>CM021107.1:21197156-21644512 GCA_007115665.2 Sequoiadendron giganteum | reverse complement strand
GAGAGAGAGAGAGAGAGAGAGAGAGAGAGAGAGGGGGAGAGAGAGGGAGGGAGAGAGGGAGAGGGAAATAGATAATATTTAAATATTTTATATATTAGTGATATTAATTAGTTATATAATATTTTATATATTAACTTAATATATATATTTATACATTAACTAAAATATATAAATAATATTTAAATATTATACATAATAATATAATATAATATATATTATACATAATTCTGTAAGAGATTATCATAAATTATATTTTTTATATTGAATTATAAACTATATTGTATATTCTCAACTAGATATATTAAAATAAACTATAAACTATTTATTGCAATTTTTTAAATCATATATTAAAAACTATATTAGATTTTTTAAAATTATATATAATTCAAATCGGATGTCTGATGTGGATATTTTAATTTTTTAAATCATATATTAAAAATTATATTAGATTTTTTTAAATTATATATAAAAAAATTAGATATCCGATTCAAAACGAATATCCGATTTATCCGATATGTCTAACAAAAAACCTACTACCTAGGGATTAGCCTCGGGTTTGCTTTAGAATTTGGCTAGGACATGCCAATCCTAAGAAGTCAACACAAAAAACGTGTTTAACAACTTACCTTGCTTTTCTAGACTTCGCCCATGTGGTTGACGACTTTTTTTTTACCCTAAATTGATGAAACGAAAAGGATTTTTAAAGGAGTTTCTTAGATTTCCACCAATATAAATTATACTTTACTTTGAATTTAATAAATAATTATTATTCATTTTCTATTTGAATTACGACTAAAGTCCTGATTGATAGGTTGATTGAAAAACATCTATATCTTTCAAACCGTATAACAAGTTTTGAATCCAAAACATGTGTCACATTCTATGCTTCGCATACTATAGGATTAAAAAAAATAAAAAAATTTTATGAAGTTTTGACCAAGTTAAGGTGGTCAGACATACGAGTTTTTATATTTTTTAAAAGTTGTAAAAAAAAATTCATAATTAATTAATTACTCGGAAAAAAAATACAAAAAAATATGCATGACATCGGGACATGAGTCCTCTACTTATATCTAAAATATTATAAAAAAATATTATCATTTTATTATGGTTAGGGTGGTCAGATAGACACCTACTTCTTACTTTTTCCTTGAATTTAAGTACTACTGCATTGAAAATTCAAATTTTCACCAAATAGACTTAAAAAAATAAATATATCTAGTAGTTTAGAAACTACATTCAATTTGCTATAGATTCTATTCTTAAATATTTTTGAAATAATATAGACAACTTATTCAAATTTTTACGTCAAGTTGTCTAACTCTGATTTTTTTGAATTTTCATTGCCACTCAAGGGCCTGTTTTTTCCATGATGATCCTGCACATACCCAAGATGCATTCCTTCATTATCTTCTAATGCATTAACATCCTCTTCGATAGTGCCTGCTTTGAAAGCCACTCCTAAGATGGATGTCCCTAGAGAAGATTGTTCTATAGTTGAGAATCCTAAGTCTACCCCTTCTACTTCTTCTTAATTGAACACATGTCTTGGTGATGATTGGGATCCTTGAGCTTTACCGAATCTTTCATTGGAGAGTACAAATTTGATCCTATCCATCTTGACATTCCTATGATCTGATACACCTCTGTCAAGAAAGTTGGTTGTCCTCCTACTAAGGAAGGCGATCTTGCTCCTTCTAAGGAGAATGATTTTTCCTTTGTTGAGGAAGATGATCACACTTTTGTTAAAGAGGCTAATTTTTATATTCTCATCAAGAAGGATGATTGTGACCCCATAGAGGAGTATGATCCCCATTGCTAGAATGATTCTCTCTACGTAGATCCCCATCCTTCTTAGGAGTTGCAAACACATTACGACCTTGGTTTCAACCTTCTCTCTAAATATGGTTATGGAAGAAAGGTTTGTGGGAATAATGAATAAGGTATTCAAGTCCCTATATAATGTAACCCTCATAAGTGTAACATGGGGCTTGGATACTCTCACATGTAGTCTAAAAGGAAACCATAGGCAATTTCCATGAAACCTCTTGAATTAGTTTATCCTAAATTGATTGAAATTAAAGTGAACTCTAATGAAATTCCTCCACATGTCTTCTCCTCGGAGGAAGCACTGGAAGAATTCTTAGGTGTCTACTCTCATCTACCTTCTTATCACCATAAACGAAGATCCATTTATTGCTTAAAAAAACAAGCATACTTTGGAGAATCCATTATGAGTATTGATGAGAAGGCTCCTTTGTCTAATGTGGATGACGACGTTCCTATTTCTCATCTTGAAGATCATAGTACTCTCCCTAAAGGGGATATTGCTGATGTTTTTATGGATCCTAAGTCTTTCGAAAATGTGATTAAGATTAGAAGGTGTCTTTCTTCAGAAGAATCTAAACAAAATTATGATTTTTTACATTCTCAACATGATATATTCACTTGATCATATGAGGACATGCATGGTATTGATGAGTCCATAGTAGTTCACAATATCATTCTATGTCTCGATGCTAAGCCTGTTAAACAAAAGATCCAAAAGTTGATTCCAAAGGTTGCCTTATTAGTCAAGATTGAGATAGAGAAGATTTTAAAAGATGTCTTTATCCATCCTATTGACTATTCACCTTGGATATTGAATATTGTTGATATCAGCAAGCTTGATGGTCGTATTTGTATTTGCATTAATTTTCATGATCTCAACAATTCTTATCTTAAGGATGATTTTTCACTACCTCATATTAATATGATTGTAGACTTGATCACATGTCCTGTCCTATTGTATTTCATGGATGACTTCTTGGGCTATAATCACATTTGTATTAACTTAGAAGATCAGTATAAGACAACCTTCACTACCCCTTGGGGTACGTTCTATTATGTAGTCATGCGGTTTGGGTTAAAGAATGTTGAAGCAACTTACCAACGAGCGATGACCCTTATCTTTCATGATTTTATTCACGAGATTCTGGAAGATTATGTTGATGATATATTGGCTAAGTCCATGACTCGTCAAGATCACATTCAAAATATTCATCTTATCTTTGAAAGGCTTTGACTCTATAAGATGAGACCAAATCCTCTTAAGTGTGTTTTCAGTGTTGATGCGGAAAAGCTTTTAGGATTTATCGTCTCTCACCGTGGAATTGAAGTTGATACAAATAAGATTGATGCAATTGTTAACATGCCTCCTCCTAAAAACATTTATTGACTATGTAGTTTACAAGGGTAGATTTAGGCAATTCATAGATTTGTATCTCAATTGGCTAATCACACTCTTCCCTTTACATGTTTGTTGAATAAATATGTTCGCTTTTAATGGGATGATGAGTGTGAAAAAGCTTTTGCTTCAATCAAGATTTATTTGGCCAATCCTCCTATCTTAATGTTGATTGTGTAGGATAGACCCTTTTTTCTTTATATATCTGCATCGCCTTATGCCTTAGCAACTTTATTAGCTCAACGTGATAATGATGGTAAGGAGAGAGTGGTCTACTACATCAGTTTCATTATAGTTGATTATGGAACTCGTTATTCTACCATGGAGAAACAATGTCTCGCTCTCATTTTTGCAACATAAAAGTTGTGTCATTATCTTCTTCATGTTGAAACTCATGTAATTGTAAAAAGTGATCTTCTTAAACATTTGTTTACTAGAACCGATCTTTCTGGAAGGTTGGTGAAATGGGTAATATTGCTCTCTGAGTTTGACATCAAGTTCATAACTCAGAAAGAAATAAAATTTCAAATTGTTGTTGATCAATTGGAAAAATATCCCTCATCGCACTCCTTCCCTATTTTGTATTTATTTTTGGATGAAAATATTTTTGCAGTAGACCATGAACCCATATGGGAGATGTATTTTGATGGATCGAGATTGTAATGTCACTTTTTCCTCCAAAGTTATTTAAGTGTTAGCAACAGATTTAGTAGATAAAATATTAGAACAAAGATAAAAAAAACTACAATATTCTTAAAATGGATGAAAATAATCAATGCAAAAGATAATATGCGTGACTTTATTAAGAAATTCCAAAATAGATAGTTAACTTGATAAATGGAATACACATTCATATAATTCATATACATTAACACCAAAATCATATATATATTCTCAATATAATTTAGAATAAATGGTTTTGATACTTATCTGAATAATAATACTTGCAAAAGCAACTCTCAGTTCAAACGCCTTCACACTAGTGACAAAATACTCAACAACATGTCCATAATGCATCCTGGATAGAAAGAATATCGATGTATTGCGCACTACATCGTGGGTCTTATCCTTTCCTTTGGTTTTATGTACCATTGGACAAATGGGGAGAGGATTCATTGCATCCTATACTACACTGTGGGTCCATCCTCAACCCCTAGGAATATGTTAGTGGTACTGGCTCTTGCCATGGAGTAGTCTAGGAGGAAAGTGTACTTTGCCGCTCTACATGAGTGTTGGTTCCACCGGAACAATGCTCAACACTCATGCCACAAAACCATGCCCTAACTAGGACCGTCCTGAGTGCACACACTTGTACCCTAGGTTGGACACACACTATAGATGTCCCCCTTTTCCATCCTATCCATAGCTCACCAACCACTTCCTTCTTCCTTGGTTGTTCTTCTTCCTTGAGTTTTCTCCCTTCTTGAATGTCCCTCACCATTCTCACATGAATGATTTATATATCCTTTTAAGGGGTGGTTTCCAAACCATCACACCCTTTCACAAAAAGGTTTCCTTTTAATAATTATTTAAATAAATAATTCTTCTTCTTTTTTTAAAGAGTGTTTATAAATAGTCTTTATTAATCTCTCTTTTAACCAAAGGATCATAATATCTTTTATTTTATATCTCCCTTTTAATTCCAAAGAGTTATTTATACATTTCTCTTCTCTTGGGGAAAAAGTCACATAACAATTATTCCCCTGTAAATTAACTATTGTCCTCAGTAGCACAAGATGCATCTGCATCACAACTCAATGGAGCACATGATCAGTATTTGAAGGTGCTAACCTTGAATACTTTTATTTTTCATAATACTGACTTTATCTACATTATTTTCTTCTACAAATTTATAAGTAATTTTAATAAGATCACTTTTTCAATCCAAATAATGATGAGAATTATATAGATGTCTTATGAAATATATCATGAAATAATTCAAAAGATAATTATATACTTAACCTCCTATCCTTCAACATTATCATTCTAATTACTCGTGTAATTTCTTTAAATTATGAAAGTATTACAATGTAATCACACAATAATTACTATGCATGTCTAATTGATACTATGTGGTAGCTCATAATTTATAAAAGTAATCTATAAACTCAACATACATTTCAAGATGGTATTCATGAATATCCTCTTTTCATATATCAAAATCAATAGTCTTAGTATAAGGCAATTGTACAAGGTTAATGGGTTGATCAAGTCAACTAAAAAAGTACAAATTATTGATATGAATCTTCAATAACCCTATTTTTTCTTTTTCTTATAAGTTCGACAACATAGGAAATTCATTAAAATGATTTATAAAAGAAACATGTGAAAGATTTAAATATCACATAACCTACTTGCATATCATGGAAAAGGTTGGAATAGAGAGTCTCTCCCCCTATAAGTTTCATCATATCCTCATCCTTATCCTTATCCTTGGTTGATCATTTCTCTTCTTTCACAATAAATAGTTTCCCCAGGAGAGAAAATCAACACACATATGTAATGGTGAGTGCAGCCTTCCTTCTGTCTTCGAACGATGTTATAGAAGAATACCACTTTGTGGTTTACATTCTCCACTCTCTTGGTTGGAAACCCACCTCGAGGATAGCTCTATATCCTCCCACCCTAGGAAGACCTCACCACCACCATCCATAAGGTGAATATGGTCGGTAGCGAAGCTTGGTTAGTGGGGTTGGGGGATGGGGGGGCGCCCTTAGGGGAACCACTTGATTTTGTTTTTAAAAAAATAGAGGAAGGAGGGTAGATGGCTCTATATTTGATGTTGGTGGAAAATAATATAAAAGAGGGGGGCTCGTGCTGTTGGACCTAGATGTTGTCTCAGATCAACCTGAACCCGATATTCTAGTGTGCTTGCACATAGACTCGGGGGAATGGTATTCTCACATTTATAATTAATTGAAGACTAGAAATTTTCTTGACGATGTGACTAAAAACACCCGCACTCAGATACAAAAACTTTTAGTTTAGTACATTATATTGTTTGATGTGTTTTATCAAAAATATTATAATGGTATCCTTCTTCATTGTCTCACTAACGTTGAAATACCCCTTGCCCTTCAAGAAGCCCACTCGGGATCTAGGGGTGGACATTTTGGGGGTAAATCCTTGGTGCATAAATTGATTCACATGAGATATTTTTGGAAAACAATGAAGCAAAACTCCTTTGCCTTTTTCAAGAAGTTTCCTCAATTTCAACAACATAACAATCTCATTCGAGCTCCTACTCAAGAGCTTCAAAATTAGACCTCCCCTTGGCCATTTGCAAATGGGGGGTTGGATATTATTGACAAAATATCACCTCCTTCTTCTAAACAAAATACCTTCATCATGATTGCTACTAATTACTTCATGAAATGGGTCAAAGTTGGTCCACTTTGATCCATGAGCACTGAAGTAATCTGTAGCTTTCTTCTAAACTATATCATTGCTCGTTTGAGTTTACCTTCCACCCTTGTTTCTGATAATGGTACTTCATTTTTAAGAATAAAGAGGTAAATAAATTCTTGGAAAAACTTCATATTCAACATCACTTTTCTACACCATACTGCCATCAATCTAATGGCCAAGCTGAAGCATCTAATAAAACTCTTGAGACGATTCTCCAAAAAGCAATGAATAAACACGGTAAAGATTGACATACTTAATTAGCGTATGCCTTGTGGGCCTATCACATGAGTGTTCATATGACTACTGGTACAATGTTGTATAACCTTGTGTATGGTGTTGAGGCTATCATGCCTTTAGAGTTGGAAATTCCATATTTGTGGGTTTTCCTTAAAGGGTTTATTGATGATGACACTTATCATGTTGATCATTTGTATTAGCTTGAGTTGCTCAATGTGCACCATTTGCAAGCCCTTAAACATCTCCAAGTTTATCAGTGGTTTGTTTCTAAACATTACAATCAAGGTGTTCTTTCTCAAACTTTCAAGGTAGGTTATGTAAATGCGCCACCTAATCAAAAGGGGAAGTTCAACCCTAATTGGTTAGGTCCTTACATAATCATCCTCATGTATGGTTTTTGTGCTTATGGATTGTCGTCTATGGATGTAACACCTCTAAAAGAACCAGTCAATACGATGCATATTCATCGATACTATGCACAGTGTCTATGTGGCATATGCATGACACTCATCCCTCAGGGATTGTAGTCCATTATGCTATGAAATTTATTCATTAAAACATTATCTCCACATTCTATGTTATGATTTTGACACGTGTATGTAATTAATTTCTTTAATTAGGAATTATATATACATGTGTTTTGTTATTCTACTATGTATCCATGCATGTGTCTGATTAAATCTTTTGGTTAGGAAATTAGATCATCATTGTATTTAATTAAGCATACATCCAATGTGTGTTTATTAGATCATGATAGCCTCTAATATAAACATACATCAATAAACATAAATCTATCACATAGCCATACATGAAAGTAAAAGTACACCTAAGAACACCATGATGCCACACAAAATATCATATATATATATATATATCAAAATGTCATGTACATGTATCACACCATTGTATCGAAATGTGGTGAATGTATATTTGCATATGTTTGTACATTAAAAATAATTATGTATATCAAAACAATATAGTCCCCGATGCATGGCTTCACAAGCCCTCTGGTCCTGGTAGTAGTGGTGAAGGTGGATGTTGAATGGATGTGAGCGAATGCAAGTGATGTGATTACGGAATGGACATGTTTAGTTCCTGCATTCCTCGGACCTCTCCTCGCAACTCGATCACATCCTCTCATAGCCTAGCCTCCTGCTCACGGGCCTATCACAACTCCTCTTGAAAGTGTTGCACTTAGGGATCAACATTTGGCCTCACTTCCTTTGCTTGCTTGCCAAGGTCATCGAGTTGTCTCTGCAGGGCATCATTTTTCCCTACAACACTCTCTACCTGCTTCACTACCTAATCTCACTTGGCTAGCATAGTATAGAGCTCCATCGAGCACTTGTATCACTGCTCGATCATGGTGGTGAGATCAACGATCCTATGAATGGCCTCCACATGCGCCTCCACATAAGTAGTACTTATTCATGCAATAGACTCAAAATGGTGGGCATGTCACCTTGCTGACATTGGCATGTACACATCTAAGTCGGTCCCCTAGATAGGAACGAATCGAGCCATCTCTACAATGCATCACCCTATGAAGGTGATCCACTCCTATGGGTCCACTAAAACCACAGAGAAAGTGGATGCTATCAGTACCAAATCATATCCAAACATCTGCATATATATATATATATCTACACACACACACACACACATATATATATATATGAAAGAAAAACTAAAATAAAAGTAGTGAAAGGAAATAACATGTATCACATTTTTACTTGGATCCCCAGCCTACCAATATGGATCAGCGAGGTGCTACACTCAGACCGATTATTGTTGTCATTGCAGGGGGAATGACTGCCTAGCTTGATGGTGGGGCCAATGAGATTGGGACTAGTGGTGGAGGTGATGACATCCTTTATCTCCACCTCGACCTCTCCATTACTTCACCTACCATTTCCTCACCCTCTTCACTATCATCACCACTAATATCCTCTCCTATTGAACCCTATTCACCAACATTGCCCATGGGGCATCTACTAGGAAAATCAGGGTCAGGTCAATCATTGCATACCACACAACAAAATTGTGTACAACTCCAATATCATCAGTCGAAAGGACAAGAGGTTGGTCGTCATTGTCTGACCCGTCATCGCTAACAATGAATTCTATGTTGGTTGGATGAGGATGATCACCCACCCGAATTATGCTCCTCACTGACTAGATGTACATGGGTGACACCTGAGGGATAGTTTGCACTTGATAGAACTGCCGAGCGACCTGATGCCAGTAGTATGGGATGATGATATGGTTAGATCATCCCACTAAGAGACGACCACACTACATGTGTTGTAGCTACTATGTGTTTGTGGGCCAAATCCCCATCCTCCTATATGGATTCCATTTGATGTCCCATTTTTGAAATGAGTCAAACTATAAGTTCCAAAAATCAACATCCCTATAGCGCCAGTCACACACTAGAGGCTATGCATGGCCATGGGTGTACCAGGGGCTATGCCCTAAGGAAACTTGATCAACCTCATGCACTTGATGTGCTCGAAGGACCACACCTATAATAGTGTGTAAACTATCAGGCTGTAATAATCATAGTATGTGTACCACCTGAGGTCATGGTATAGATGAGCTAGCATGATTTGACCCCAGGTGAAGGTAGTCTCCTACTCCTTCATCACCCAAATGTAATGGATGAGGCCCCATGTAGGTGAGAGCCTCACCCATCCATCATGACAAGGAGGGGGACTACAAAAATCATCACTCTACGGACGAGTGGCATGACCACTCACCTCTGATCAAGCCACTTGATGTAAATATGGCCAGTGGTATTTGCTAGGATTTCCCACCTGATACAATATCTCTACCCCTCATAGGCATCGTCGATCATCCTTCCCTCATCATAGGATACCCACCGTCTATAAATGGGCAACCCGATGATGCAACAAACATCCTCCAGGGTGATGTTCATCTTGCCCATCGGTGGGTGGAAAATGGGGTATCTATGTCCCAGTGCTCCATGAGCGCCATCAATATTGAGGTGTGAAACTGAATCTTCAACATGATATAGACCGACCAGAGGCTGACTTGTCAAAGCATGTCTTGATTTTTTGGATGAAGATCGCCATGACGATCTTGTAGCAGTGAAAGAAAATGTTTTGCTAGCATGCTCATGGATCTCAGGCCAAGCTTGCAAATACACAAATTTCACATCAGTTCCTTCTATATCATCAAGACAAAAAATTCTAACTCTACATCAAATTTTTCTTAAGATTACCTTTGGGATAGAGGAACATCTTGCAGATGTCTATGTGACATGCTAGCATTCAATGTTGAATACCTCTCGACGACAGTGTTTGGGAGGGATGCCAGTGGGGTCGGGGGTCATTGACGTGCCGTCTGGACAACAACATGCTAGCTAGATGCCTCTACACTGGCTAGCCACCTATGCTACTCGAAAAGGAGAAAAATCTAAAAAAATGCGTAAAAATGACAAGTTGGGTCAAAATTCCTCATACCTCGTCAGGCTTGTCACCCGCCGCTATCATTGCATAGATTTGCTCAATCCTAGGGGCTACATAATCTCATTTTCAATATATTTTGCTGAATTTTCTCTCATAAAAGTCAACAATATATTCATTGTGAATAGTGAAAATGACCCTTCTATGGGCCCACCAAGGTATATATAGGTCATTTTGCCCATTTTTTGTGGCAAATTTTTTCCTTCCATCCTTCCTATTCTCACCCCACTTAGCTGGGGGTAAAAATAGGAGGGGGCATATAATCACCTCTTCATCAAAATTTTCTTTTGAACCACTGAATTTTTTAAGCATTCTTCTCACCATGGTAGCTTCTTCTGATTTTTGAAATTGACTTCAAATTTATTTTGTAGAATGAAACTTCACATATAACATTGTAGTTTCTCGCTGAGTTTGATCACTGGGGGCATCATCAATATTTTCTTACTCAACCTCTGTAGCTTCTATAATATCCTTTTTGCATGTAAATCTATAAAATTTTCAATTTTTTAATTTTGCACTAATGTTTTCTTTTCTACTTTAGTGTAGCCCACTACATTTATGGCGCCTCACTGCATTTGTGAAAAAATCCTTGAGTTAGAATTTCATGATTTCAACTCCATAAGGGACAACATGACAAAGCATTAGCAGTTTTCCACCTCCTTTCTTGCAAAGCTTTGAGTTGGATGCCAACATAACGTGTGAATTTCTGCACGACGCAAAAACTTCCCCAAATTTTTTGAGTTTGAATGAGGGAATCTCACAAAATTTTCCTATGAAATGCATCATCGTAGTAGGATCACAAGTATAATGACTCTTCTCACCCATGCAACGTCAAAAACTCCATTTTTCACTTCTATTCTCATTCATTATCACTTCTCACTCCAACTTTCTCTCTTGCTCTATTCTCTTCTACATCTCTTCTCCATAGCAAATCTCTATCAGATTCACGTCTCATCATCAACCAAGGCTCTCTTGCAAGCATAAAAAATCTCGTGTATCAAGCCAAGAGGGAGCCACAAACTATTGGTAACACTCTCTTATTGCTTTGTCTTATATTGTCTATTTACAAATATACTTGTTTCATCTATTTTATTTATGATATGGGTTCTCCTCCATAGCAGGGTTTGTCTTTATCACACATCTTGTCTATTTTATTTCATGTCTCATATATTTTCTATCTATCTAGCTATCAGTGGAAGTGGAAACAAAAAAACAAGGTTTGACTGAGGCAAGCCCCAAAACAACCCTAACATTTTTCCTCGTCCTTTCTTTGTGTAGATTTCTAGATTCAAAGAGTTGGGTTGTTGCAAATTTTTGGTTTTTAGCTTCTGGTTTGACAGGGATGATAATATGAAATAGAGACATCCATGCAATGTGTTGACATCAGTTGGCCACAACTTTGTCCTTCTCAAGGAAGAATATTTAAGTTCTTATATTTTTGTTTCTGTAATTTATATTCTGTAATCTTTTACCAAATTTTGTTAATTTGCAATTTCCCCTTCATAGCTTAGCATTTTATTTAATCAAATTTTTAGAGTTTCTTTCATCTTCCATTCATCACTTGAGTTGGTACTTTGAGGTAATCGAGGGCTATTCGCTCCTTGTAGACTCTTCCTTGTCCTAGAGACTCGGGAGTAGAAAATCCCCTCCATTACAAGTTCCCATTACATGAGTGCATTATAACATGCTCATGTTATTATTCTAGTGTGTTATAATATTCTCACATTATAATTCTAGTGTGTTATAATGTGCTCACATTATAATGCTAGTGCATTATAATACACTCACATTATACTGCATGTGTATTATTTTCATGCTAGCATTATTATGAGGGAATAATATTCTCTCTCCCTCACTTTCTCTCTCTCACTCTCTACCCTCTCCCTCCTTCCCTCTCTCCCTCCCCTAAGATCTAGACCTATATATTTCTACCTCTCACTCCCTCTCTCTTTTTCCCTCTTTAGATCTTCATCTCTCTCTAGAACTATCTCTCTATCTCTCCCTCCCTCCTTCCATCTATATTTCTCTCTATCTCACCTTCTCTCCTATATTATACTTTCTCATACATTGAGCTATCTTTCTCCCCCTCACTACCTCTCCCTCCCTCCCTTTCTCTATCTACCTCTCTTTCTCTCTCTCTCTCTCCTTGTCTTCTCTCTCACCTCTTTATCTCTCCCCCTCTCTCCCTTTATCACCCCCTCTCTCCATCTCTCCCTCTCTTTCTCTCTCTCCATATCTCCTTGTTTAATGTATAGTGTTTAGAATTTAGGACTTAAGGTTTAGGGTTTGCAATTGATGATAGGGTTGAGGGTGGCACCTACATCTCTCTCACCTCTCTCTCTACCCTCTCTACCTCTCCCTTCCTACCTTCTTATATATCCCTCTCTCACCTCTCTACCTTCCTCCCATCTCTAACTCTTACCCTCTCTCTCCTTGTCTTATCTCTCTCACCTCTCTATCTCTCTCCCTTCACTACCTCTTCATACCTCCCTTAATCTTTCTCTACCTCTCCCTCCCTCCACCACTCCATCTATCCCTCTCTCCCTCTCTTTTCTCTCTTTCCCTCTTTGTCTCTCTTCCTTCTCTCCCTCCTTCCCTTTATCACTCTCTCTCCCTCTCTTCATCTCTCTCCCTCTCTCTCTCATTCTCTCTCCTTCTCTCCCTATTTAATGTATAGTGTTTATAGTTTAGGTCTTAAGGTTTAGGGTTTACAATTGATGATGGAGTTTTGAGGGTGGTACTTAGTTCTCTCTCACCCATCTCTACCTCTCCCTCCCTCCCTACTCCCTCTCCTTGTCTTCTCTCTCACATCTCTATCTTTATCCCCTTGCTACCTCTCCCTCCTTTCCTCTCTCTCTCTCTCTACTTCTACCTCCCTACATCACTCCCTATTTCCCTCTCTTCCTCTCTAACTCACCTAACTATCTCTCTCTTTATATCTCTAAATTATTCATGGTTTAGGGTTTAGGTCCTAAGGTTTAGAGTTTAGGGTTTAGATATTAAATTTATTTTTTTAGGTTTTAGTGTTAAATTATTAATTTTAGGTTTTAGGGTTTAGTGATTAGTGTTTAAGGTCTAGGGTTTATGATGGAGGGTTTAGATATTAAATTAAATTTATTAGGTTTTAATATAAAATTATTAATATTAGGGTTTAGAAAATATTGAACTTAGGGTTTAGGGTTTATTATGGAGGGTTCAATGTTGAGGGTTTAGGGATTAAATCTAATTTTTAAGGTTTTAGTGTTAAAATGATTAATGTTAGGTTTTCAGTTTTAGGGTTTAGAGCCTAGGGTTTAGCATTTATGACGAAGGGTTCAATGTTGAGGGTTTATGGATCAAATTTTTTTTTATAAAGATTTTAGTGTTAAAAATGATTAATGTTAGGTTTTAGGGTTTAGGGCCTAGGATTTAGGGTTTACAATTTAGGGTTTAGCATATAGTGTTTAGAGTTTAGGGCTTAATATTTAGGGTTTAGGGTTCATGATGGAGGGTTGAGGGTCTACCTACATGTCTCTCACCTCTCTTCCTCTCTCCCCCTCCTTACCTCTTTACCTCTCCTTCCATCCCTCTCTCCCCCTCTCTCTCTATCTTCTCTATCTATTTTTGTCTCACGCCTCTACCTCCCTCCCCTCTCTACCTCATACTCTTCTCTCCTCGCTACCTCTCCTTGCCTCCATTGATATGTCTCTCCCTCTCCCTCTCCCTCTCCCTCTCCCCCTCTCTATCTCACCTCTCTATTTATCTTTCTATCCCTCTCTTCCTCTCTATTTCACCTCTTTATCTCTCTTTCTCTCCCTCTCTAGATTATTCATGGGTCAGGGTTTAGGGTTTATGATGGACCTAGCTTAGAGACTTAATTATTTTTTTAGGTTTTAGTGTTAAATTATTAATGTTAGGTTTTAGGGTTTAGTGAATAGTGTTTAGGGTTTATTATAGATGGTTCAATGTTGAGGGCTTAGGGATTAAATTAAATTTTAAGGTTTTAGTGTGAAAAATATTAATGTTAGGTTTTAGAGTTTAGGGCCTAGGGTTTAGGTTTTATCTTATAGTGTTTAGAGTTTAGGGCTTAAGGTTTAGGGTATATAGTTGATGATAGAGGGTTTAGGGTGGCACCTTCCTCTCTCTATCAACTCTTTGTCTCCCCTCTCCACCTCTCGCTCCCACCCTCTATCTCTCTTCCTTTCTTATTCTCTCTACCTCAACTCTCTATGTCTCTCCTCTCACTACCTCATCTCTCTATGTCTCTCCTCTCACTACCTCTCCCTCACTCCCTCCCTATATCTCTCTCTGTCACTCCTTCACACCCTACTTCTACCTACCTACTCTTTCTCTCTCACCCTCTCTCTTTACATCTCCATTTATCTTTCTTTGTGTGTTTGTGTGTGTTTCTTTGCCTCCCCTTGCTTCCTTCCTCCCCCTTCTCTCTTTGTTTCTCTATTTTCTCTAATTATCCTCGCCTCTTCTGATTTGAATTCTCCATGCACATAACATGAGTGTGTTATAACATGCTCACATTTTGAGGAGAAAGGAAAAATGGTAAAAAAGGCATGGGTCATTGTGGCTTAGGATCCACATGCACTTTTTTATTTTCTACATTATGCACATTATCTAGAAAACAAAGGATTTTTCCATGGTTTTGAGGATATATCAATCATTGTTTGTATATTCCACCACTTTTTTTTTGTTTTTTAATGTAGAAGAAGTAAATTACATGTTTTTAGGCCAAATTTGGCTCTATGAACTATTATTTTTATGTTTATGTTTTGGAATGTGAATTATTGTGTTTTTTGTTTGAATTTGATAATATAGGATCATTATTTTTATATTTTTTTTACTAATTCTATTAGATTGTTTTAGAATTGAAAATTCAATACAAAAGAACTTGGCAAAAAGTTCTAATTTTCAAGGTGTGTGAAGCCAAAAATGAAGAAAATATAATTATGCAATTGGTGAAGTCAATTCCCAAATTTTAAGGTGTGTTCTCTTTATCTTTCTATATTTTGTGCATGTCACCTTATCAACATAGTTAATGTGCTACATATTGTACCATTCTTAGTGATACATTTATTGATTTAGAATTTGCATACTTCTAATGACTATCAGATATTGCTAAGACTTATGTTAGTCATCTTTCTTTTATCACTTGTGATATACCTATACCTTATACACACATTAGAGGAGATACACATACTCCACTTCTCCATAATCATTGTATACTACATACTTCTTATTTGGAGAATGATAGTAGTGTGCTTATGTATGTAGTATTCTACATTTTTAGCACCTCTCCATATGCTTCAACTTATGACACATCTACTATGAAAAATAAACATAATGTACTTATCCCATATATGTCTATGTATGAAACATTATGTTGAAAGTACATGGCATAAAATTATGATTTGAAACATGTTTCTCATCTAATACTAAGTCTAGTCATATTTCTAATTTTTATTCCTTTGTTGTGCCACAAAGTAGTCCTATACTTAGGCATGCACAATTGAGGTGTGAGTTACACAAATCTTGATCTCTCTAACAAAGTTAATTAGGTCTATGATTTTTTTTTGAATTGTGACCTAGCTACTTCATCCATGTATGTATTTGGTAAATTTTTATTTACATCTATGAACCCTTCTTCATGTGCTTCTTTAGATTCATCCATACATACATAGTGATTAATATATCTTTAATTACACCTACCTAGCACACCCATGGCATCAATGCTTGATTAATTTATCTTTAGTTTAATAAAATTGGTAAATTGACCTATGAAAGTCATAGGAAACTTATGATAGTCCTAAGAGACCTATGACAATCCTATTTCCTTCACTTTTCTACAATTTTGTGCTAATGACACCACCTCTCTATTTCTTTGTGTTGGACTAACCTAGAAAAATAAAAATATTTAGTTTTATATAATCATTTATTCACTTTAATCATTAGTTATTATGACTATCCCTTGGATTTTATAAGTGTTTTAGCATGGGAAAATTTGAGTATAAGTGATTTCAATGATTTTCAAAAGGTGTCAAAAGTGGTTTTGAGGCTATTATGATAATTTTAAATATTAGTTTGAGATTTTTATATGAGATTTATTTTATCTATTGTACCATAATTGATGAAAAGGACCAAAATTCATTTCTTTCAACTCTCACTAATTAAATAAGTGTCAAACACAAAGCTTGAA
Source organism: Sequoiadendron giganteum (assembly GCA_007115665.2). Classification (NCBI taxonomy): domain Eukaryota; kingdom Viridiplantae; phylum Streptophyta; class Pinopsida; order Cupressales; family Cupressaceae; genus Sequoiadendron; species Sequoiadendron giganteum. The sequence goes on along the minus strand of CM021107.1, from coordinate 21,627,966 downwards.
CTACAAGAATTTCAAGAAAAAGAAAACTAGACTTCATAATTTATTTCAAACTCTCCTACAACTTACAAATAACCAATAAATATGGAATTACAAAGTTATACAACCTTATGGACTGATGCAAACCATTACAAAGCTGATCTATATCAAATTTAAACAACAAACAAAAACAAGTAATAGCTATGCCAAAATATCACTACATTACTGTGTTCTTCACAACATTCTTTCTTACAAAACTAAACTCTACCAAAAGACCCCTTTTCCAAATCTTAGTTCAACATACATAAACACTTCCAACTATAGAAATACCTATAGAATTCACAAACCATGGATAGGAAACCACTCCCAAAATATGACGCCCACACCTTCCAGCTACCACACTCACCAAGAATAGTTACCAATGACTACTCAATTCCCAATGCCCAAGATTGGAAGAAGAGAATTAGACAAGGAATATGAAAATTTTAATGGTTTATGCTCTATCTCCAAACTCCAATTACAACACCTAAAAAATAATTTTCTAGGTTGTGCCTTCAAAAGCCAAAAATCAAATAATAATTTGCATAAATAACTTGCCAACAAGTTGTGGACAAATCATACATTAAATGTTGGTTTGCATCATTTAATTTATTCACCTACAACATTAAAAATTAGACAAAAGACAATTAAGTACAATTATTTTTTGGTTGATGTTGGATAGCTTGTCCACAATGGATGCTCTTGCATCAGACACCCAAGGTAGAAAGAAAAGTGACCCTATCACTTCTCGAGTGTTAGAGGAAAACCAAGAAAGTTAGCATTAGCTTCAGATAACCAAGATGAGTCTTCTTCAGGCCTCCCACACCATTTTACCAAGTATTCCAAATATTGCTTATTTATGGTGCTTCTACTCACTTGGTTGTCCATAATTTCTTCTATCTCTTCCTTCTTTGAAGTAGGTGCTAGAATGTGAAATTGTGTTTCTATTTGTTCTTCATCCATGTCACCTTCAAGTTACTCTAGTAAGTATGAAATTTTGAACACAACTGAAATTATATTAAGCTCATAGTGTAAACCCACAAAACCGGTTTACAATTCCAGTGAGGAAGAAAAATTTGCCAAAAATGCCCCCATGCAAAAAAAATTGGTTTTTGGGGGTTCGAGCAAACCCATTAAATGACGGGTCCCATATTTCTCGGTAAAAAAGAAAAGGAAAGGGTTGTGGAAAGGGGGTTCTCTCAAACCCTGGTTCAAGCAAACCTCTAAGGGGGGTTCGCTCGAACTAGGGTTCACTCGAACCCCCCTTTTCCCCCTCTGGAACCAAAAAACTCTAGAATTTTTCCCTTCGAAGCTCAAGTTTAGGATGAAAATGGAGGGGAATTCACAGACTCAACTAGATGATGGCAGTCCTTGGAACGAGCTATCCAACGAATATAATTTTAATATTTTTTGGTTGTATTATGTATTTGTCTTTTAGTTTGATTAAACATAGGTTTTTCACCAACAATCAAGCTCTCTGTTTTGCACATGTGGAAAAATAGCAGAGTATCATTTAAAAAAAAAAAATATCAATGCACTAGATATTGAAGTCCTTGATCCAACAATTTTTTTTTGAATTTCGATACGTACAAAAAAATTTATGTTGTATACGGTCCGCCTATGTCTGAGTTGTAATTGGTTTGACTTTGAAACTTGATTAAGGAAAAAATATTCAATAAAACACTATGAAATCAATTGAAAGCACTATATATTGTAGTTACAAATCTAAATTCGAAAAAATTAGAATTTTATCCTTCAAGGAAAACAAATTATGTTGTATACGGTGAGCATCACTCCTTAAAAATGTTGTTTACTGGAAAAAACTATTTTTTGAAGGAGATGGAAAAAGAAGTGCAATCTGATTCCAATTTTTTTGAAAAAAATATATTTAGAATCTATAGACAAAATGTCACAAATAACTAGTTTACATCATCTTCAAATTCCTCATGGTTTAGTCGTTGTAGGTGCCCGAAAGTAAAGATTTAGTTAGAAAAAATTAGTTTAGTGTTCAATTTGGCCAAAAATTTTAAACCAGTATTGTGGGATCACCCCATAAGGAAATTCTACTTCACATGAATTTCTAAAATCATATTTTCTCACAATTTTGTATGGTCCAAAAAATTTCATTTTCAACTTGTTATATGTACCAACTGGAAATATTTATTTTCTCAAATGAACCATAACTTCATCCACAATCTAAAACTCCTAATGTCTCCTCTTCAAATTAGTCTTAGTATTATATTGAAAATTTATTTTATTGATGTTATTTCTTACTTCTTCATGTATGCCCTTCAAATATTCATCAAAATCTTCAACATCTGCACTTTTCTTGTCTCCTTTATTCATATTTCTTAGTCCTAAAACATTCCTTGGGTTGCTCCCATAAACAATTTGGAAGGGTGATTTTCTTGTACTCCTGTTGATTGAATTTTTATACGAAGATTCAGCCCGTGGTAAAATCAAATCCCACCCTTTTGGCTTGTCTCCAACCAAAATTCTCAACAAATTTCCCAATCTCTTACTTACTAATTTTTTTTTCCCATCTATTTGTGGGTGATAGGTTGAACAAAAAATTAAATCTAATTTTAATTTCTTCCATAAAGTCCTCTAAAAGTATCCCACAAACTTGGTGTCTCTATCATAAACTATTCTCTTTAGTAGACCATGTAATCTCACCACTTCCCTGAAAAACAATTTTGCAACATGAATAGAATCATTCATCTTTTTACAGGGAATAAAATGAGACATTTTAGAAAATCTATCTACCTCCACAAATTTTAAATCATGTCCCCTTAGTTTTCTTGGAAAACCAAGAACAAAATCCATACTAATCTCTTCCCATGGCCTCTTAGGTACTGGTAATGGTTGATATAAACCGATATTTTGACTAGTTCCTTTTGCCACTTGAAAAATATTGTAACTCTAAACATACTTCCTAACATCTTGCTGCACAATTGAGGCCAAAAATTATGTTCTCCAACAAGTGTTATGGTTTCATCAAAACCAAAATGTCCTGCAAGTCCTCCACTATGTTTTTCTTTAATTAAATTCATTCTCATGGAACTTCTAGGAATGAATAACTGATTTCCTTTGAACAACATTGATATAGAGGAAGGACAAGATTCAACAAAACTTGACTAAGACAAGGCATTACTTCAAGGATTTCAAAGGTAGCAGCAGCAAAGGGAATCTTAGTACACCTTGTCACAAATGATGACTTGGTTCTTGGAGCACTCATAAGAAGGAAAACACACCAATGCAAGGTGGGACAACACCAAAACATGGGACAACATTTTTTTCAACATGTACATTTAACCTATGTCAAGTCATAAACTTGCCACTACTGGTTTGAATCACCATTGAACCAATTTGAGACTTGAGCCCACTTGCTTGGGGTAGAGTAGAAGGCTAGGAAAAATTGTTAAAGGAACCTAAGAACCATGAGCAACTACTGTGTGAAGAATCACAATGCAAGCTATTATGAGATTTACAACTTGTAAAGTTAACCTAAGACAACAAAATCTGCCCTCTTGGGACAATGATAAATATTTGCATCCAACTAACAAATATGAACAAGGTCTTTGAACCATAGGCCTAAAGAACCTTCCTCCACAATCCTACATCACTGCTTGGGCAAGTTTAATCATGTTTTTGAATCCTTCATAATACTTTCTTTTCCTTTTGTCAAATTTTATGTCTGATACATCCACACTATCAGACTACTGGTGAACCTTTGCACATGCAAAATTTATCTCTAGCCCCTGCAACTTAGAAATATGATAAAATACATGAAAAAAATCCTCTCCACCCATTTTGGTGATTTTTCACCATTGGAGAGGTGAGTTACATATTATTTTGTGCTTATTGCTACCCTAGGTAGGTTTTCTACCCACCTAAAAATAAATTGATATAAATTTTGATCTACTTGATAAAAATATATGAAACAAAAAGTAAAATTTACTAGATTCCCATGCACACGGAATACAACAAATTATAGAAGCATTGGTGGTTCCTACAAACTGTACTAAATAATAGAAAACCCAGCAAATCAACTTCTTTCTTTCACTAAATTGCAAAATCAATTTATCAACACTGTTTTTTGACTTGGAAGAGTATTTTCCTTTCATTACAACTGATTCCAATCATTAGGAACCATTTTTCTTGATTACATGTAACAGTTATGTAATTTTTGACAACTTGCTAAAAATCGATGACAATTTTTTTGCACATTTGGCAACTTTTTGCAACTTTAAATCAATGAACCTCTAAGTACACTAAATTGGATTAAATGATTTCACATGGTCGTTAATGAAATTAGGAAACTCCTAAACACACCAAATAATCTAAAACCAAAATTACACAAAATATTCAAAAATAAGGTCCTGGTGACCCTACACCATACACCCAAGGGAAAGAAAACTCAAGTCCCACTTGAGTGTAGGTTTGCAACTATATATCCATGTTTGATGATATCAGACTCAGAAATACAAGTAGCATCCTCCATAGGAAGATCCCTCCATTTGACCAAGTATTGCAAATAGGTGGTGTTTCTTGTCTTCTTGAGCTCCTTTGTATCCAATATACACTCGAACTCTAAAGGTTGGTTGGGAGGAAGGTCTTGGATCCATTATTCATTTTCAAATTCTAGAGAACCTACTTCATTACTTGTGACAACATCCCGTTTGAAAGGGTATAGGTCAGATACATTAAATATAGGTGAGATTCCAATTCCACTTGGTAGTTCAATCTCATAAGCATTGAGACCAAACTTGTGAACAATCCTACAAGGACCAATTTTCTTCATTTGAAGCTTGGAATACCGTCCCTTAGTAAATATCTTCTTCCTTAGATGAGTTAGAACTAAATCTCCAACCTTGAAAGTGAGTTCTCTCCTCTTTATTTTAGCTTGTTGTTTGTATTTATCCACACTTCTTTGTAAATGATGCTTGACTTGTTGGTGAATCTCCTTGATAGCCACAAAAAATCGTTCACCCTCAACACTCACCCTCTCGATTCCATTGATATCCCTTAACTCAAAGAATTCTCTAGGATGAAATCCATAAACAACTTCAAAATGACTCTTTCCCACACTTTTATTTACTAAATCATTATAGGAAAATTCTTCCTGAGGAAATATTAGATCCCAATGAGTAGAATGTTATTTTATAAGGCATCTTAAGAGGTTACCAAGGCTCCTATTAACTACCTCAGTCTGCCCATCAGTTTGGGGGTGATAGGCAGAGATGAAACTAAGATTAGTATCAAGTTTCTTCCACAAAGCTCTCCAAAAATTCCCAACAAAATTACCAGTTCTATCTGAAACAATACTCAAAGGAAAACCATGAATTCTTACCACTTCCTTGAAGAGCAAACCTACAACATAAGATGCATCATTAGTTCTCTTGCATGTGATGAAATGTGCCATCTTGGAGAACCGATCCACTACAACATAGATAGAATCAAAACCCCTGGGTGTTTTTGGTAAACCCATTACAAAATCCATGCTTCTAGACTCCCAAGGCCTATTTAGAATGGGAAGAGGATGATACAAGCCTGTATTAGTAATGCTACCCTTTGCCTTTTGAAAAATCACACATTTTTCAACAAACTTCCTTACATCACTTTGTATTTTAGGCCAAAAATAGCGCCTTCTCAACTGCTCCAAGGTCTTATCAAGACCAAAATGACCTGCAAAGCCGAAACTATGTTTTTCTTTTATCAAGTTATCCCTCATAGAACATTTAGGTACACAAAGTTGAGCACCTTTGAATAAAAAACCCTCTTGAATCGGAAAATTAGAACTTGTCTCATGAGGAACACCATTAGATTGGCTGCAAGATGCATAAATTTCCTTGAAATCAACATCATCTACATAGATACCTTTAAGTGCTTCAACACCTACACTTTATAATTGGATTTCTTGCACCATGAGTGTCCTCCCACTCAATGCATCAGATACTTTGTTTGACTGCCCCTTCTTATGTTTGATGGTGAAGGTGTAACCTTGCAAATATTCTACCCATTTGACATGCCTATGAATGAGTTTGTCCTGACTATTTAAAAATTAGAGAGAATGATTATCAGTAAATACTATGAACTCCTTTGGAAGTAGGTAGTGCCTCCACTTTTTCAAGGATTGAACTAAGGAATACATTTCTAGGTCATAGGATGAGTATTTCTTCTTAGCTTCATTGATTTTTTCACTAAAGAAAGCTATGGGCCTACCCTCTTGAATTAATACTACCCTTATGGCATAACCACTTGCATCATACTCAATAGTAAACACCTTATTGAAATCAGGTAAAGCTAGTATGGGCTGCTCCGCTACCCTCTTTTTCAAGTATTCAAAACTTTTCCCAGCTTCACTAGTCCAAAAAAACTTCTTTCTCTTTTCCCCTTTATAGTATCAAGCATTGGAGCACAAATATGATTGAAATATTTAATAAATTTTCTATAAAAGGTAGCCAAACCATGGAAACTCATTACCTCAACAACTTATTTGGGTGGAGGCCAACTTAGAATAGCTTCAACCTTGTTGGGATTCATATTCAAGGTGCCATTTGTAACCACAAAACCAAGATATATTAACTATGTCTTCATAAACTCACATTTATTCAAATTGATTATTAATTTCTTTTCATGCAATATTCTCAAAAGAAAATCCAAATGGTTTAAATTCTCTTCCTTAGTTTTATTCAAAACAAGAATGTCATCAAGATAAACCACTACAAACTTACCAATAAAAGGCTTGAGAACTTCATTCATCAATCTCATGAAGGTGCTAGGTGAATTTGAGAGACCAAAAGGCATTACAATTCACTGATAAAGCCCTTCATTTTTATTAAATGTTGTCTTCCATTCATCCCCTAGTCTGATAGACTGATTCTGATTTGGTGATACCCACTCTTGAGGTCTATTTTGGAAAAATAGTATGCTCCACCTAGACAGTCCATCAAGTCTTCCATGCATGGAATGGGAAACCTATATCTGATTGTAATCTTATTGATGGAACTAGAATCAATGCACATCCTCCATTCACCTCCCTTCTTTGGTGCTAGGATAGTAGGAACCAAACAAGGACTAAGGCTTTCTTTGATTAGCCCCTTATCAAGCAATTCTCGAACTTGTCTCTTAATCTCTTCATTTTTCTACAGTGTCATCTTATATGCTACCTTATTAGGCAAACTAGCCCATGGTATGAAATCAATGTGGTGAATAATATCCATCATAGGAGGAAATGTGTTTGGGAGTTCATCCACTACTATATCAACATGCTTATCAAGCAAGTTTTGAATTTCAAAGGAAACTCGTCTTTCTTTGTTTTTGTCCCAATAGACTTAGGCTTTACTATTATGGAAAAACCCATTTTCTCCTCTTCTACAGTCTTTATGAATTCCTTTTCTCCTACCAACATCACATTGGACTCTACTTGTGGAGTTTTGTCTTCATATTTCAATGGTGTTAGAGTGTATGGGACTCCATATTTCTCTATTACATATGTATTCTTTCTTCCATCATGCTTGGCATTTCTATCATACTACCATGGTCTACCAAGAAGCACATGAAAAAAATCCATAAGGATGATGTCACACAAGACCTTGTCCTTATAACCCCCTATATGGAATTCTACCCAATTTTGTTCATTCACTAACACTTGCTGCCCTTTTTTTAACCAAGAAACTTTGTAAGGAGTTGCATGAGGCAATCTTTTCAACTTTAACTTCTCTACCATTTCAACTGAAACCAAATTTTCAGTACTTCCAGAATCAATAACAACCTTACAACACTTACCTTGACATTTGCATGTAGTCCTGAAAAGTGACTTTCTTTGGGATGGTTCTTTCTCCATAGGAACTTTAATCAAGGTTCTTCTCATTAATAAGGACTCTCCAACTTTTGGTTCTATATTTTGTGGTGGGGAATTAACACTTTCAACATCATCTCCACCTTGTGCAATCTGATTTCTCCTTTCTCCTTAAAGTAAGTAGTTGGATGCTCCTGACTGTGCTATTTTTCAACTTGGAGGAGTATTTTTCCTTTCATTACAATTGATTCCAATCATTAGGAACCATTTTCTTGATTGCATGTAATAGTTGTCTGATTTTTGACAACTTGCTAAAAATGCATGACAACTTTTCTTGCACATTTGGCAACTTTTTGCAACTTTAAATCAATGACCCTCTAAGAACACTAAAGTGGATTAAACGATTTCACATGGTCATGAATGACCTTAGGAAACCCCTGAACACACCAAACCAACCTAAAACCAAAATTACACAAAATATTCAAAAATAAGGTCCTTGTGACCCAACACCAAACATACCCTTTTGAATTAAATAATCCAACCACTTTGTTCTATCTACTACAATAGGCTCCTTGCATTATCTCCAATATTCTCCAAAATATGATCTTCTTTATACAAATCCTTCAATTAATTGAATCCAACTACTTCAACCTAGATTTTAGTTAGCAAGCTTTGTCTCCTACTCAATACATCTGCAACTCTATTAGACTTCCCACTCCTATGATTCAAAAAAAATATATAACTTTGCAAAAATTCAACCCATTTCATATGTCTTTGGTTCAAATTCCCTTGAATATTCAAGTATTGTAAAGCTTGATGATCAATAAGTAAAAAATATTCTTTTGGAAAAAGATAATGCCTCTACTTCTTTAATACTTGAACTATGGCATAAAATTCTTGACCATAAACTAAATATTTCTTCTTTGCATCATTTAAATTTTCACTAAAGTAAGCAATGGGTTTACCTTCTTGACTCAAAATTTCTCCAATGGTATTTTCACTAGCATCACAATCTACTCGAAATACTTTATTAAAATCCAAAAGTTCTAGGTTGCTCTGTAACTTTTCTCTTCAACAAATCAAAACTCCTTGCTGCCCATTTAGTCCATTTAAACCCTTTCTTGTATCCTCTCATGGTCTTAGTTAGTGGAGCACAAATACTATTGAAACCTTTAATAAAATTCCTATGAAAACTTGCTAAACCATGAAATGATCTCACCTCTGAAGCACTCTTAGGTGTAGGCCGTTCAATGATACATTTCACCTTCTCTGGATCCTTCTTAATATCATGTCCCGAGACAACAAATCCAAAGTAAACCAAATATTTCTTCATAAAGTTTCACTACTTCAAGTTAATGAGAAATTTCTCTTCTCTTAACCTTTTAAAAACATCTGTAATATACATCAAATGTTCTTTTAATGTCTTGCTAAAATTTAAAATGTCATCATGATAAATAATAATAAATCTACCCAAAAAATCTTTTAGTACTTCATTCATAAGTCTCATAAAAGTACTTGGTGCATTGGTTAGCCCAAAAGGCATGACCAACAACTCATACAAACCTTATTTGGTCTTGAAAGCCATCTTACATTCATCTCCTCTGATTTGAATATGATGATAACCACTCTTCAAATAAATTTTGGTGAAGTACTCAGCTCCACTCAAGCAATCCATGATATCATCCATCCAAGGTAAAGAAAACCTATACTTGATCGTGATCTTGTTTATAGCTTGAGAGTATGTACACATCCTCCATTCTTCATCCTTCTTTGGTGCCAATACTATAGGTACTACACATGGACTTAGAATATCTCCAATCAAACCTTTTCTCAACAATTCTTGTACTTGTCTATTTAGCTCATCACTTTTTGCAAGAGTCATTCTATGGGCTGCCTTGTTTGGAAAACTAGCCCTTGGTATCAAATCAATTTGATGAATTATTCTTCTCATTGGTGGTAATAATTTAGGTACATTATTAGACACAATTTATTGAAACTCACTCAACAAATCTACAACTTCTATGGGAACATCTTCCACTTATTCTTGGTTAGCTTCAGGAATTAAAGAAAAACAAACATGCTCATGTTTCATTCCATCTAAATTTTTTATGCAATCTACTAAGCATACTCTTGCATTGCTGCATACATTTTCCATTTCTTCTTTCAATGGCTTCAATTTATATTGGAATCCATCTTTTGTCGATGAGTATGTATTAGCATACCCATCATTCACTATTCTCCTATCAAATTGTCAAGGTCTTCTTAAAAAATATGGAAAGCATATATAGGCATAATATCACACATTATCCCATCATAATACTTCCCTATTTTAAATTTCACCTAGCATTGTTCACTGACCAAAAATTTCTTATCATTTTGTAACCAAGAAATCCTATATGGATACATGCATTTTCTTCTTTCCAACTTCAATTTATTTACCATTTCTTCAAAAACTAGATTTTTTGTACTTCCACCTTGAAATAATAACATTACATCTTAATCTACACAAACTCTTCTTTTGGTTTGGCTCATTGTCTTCATTTAACAAGTCCCTTCTAGTGACTAACACTTCTCTTTTAACATCTTATGATTGGGAAGATTCTGCATCTTCTTCAACATGTGTGAATCTTGCATTATTTTCAAAACTCCTATTTGTCTTTCCTTGATCTCGAGGGCAGTCATAGGCTCTGTGTCCCTCTTCTCCAAATTGGAAGCAAGTTCCTCTAAAACCTCCTCTTCCACCTCCTCTATCAGACCTTCCTCTTCCTCTTGAATTTTGATCACATGAGTAATATGAATCATCACTTTTCTAATTCTTGTTGCTGCTATAGTCTTCATTTTTCTGATTTTTCTAATTTTGACCCTTATTTCGACCTCCATATGATCTCACAATTGTCTTTCCACCACAAACTCTTCCTCTTTTTTTATTTTCAAATCTTTTGTTAAGTTTTTCTTCAACCTTCAATGTAAACAAATATGCATCCTTCATGGTGTACATTCTTACCAAACTTAATTCTTCTTGGATATTGGGTTTTAATCCATTGATGTAATGGGCCACCTTTTCTTTATTAGCTTTAGCATATATAGTTCTAATTAATATCTTGTAGTGTAGGAAAATGTATCCCTCTACATTTTCACACTTGTTTGGGCCCTCCTTGCTAAAATTGGGCTTCTTTATGCCTTATTTGGTCCTATTTTGCATCCACAAGCCTTATTTAAAGCATCTTTCCAAGTATAATCTCGACACATATGTAATGACCAATCATAATTCAGTGATTTTGGATTGTATGGCCCATATTTAGTGATCTGGGACTCATATGCCACCTTGGGCATATGGGTCCCACCTAAGTTTCGAGGCCTAAATTTGAATTTGACATAAAACTAAGCATTTCTTGAAAAATATGTCCCAAGCTTAGCCTAATGGGATTCATACACCACAACTGGCGTATGAATCCCACTTAGCTTGGACCTAATTTAAATTCAAATTCTTGGCAGAATTTTGTTCCTAGATCTGATGTTGGTTTGTAGTGTTGTAATTTCGATAAATTTGGCATAAAAAAGTATAAATACAAGGTTATTTCACATATTTTCTCCTAGCAACTCAAGTATTCATGTATTATAGCAAGTTCATGATCAAGAGAGTTTTAAAGAGAATTCAAGAGTTTACAAGAGCATTCAAGAGTAGATTATCAAGCATTTTGGAGCTATTTTCAAGATTCAAGCATCATGCCAAAGTCATCATACATCATTTATGTTTTTGAGCTAACATTTGTGATGTAGGTACTTATGATTCAAGCAAGTATTCAAGTCAAGATCCACAACATTCAATCAAGATTCAAGATCTACATTCATGCTAGCCAATACATACACAATTGCAACATTTATTCCTAGGGTTTGGTGAGTAGCAACATAGCTTATTTGTTCATTCATCATTCCTTCTTTCTATTTCATTTCATTTCAATATTTGATTAAACCAAAATAGGGTTTGACCAAGGTAAACCCCTATCCACTAAAAAAACAACATTTTTTCCCTCTCTTTGATGTGTGATTTGCAGATTTAAGTTGAAAATCCATTCAAGAGCAAGATTGGAGAATTTTTTTCAAGTTGTCAAAAGTTGTCATCTACATTGCAAGTTCACGAAAAGTCACCTACAAGTTGCAATTTAGTGTTTCAAATCAGATATTTGATAGGAGAGAAAATATAGGAGAAAATTAGAGGATATCAAATTTTTATACCAACCCTAATACTGGGAATAAATCACCAATTGTGGCGTATGAGTCACAATATACCATTTTTTCAAGCTTTTTTTGGAGATCCTGGTTTAGCAATTCCAGATTGTGGTTTCGACCTGAAACCCTAAATTGGGACTAAATCTCCCCTACTAGCATATGATTCCCAATGAGCATCAAAATTTAGCATTTCTAAGATTTTAGATCTTCATCCAATCCTCTTCAATTTCCAGGTGCACCTCTGTTTATCTCTAGTTTTCTATTTTGATTTGAGTTCATTTTCTAGGTCATATCATTAGGTTTTGCTTATTATTTACATTTCTTATCTTTCCAAGCCTTTGCTTTGTGGTGAAATCTCTCATTGTCTTTAATTACACCCTATGACACCTTATTGTAGATCTCTTGCCCTCATTCCATCCCTAGATTGAGATCTCTATGGTTTCCTTGAATGAAATAGAGTGAAATAGGTACCCTAGTTCCATCTCTCTCAAAAGGTGAAAGAAACCTATTTTCCACACGTTTCATTTTGGTGAACCTAGCCTTTAGAACACCTTGTTTTTTTTATTTGGAGTGCATCATAGTCCTAGATCCAGCTTACATTAACTTTGCATTAGGTCTTACATTAGTTAATTTGCATCTAGGGTTTCTAAATTTTGCATTAGTGAAAGTGCATATAGGTTGCATCTTTGCATCTTGCATCATTTGATTTCACTTAAAAGTTGAATTACACTTAGTTTAGACATCATTCAAACCAGAAAACATAAAATTAACTCAAAATTTGCTGAAATTAGTGCAAATTCCCTAATTTGGGACTCATACGCCCCTCTGGGCGATTTAGTCTCAGTTAAGGTTATTATGCCTAGTTTCTGGGTATTCTGTGGTGAATTTTATTCACTGTTTGAACCCTTGAGAAACTATGACTGGGACTCATACTCCCCTTTGGACGATTTAGTCCTATTCCAGATCTGAATCTACATTTTATAGCATTAAAAACCCTATTTCTATGCTTCTGTTTGTTGTTATTAGTTTTTTATTTCAGTTTATTTCAGTTTTTGTTTCATTCATTTCATTGCATCTAGCTTAATTTCATTTGAATCAGAAGTAGAGAATATCATTTATCTTGTGTTCATTGCATTTATCTTACATTTCATTCATTGCCCCTTCCATGAGATTTACTCCTTAGTATCTTATTGCTAATACTATAGTGATATGAAGTTTGAGACTCATTTCATCCTGTGATAGCACAATCGCCATGGATCTTGGGTTATCTAGCTCTTTCACTCCTAGTGTTGACACTAGCTCACTAGGTACATACCATACCCTTGACAACTCTCTACCTTCAAGTAGTATGAAAAATGTTGAAACAATGGTTGCTAGTATTTCGCAAGAAAACATGATCCAAATCTATGAAGACTTAGCAAACCTACAACATCAACTGAGTATTGAAAAAAATTCAACCACTACCATCCTACCATAGATAACATACACCGCATGATTGAAAGTGAAGGAGTTGAACTTGTGCGTAACCTATCTTAGATTTTTGGAAAACATATTACCTCAACAACTAGCTATGCTTTATCATCAAACAATGTCCAAAGTCAAATTCCTCCACCTACAACCATTGCCTATATTCCTACCTATACCAACCCTCAAGTTAGAACATTGATGCAACCTACCAGTAATGTCATTCCTACCTTGGGTATTTTTGCTAGCATTCCTAGTACCTTTATGGCATCACACATCATATCTCCTACCACTTTACCTCCTGTAAGTATTCCATTCACTTCCCCTTCAAACACATATACACCTCCACCATATTCACCTCCATCCAAAAACAAAACCAATGACACCATCATTAACTTCATCCCTTCAAAAGTGAATCTCCACCATAAACCGAAATCAAAATGGCCAACCTACATACTATGTCAAAAGCAATCCCTTATCCTTGGAGATATTGAGAATGCCGATACCACAAGGTCTAGATATTCCTAGGTTAGGTTTGAGAAATATGGGGGGAAAGGCGATCCTTCTAACCATGTTTCCACTTACACCACCTTATGTAGTGATTTTTTCCTTGAGGATAAGCTCTTGGCTAAGATTTTTCCTAGGTCCTTGAAGGATACTGCCTTAGAATGGTTTTCCTTGTTACCAAACAACTCAATTCGTTCATTCAATGAACTTGTTGAGGCCTTTATAGACCATTTCCAAGTGCATATGACTCCTAAAATGACCTTAGCCAATTTGATGAGATGTAAGAAAAAGGATGATGAAAAAGTCATTGACTTCATTTCATGCTACCAATCGCTTTATTCCCAAATCAACGTAAAGGTTCCCGATCCTCACCTTCAATGAATTCTCATTGAGAATTTGCAAACTAAGATATAAGATAAGCTTAGCATGATGAATTTTCCCTCCTTATACACTTGTGTACCGCCCTTTGTGATTATCAAAATTTGGTTAGTAGTCGTGAAACAAAATCCACCTCTAGTCGTCTTGAAAAATCCAAACTTGCAAACCAAAACAATTATCAACCTTTTAGGAAATAGAATAAAGTCTTCCTTCAAGTAAATCCCCCTCAACCAATTCAACATGTAGTGGCTTCTATAAAGAATAAAACTCCTCACATTTGGGGATCTGACTAAACAATTTACTCCCCTACCTAATACCCTCCATAGCACAATGTCATAACTTCTAGAACAATTAATGATCACTTTGCCTCCTATTAAAATTCCCGATCCTAATAATCCTTTACCTATGAGCTTTAGATCGAGTTCCTATTTCCATTATCATTAATAAAATGGGCATGACATGGAACATTGTTAAGTGTCTTAAAAATCTTGTGCAAGACCTCATTGATTCCAGTCGACTTCAAATTGGGGGTGTTAATGATCAAGGAAATAAGTCTATTGCCCCTCCCAACCAAAAATTGCAAATTTTTACCAACCCTATACTGAATCATAGCATTTCATTTGTCAAATCTAGTGAAACTAAGAAGAATGATGTGATGAATGTTGACACATATGATGACAACATTGATACTATTCAACAAGGTCCTAATGATACTACTGCACATCTCGTCGAAGGTTGGATTGCATTGATTGAAACACAACCTTGTAAGGGCCAAACTAAAAAACTTCTTGACATTGCTTTCTCATCTAAGGATGTTATTAGAAATGCACTTGATGGTCCTCTTTACATAGCCGACTGAATCAATGATAAACCCACTAATGGGATATTAATTGATCTCATATATGGAGAGAATGTGATCATTGAAGAATTATTACTTGTGAATGAACTCTATCAAGAAACATATGATAAACCGAAAGCATGGATAAAAACACATAATGGTTTTGCTTGCCCTACGATGGGATTGATTACCCTTCCTTTAAAAGTTGGACTGAAATAATTAGATGTCTCATTCTCCATCATCCCGATGTCGGATCAATTTCGTGTGAATCTTGGTTATCCATGGCTACGCTCCATGGGAGACGTCCCGTTGGTTGTGCATAAATGCTTAAAGTTTCCCTTTGACAATTAAATTTTCACTGTGCACCATAGTGGCTTTAATCCTGTGTCCTCCCATGGGAAATTTTCATTGGATTTCTTTTGGCCCGAGCCTATGGAACCTATTAAACCTCATGAGGACTTCTTTTTCAAATATTATCAAAAGTTTAAGGAAAAATGCATAGCAAAACTTTGCCTTCGAAACATGCCTCAACATATAACTGAGCCTCCTATCCTTGATGAAACTATGATTGAACCTAAAGACATTCCAAGTAACCAAGACCAACCTAAGATAAAACCTTTTCCTATCTCCTATAAGCGACCAAGAGACAAAAAAATAAAAATTGTCATGCATCCTAAGATAAAACAAATTTATAAAGCTAAAGAGAAAGTGGTTGAACAACCTCCCATGGTTCCTTCCGTTCCTCTTGTTAGGGAAGAAAATAATCCTATGGTTGATAAACCCGCTCCTACACAAACACAACTTACAAATTGTACTAAAATAAATAGAAATGATAGAGAGCATGGACACAAACATTGTGCTCTTGCTCAAAGGTTAAACAAAGAAAACAACAAAGAAAATCAACATCCAAACTTAACTGAAGCATTACAGGATGAGTCTCCCGCTTTTCCACAACAAAAATATCGTATATTGCAACTGCAATAAGAGCTAAATCCTTATTTAGACATTATCATTCAACCTCCTATTGTTATTAACTTGGATGACGATGATGAGGTTCCTAAGATTGATGAACAAGTGCATAATGAATTGAATACATTGTTTTCCTCTTCTTTGAGATTAAACGATAATTCTCCTAGGAAGAGTGTTGAACTTGGTGATGATCCTAGTTCAGAACTTGTCGTTGTCCCTTTGGATAGTTGTCCTCCTTTCGCATACAATAAACAAGATTGGGATGCAGATGACCTACTAATGGGTTGAATCGCATGTGCCTTACTAGTCTTTAGCATTATTTTATTTTCCTTGTTTCTTTATGTGATTGCATGTGCATAATGTGATCCCTCGTGATGTTTCATTTGGTGTATATAGCTCTCTCTCTTTGTGACATTCCTTTATTCGTATATAAATTCTTCTCTATGTTGTAAACATTTAAATTTTTCATTTGTCTTGTGTTTTCCTTTTGGGTATGACGCAAGGCATTGAGACATTTAGGTCTATTCCATGTTGACCCAAAATATTTTCCTTTATCTTTCTTTGTCTTGTGTTTTTCTTTTGGGGATGACACAAGGCGTCAAGAAATTTAGGTCTATTCTATGTTGACTCGAAAGTTTTTCTTTATTTTTTATCTCTTTGTATCATTCTTCATGTTGCATGAGTATTTGGGGAATGGTGTATGTTTTGAGCTCTCTAAAAACATTATAGCAAAGACATACTGACCCTGAATCCATGGATCCCTTATGTGATTTTGGGATTTCATTATGGGGGCAACCCATTTTCATGACATAGCTTTATTTGGAGACATATGACTTGGCATAGGGATTTCCAAATAAGTTCTCATGTCCTCTTTATTGTTAGCATTTATCGTTTGCTACTTTAAAGTAATTGCTCACAACATGGTGTTTAGCAATTTATTTAAAGTGGGGGCATACATTGCATTATTCTTTTTTGAATCATGTTTCATTGTGTAGTCTTCTTACTTCACTGATGTGTCTTTCTCTTTGTGGTGACATTGGGTGTGATGTCCCTCAAGAGTGTGATCTCTCTTAGCATATTATATTCCTCTTAGTGGCTTGATGTGACACACTGCATTCCCTAAGTTGTGAATCTTCTATTCTTCGATTGGTCCTCTCCTGGAGACACTAGGCACAATGTCCCCTAAGTTAATACCTAACATGAACTAAGAAAAACTCCTTTGAACTTACCTTAAACTATGTTTCATTTATAATAACTGTTATATGGCCACCTTGCATAACACACTTTGCTTGCCTATGGTGCCATCTTGTTTTTTCATGGGTGTCAAGAATACGAAGATTTTCTTGCCTCATGATCCTATTGTTCATGTTGTGTGGCACCTTGTCAAATTTATCATGATGTATAGCTTTGGTATGGTTGTACATATGGCAACCAAACTTAGGCATGACTTTCCCATAGTCACTTGCTTGTCTTTGTGAGCGCATATTGATTGCGTGCGTATGTGTCTCGTTGGGGGCTCACCTAGTGGACAACCTAAGCTTCCACTAGCCCTTGTGATCATGAATTTGGTTTTCATAGTGGAATTTGTGTTCCAATTGTAAATTTTTTGGACAAATAGCTTAGATCTGATCCATAATATGCGAGGCAAATGATCAAAGCTTGATCCACCCCTTTCTATTTTTGTTTTTCTTTCTTTATGTCTTTGGTAGTGTATGCTTGTGTCTTGTTGTTGCTCCTTATATTATTTTTTATGTGTGTTCCTTTGTGTCTATGTTGGTTTGCCATAGGATCTTGATCTTGGGGGCTTGATCATCCCTCTTGGTCATTGTCATCCTATCTTACTAGCACTGGTACACTTGGACCCCTCTTGATGCAATCTTATCTACTTTAGTGTATGTTTGAAGAAAGTTCCTCCTCTCACTAAAGTGGGGGCTAAATAGAGTGTAGGAAAATGTATCCCTCTACATTTTCACACTTATTTTGTCCTCCCTACTAAAATTGGGCTTCTTTATGCCTTATTTGGTCCTATTTTATATCCACAAGCCTTATTTAATGTATCTTTTCAAAGATAATCTTGAAAAATATGTAATGACCAATCATAATTAAGTGATTTTGGATTATATGGCCCAAATTTGGTGATTTGGGACTCATACGCCACCTTGGGTGTATGGGTCCCACTGAAGTTTCGGGGCCTAAATATGAATTTGACATAAAACTAAGCATTTCTTAAAAAATGTGTCCCAAGCTTAGCCTAATGGGACAAATATCCCACAATTGGTGTATGAGTCCCACTTAGCTTGGACCTAATTTCAATTCAAATTCTTGGTGGTATTTTGTTCTCTTAGATCTTATGTTGGCTTGTAGTGTTATAATTTTGGGAAATTTGGCATAAACAAGTATAAATACAAGGTTATTTCACATATTTTCTCCTAACAACTCAAATATTCATGCATTATAGAAAGTTCATGATCAAGAGAGTTTACAAGAGGATTCAAGAATTTAAAAGAGCATTCAAGAGTTTATTATCAATTATTTTGGAGATATATTCAAGATTCAAGCATCATGTCAAAGTCATCATGCATTATGTTTTCTTTTGAGCTAACATTTTTGATGTAGGTCCTTATGATTCGAGTAAGCATTCAAGTCAAGATCTAGAACATTCAATCAACAAACAAGTTCTACATTCATGCTAGCCATTACATACAAGATTGCAACATTTATTCCTAGGGTTTGGTGAGTTGCAACATAGCTTACTTGTTCATTCATCATTCCTTCATTCTATTTCATTTCATTTCATTTCAAGGTTTGATTACCAAAATGGGGTTTGAAAAAGGAAAACCCCTATCCAATAACAAATCAACATTTTCCCCTCTTTGATGTGTGATTTGCAGATTTAGGTTGAAGATCCATTGAAGAGAAAGATTAGAGAAATGTTGTCAAATTGTCAAAGTTGTCATCTACATTGCAAGTTCACAAAAAGTCACCTACAAATTGCAATTTAGTGTTTTAGAATCAAATATTTGATAGGAGAGAAACTACAAGAGAAAATTAGAGGATATTAGAGTTTGAAATCAACCTTGATAATCGAACTAAATCACCACTTGTGGCGTATGAGTCATAGTATACCGGTTTTTTAGGCTTTTTCAATAGATCCTAGTTTAGCAATTCTAGATTCCTGTTTAGACCCGAAACCATAAATTGGGACTAAATCACCCCTACTCGTGTATGAGTCCCAGTGAGAATTAAAATTCAGCATTTCTAAGATTTAAAACCTTCATCCAATCCTCTTCAGTTTCTAGGTGCACCTTTGTTTATCTCCATTTTTCTATTCTGATTTGAGTTCATTTTCTAGGTCATATCATTAGGTTTTGCATGTAATTTACATTTCTTGTCTTTCCAAGCCTTTGCTTGGTGGTGAACCCTCTCATCGTCTTTAATTACACCTTAGGACACCTTATTGCAGATCTCTTTCCCTCATTCCATCCCTAGATTGAGATCTCTATGGTTTCCTTGAATGAAATAGAGTGAAATAGGTCCCCTAGTTCCATCTCTCTCAAAAGGTGAAACCTATTTTCCACACATTTCATATCTTATGAAATTATTCAGTGTATTCCTTCACAATTCTTCCTCCTTGTTTTAAATTCTGCGTTTTCTTTAATAAATCAAGCTCATAATCTACCAAAATGGATTATCTTTTCATCTTTTCAACCATTTTATCACAACTTGTGATTTTATCCTTGCCTCTCCTTCCTCATTCTAGCTGGATTTCTCTACACCAAATGCTAGCATACCCTTTTAATTTTGTTTTTGCAAATCTTACTCCATCTCGATCTTCAACCTCATCAAACTCAAAGTACTCCTCCATATCATTTATCTAGTCTATGAGTTCATCTAGATTCAAATTCTCACAAAATGTTGAGACTTCAATTTTTGGTCTCTTTCTAATCTTTGAAATTGCATCCAATCATGGATCATTTTCCAATTTAGGTGTTGCATTTTTTCCACCACTTGAATGACTATATGTGTGAAAAGATTCATTTGCTTCACTCTCGGGTTCTCTTCTCCTACGTTCAACTCTTTTGCGTAGCTCTTCTTGCAATGTCTCTAATTAACTTCAAAGGGATTTTAAATAATCACCACAAACAACATCAAGAGGGTTTCTACCTCCACCTCTATGCCTACATCATGGGGCTACTCTTGGAGGCATTTTCCTCAACACCCACAACTCAGTGCTAGTGCAAACTGCCTCACTTTGGTGGTATGTTCACACACTTTGGATAACCTGCTCTGATACCATTGATGCAAAGGACCAACAAGTACTTTCATTTAAATATTAGTAATTAAATAAATTTCAAGCACAAAGCTTGAATTGTAGAATTTCAAGAAAAAAACTAGACTTCACAATTTATTTCAAACTCTCCTGCAACTTGCAAATCACCAAGAAATATGGAATTAAAAAGTTATGCAGCCTTATGGGTTGATGAAAACCATAATAGATCTGATCTATATCATATTTAAACAAAACAAAAACAAGATCTATGCCCAAATATCACCGGTCTTCTTCACAACATTCTTTCTTATAAAACTGAACTCTACCAAAAGAAACCTTTCATAAATCTCAGTTCAACATACATAGACACTTTCAATTGTAGAAATACCTCTAGAATTCACAAACCATGGATAGTAAAATACTCCCAAAATCCCACACCCACACCTTCTAACTACCACATTCACCAAGAACGGTTACCAATGACTACTTAACTCCCAATGCCCAATATTGGAAGAAGAGAATTAAATAGGGAAAATGAAAATTTTAATGGTTTTTGCTCTGTCTTCAACCTCCAATTTCAATGCCCAATAAATAATCTAATGGGTTGTGCCTTGAAAATCCAAAAATTAAATAATAATTTGCATCAAAAACTTGCGAGCAAGTTGTGACCAAATCATTCATTAAATGTTGGCTTGCATTATTTAATTTATTCACCTACAACATTAAAATGTAGACATAAGACAAAATTAAATAAAATTATTTTTTGGTTGATTTTGGATAACTTGTCCACCATGGATCATCAATAATGAAACTAATATTTGTCTTATTCATGATAAATATAGAATTAGTCATTATGCTAAGGAAATAACGAAATACTTTAACACTAAATGAGCGTGAGGAAAAGATACGAAGAAAAGAGAAAGAATTAGGCTATTTCATGAAAGTAGGAAATTGAACACCATAAAAGAAGGCATTACATCATTTCCAATTGAAGATGAACATGAAACATCCAATCAAGCTAAGTGAAAATGAGTTGGTGGCACAAAGGTAATGAATGCAAAACCTTTGTGCAATGAGAAAATTGAATCCCAAAGTTGGAGGCACTCGAGATTTCACATCTCGAGTTGAAGGCACACCATATTTCCAATTTCAAGTAGAAGTTACATCATTTTTCACATCTCAAGTAGTACTCACACAACCTTTCATATATCAAGTTTAAGTTACACCCTCTCTTCCATCTCAACTTGAAGGTACATTGTCTTTTCCATCTCAAGTTGAAGGTACACCATCTATCCCATATCAATTCAATATTGGAGAAATTCCTACTGTTGAGGCAACTTTACCATTGAGAATACCTCATATAATTTTGCATAGAAAGCCTAATTTTCTTATTGATATTGATTAGAATGTTTTGAAACTCATATTTGATAAGATTCTTGTCCTAAGAACATTGGAGGATTCAAGTGAAAAATCTATTGTAATGAATCTAATGGGTGCATATGAGAGTGTGGGTTCCACTTCATTCACTAAAGATAGTAATGTCACATGATGTGCCATTTCATCAACAGTTGTAAGAAAACAAACAAAGAAAATTGACCTCATTATAAAGATAAGGAAAACATTGAAAATAAGTAGAAAATATCTAATAAGAGCCATCAGAAGGCATGAAAGAGTGGAGTACCCAAATAAAAATCAATTATGGAAATTATCCAGTACACTCCCTGAGAAAAATAAACCAATTGTTGAAGCCTTGAGATCCCTAATTGAAGAATTTTAAAAAATAACACAAGGGTATCTCCTAATCAAAGAGATGTTGTAAGAAGGATAATTGGTTGTCGAAACTATGAGCCACATCTAAAGCATTATTTGGATATGACTCAAACACATAATTTCTCCAAATGTTTAGAGATGTATCCTCAAATTGAAATTAGTCAAATGTATTTTGAAATAGAGAATCATGTTTATGTCAAAATAAATCACACATGCACAACTTTATTTTATTTATAAAAGGGGTAAAAACTTTATTGAAATTCAGAAAAGAGCATTACATAAAACCAAAGGGCCAAGATGCCAGATGCCAACTAGAGACAACCATAAAAAGCATGAACCAACAACAACCATGTCCCTAACCAAAGCTATCCTCAATAAGAACCTCTCCAATCTCCAATACGTGACGAAGCTCATGGGTAACTTCCTCCCACTAATCGATCCTCTAGCCATTTATATGCTCAGAAGCCCACTTAGCCAAACAATCAACATCCCTATTCCACTCCCTCAGAATATGGACAAAAGAAATCATCTCTATCAAAGAGCTCATCTATAGAATCTGCTACACTATCATAGCCAATTTCCAATTAACATCTGACACCTTTCATTCATTTAGAAAATTCACCAAAACCTATGAATCAACTTCACAAATAACCTTGCACCACCCCAAAGCATAAGCCCACTCGAGATCGTAGAGAATCACCAAACCTTCCATAAGGTTAATAGTCTGAGACCCTTCATGAACATAAAAGAAGAAAATCACTGAACCCAAAAAACCCCTACCATCACCACCTATCCTAGTAGGCCCAAGATTGCCTCTTGAACAACCATTAGTATTGATCTTCAAAAATCTAGACGGAGGGGGCGACCACCTACCCACCCTTTGAAATTTTTTTTTCACCCGCCTTCCTCTCTTGATACAAGTAGAATCCAAAGATAGCTCTTGAATCCCTAGTCTAACCACCATCTCAGCATCCCCTTTTTCCAAAGGAAACACCACTTCACACTTAGCTTCCACCATCTCTTGAATCATACCCATAATTCTTTGCCAAACTTGCTGAAGCAACATCTTTTTACCATGGAAAATTCTGTGATTCTATTCCAACCAAATCTGCCATAGTATGAAGGTAGGCCCAACATACCACACATCCTACAAGAAAAAGGCCATAGAAGGATGCCTACCCAAAATACTCTAAAAGTCCCTCAGGGAGGAAGCATGAAAACAGGGGCTTTTCCAAACACCTCACCAAAAATGCCAAAGTTGCAAAGCAAAGGAACAACGAAAAAACAAGTGAGTAGAATTCTCCTCACCAACCCCACACAAAACACAAATAGAAGGGCCCTGGAATCCATGCTTCCTGATGTTATTTCAATTCAAGAATCTATTCCACACAAAAGTCCAAATAAAGCAATTACACTTTTGTCAAGAGAACTTGTTCCATACTTTTTTTCTACCAGTGAACCTCCTCCCCCTCCAGCCTATGAGATAACAACACCTAATAATTTGACACAATAGTATAAACACCCTTAGGATTAGGACACCAAGCAAGAAAATCCTCATCTTGGAAGGAGCTACACCATCTACTAGCAAGGATATTGTGAAGCTCAACATGCTCACCCTCCATACCAACAACAAGCCACTCCTCAAGGGTCTTCCATCTCACCACCTCCAACTCACCACAAGAAGAGAAAGACTTAAAGTCACTCACCCTCGACCATCCAACCTCTAGGAACCTTTGGCATAGAGTCGAAAGACTAGGAAACTATGAAATAATGGGGGGAAAACCATCCCAAGAATCTAACCAAAAATGTGCCTCCGTCCCCCTTTTGCAAATCCAAAATAATCCATCCTTGATGAGTGCAACCCCTTTATTGAATGCACCACAAATCATCAAACCTTTCCCCACAAGGGGATAATGAGGAATATCCACCCAAGAGATCCTTGAGAAATACTTATGAGATAAAATATTGGCCTAGATCTAATTCTACTGCACACACCACCACCAATACAATTTAGTAGCCAACGCCACCCTAGTCAAAGATGACATCCTTAACCCAAGACCACCAAATTGCTTCAGGCTACAAACAAAATCCCATTTGACAAGGCTCCATTTAGAGGATAACAAGCTACCAACCCATAAGAACTATCTTTCTAGAGAGTCTAGTTCCCTAACAAAACCCATCGGAGCCACCTGAAGCATACATCTATAAATGGGTAGAGCCTGCACCATTGACTTGAATAATTGTACCCGACCAATAAAAGATAACCATCTGTGAGTCTAATGATTAACTTTCACACAAATATTTTCCAAAATATTCTACCATGAGTCCCTGGGAAACCTTCCAAAGAAGATAGGAATACCAAGATAGTTCAAAGGGAGAGTCCTAATATGAAATCTCAAGATATGAGCAATCCTCCTCTGAATGGGACCTGAAGTATTAGAGAAAAACATGGAGGATTTATCCTCATTAATCATCTAGCCTGAGGCAACAAGATAAACATCCAACACCTTGCACAAATTTGAAGCTTCCTTGATAGTAGCCATACCCGTCAAAGCAGTTTCATCAAAAAAATACAAATGAGACTGTGGAGGAAAACCACGTCCCCATCTCCACCCTTGAATGAGACCCAACTCCATATTCCTTCTCATCAAACATCCTAGAACTTCAATAAGAAGGAGGAATAAATAAGGAGAGAGGGGGTCTCCCTGAAATAAACCCTGAGAGGCACCAAAATATCAAAATTCTCACCATTTATTAGCACAGAGAAGGAGAACAAAGTAACACAACTCATAACCCATTGAATCCACTCTTCCCCAAAACCAAAAACACAAACAACCTTCTGAAGGAAGGACCATCGAACTTTGTCATAAGCCTTGACCATATCCACCTTAATGAACATTGCCTTTTCTTTGGAGTTGGCCATAGAATGAATGGTTTTAGTTGCAATAACAACCCCATCCATAATTTTTTGACCTGCCAGAAAACCACTTTGATCCTCAGAGATCAACACTTTAAACCAATTTTTCAACCTATCAACAATCAATTTAGAGATAATTTTATAAATCACATTGCAAAGAGAAAGAGGGCAAAATTGACTTAACCTATCTGCCCCATCACACTTGTGGATGAGAGAAAGGAAGGTAGAATTCATAGCACATAGCATCTACTTATTCTTTTGAGACTCTTGAAGAACCACCAATAAGTCTAATTTGATAATATCCCAAAATTCTTGAAAGAACTCAATCAGAAAACCATCGGGGCTAGGAGATTTCCCCTTCATCTGGAACATAGTCTCCTCCTACTCTTCAAGAAAAATATCCCCCATAAGATGCTCACTCATCTCCCTAGAAATCAAAGAAGGGATACAAGAAAGGACCTGAACTTCCTCCGATGAACCTCCCTACGAGTCCTCTCTGAATAAAGACTCAAAATACTACACAAACTCACTCAAAATTTCATGACAAGAGGAAAGATGCTCACCTCTATCATTTACCAAAACCAAAATAGTATTTCCCTATCTACTAGATTTCACTGAATTGAAAGAAAGAAGTATTTTTATCCCTTTCCTGAAGCCACTCAATCTAAGACTTTTTTTGCCAAAAAAATTCCTCTCGCATCTCACACTCCTCCAACACTTTCAAAGCCATAGCCTCTTCCCGAAGCCTATCTTTGGTCAACCCATCCTCCTTGATCATCCTCGTAATACTATCCAACTCAGCTTGGGCAATGACCTTAGCATGGAAAATGTTTCCAAAGTATTGGCGATTCCAACTTTTAAGTTGATACTTGACAAATTATAGTAACTTAGCAAAAGTATACATTGTTGTACCATAAGCAAGTCTACTATATCTCCACCAGTCAACAACATAGTCATGCAGAGAGGGGTTGCACAACCACATAAGATGGAACTTGAAAGGAGATTCAGGACATGAGAAGAACTAAGGATAAGCTTGATAGGCCAATGATTTGAGCTCCTCCAATCCAAAATTTCAGAGCTAGAGGACCATAAACCACCAATCCAATAACATGAGACTAGAAACCGGTCAAGACGCTCCGTAATGCAGTTTTCTCCAATTCTCCGATTGTTCCAAGTAAAATTACCATTAGTAGGATTGATATCAAAAAGGTTTAAATTCGATATGCTATCTTGAAGAAGCAACGAAGAAGGCTCTAATCTAGCAATACCACCCCGCTTCTTGGCTAACTCAGAAATAACATTAAAATCCCTAACCAAAATCCACGGATGGTAAGGAACCGTACTTCAGAAAAATATGATATGGGACCACAAAATTTGCTTACCTAGAAGCTCCATAGGCGCATAGATATTAGAGAAGAGTAAGGACTCCCTTGTCTCAAAAATTGAAGCAATCATAGAGATAGAAGACTTAAAATACATCTACCAGAGAGGATGAACCTTCTGAGGGTTCCATAAATAAGCCACTCCCCCAACAGACCTATGAGCCCGAATACACTGGCACTCTCCACTCCCCCACAACTTAGGCATCAAACCAAACATGCACTGAACCGATAACTTAGTCTCTTGTAGGAAAAGAGCATCAGGATAATGACTTCTAACAAAATCACAATATTTTTTTTTTTCGAGGGCCATTGTTCAAGCCCCTTACATTCTAGGATAGCATAATCATTTCAAGTGGCTCATAAAATTAGCATCCAGATTCTTCATAGATCTTGACTCCACTAAAGTCTCCCCCATTAATTTAATCTTTTCCAAATCCTTCTTTCTACCAAGCTTGGAAGTCTTCTCCCCCAGCTCTTTTTTTGGATCCTTTTGTTGAAGACCCAACTGAGAAGAAGACTTATTATTCTTTACCATTTCAACACCTACTTTTTCTACAAGAGGAGATCCATCTCCCACACCCTGCTTCACTTCAGCAATAGGAACCGACACCACCTGAGCCTCCATTTGAAGGTCAGTGTCCATTTACAAAGCATTATGATCCTGCATACCCTAAGTAGCCTCAGACATAAAACCCCCCTATTCTGACTTCAAAACACCTTGATCTAGATTCACCAAGCCCAGATTCAATTCCTGTTGGCCAAGATCATCTAAAATATCGAATCTGTTAAAATTTTCTTCATCCTATCTTTCCTTCAAGGTTCTCTTTTGACACCAACTCCTATTGCGAGACTTTGCTAGAACAAAAATACCTACACCAACCACATGACCTGGAATGGGATCCTTCCCCTTGTCAACCCTAGAGGCTCACAAGAGGGCTGAGAAGGTTGGGAATCCGCAGGCCTAGCTGTCAGACATCTTCACTGCAAGTGACCATATTCATGACAAAGATGATAGCGAAATGGAAGGGTCTCATAATCCAACTGCTGCACCCAAGAATAAGGACCCACACACATATTCACAAAATGTGGTAATGTTTTACTTAAATCAATTTCAACACAAATACGAGAAAAATTCATCACCTTTTTAACTTGAGTCTGCTGCGAAGACCCAACTAGCTTTCCCAGCATCGAGGCCAAAAGGTATAGAAAACCATACCAGAACCCGATTCAGAAGCTCCTCAGCAAGGTTGAAACCTACATGCCAAGGTTTAATGAACAACCCAATCTAGTTATGGAAATAGGGCCCTCCTTCAAAAGCCTTATTTCAATCTCCCATGCAATCAAAAGTTACCATGAAATAGTTGTTTGCCAAAATAATAATCTCCATCTCACCCTCTAGCACCCAAGTCCTATGATCCCATGATTCCAAAAATTGCAGCGAGACCCGCATCCCCAAAAACTTACAAAAAAGAGAGTGATTTGAATAATATTCAATATCTTCCATGATCTTCTCAAGTGGAATAATCAACTTTGGCCTCTCCTTACAGTGTTCAAGGAAACCGTTGATTTTAAAAAATCCTAGGACTGCTAGACGATCCCGATCCATCAAGCCTTGACTTTAACGAAAATAAATTATTATCAAAAACCTTCATGGCTTGGGATAATGGCATAACCTCAATCGCTAAGGTAAAATCCATCATCGATGAAATTTTAGAAGATTCCCCGGGAGCCATATCCAAATCCTTACCCCGAGATGGGCATGCAAACACCAAATTATAAAGAAACAAAAAAAACCCTCGAATCGTTCGCAACTCCCATAGCTCACAAATCTCGACACCCCACCTGACACCAATCCTCTAAAACAAATAAATGGGAATAAGGAGCAAGCCAACACCCAATCCCTACATGAACAAACCCGCCTCCAAAGCGCAATAAACAAGCTCCAACGAGCTCATAGTCACACCCAATAGACAAACCAAAGCAAAGTTTAAATAACATGTAACAAGGTTGAACTAGGACGAAAGCACTCCCCCCAAACTCATTCGAACACCCCCACAATGCACAACAAGAACTTGATTAGAAAGCGCTAGGGCGCAGGTGCCCTAGCAGTAGAGAACCATGTCATTGCCATTGATCCGCACATGTACAACTTGTTGTTGTAGAGTATATATTAATTTTTTGAAATCATTTTTATGTCTATCAACATATATACATAGATTTTCATACTAACAATGTTTTGCAGGGGTATAAAATACAGGCTCCACCTAGATCTTCAAGATATTTCATATCAAGAATTTTATGTCCAAGATTGGATTGCTAATTATTCTACAAGAAATTATGCTTGGATGACACATGTGAGCATTATGGTTTCTTGTAAAATTTTCCAATATGTCTACATATGGAGAATACACATGCAATCATAAACAAACTAGTTGTTGAGAAAATGTGTCTCAACCTTACAATAACATAAGGTACTATTGATAGGTAAGCGTGGGGGGTTGCAGGGGTTACCCCCCTATGAAGGGTCTAGGGGAATCATACCCATATTAAGGGGTCTAGGGGTCACACACCTCGACGAGGGCTCAGGGCTAGTACCCCTAAAAGCCAAATTTTATGTATATTTTATTATTATAAATATGGACTGTTCAGCATTAGGTCTCAGATCTGATGGTGGATATTTTTTGGATTGAATTGCCCTAGAAGGTAACCTTATTTTATGAGGTCCTTGTATTGTGAATTTGTATTGTGATGTATTCTGAGAGTCTAATAGTGGCCGTGTTTCCTCTACATCTATGGTTGGTGATACTCCTATGAGAAGCTTGGTTTGCAAGTATATTGTAATCTTTTTTATTTTTGAATAATATATTAGGCAACTTTTGGAGTGTGGGGTTTTTCTCCTGAAAGGGTTTTCCCCACATAAATCACTGTGTTGTGGTATGCATGATATTTATGTTTATGTGTTTAATTTTTTATAAATATTGTTAAGATTTGTAAAGTTTTGCATTATGCTCCTCTAAAGATTAGTGTAGGAAGTTGTTATGCTACCTTAGCTTCCTTACACTATTAAGTTTTTGAAAATATAAGATAGTGGCATATAGTCTCAAAGATGTTAAAGAAGCAAAATGGTGTGAATTGGTGAGTGGAAAAAATAATAGTGTCTCAGTTTATATCTATTTTCAAGAGAATACAGTGTAGGATTATGCAAGGTATACCCATAGAGCTCAATGGTTGGAGTTGCATTTCAAGTTATGAAAGGAAACATTTCCACTTGGCACCATCATTTCAGTTGTTGAATTTGTAGAGAACTACACACTACAACCACAAAGTGAGGTAAAATCATCGTATTACAACTCCACACAGGTTTCTATATTTGTGCATATAGTGTTCATTCAAGCACATGACAATATAGAGAAAGATAGGAAAATCTTGAGTGAGTATCATTTTTATATTAATGATGATCACAGACATTCTACAAAGTTTATGCAAGTTTGCTTTTAAATTTTCTACCATGATTTGGCTAGTATGAAAATATCATTTTCTCAACATATATATGGTGAGATAATTGTGCATCATAATTCAAGAACTCATGGATGTTGTATTGGTTGATTAGAATGCATATGATCACTAGTGTTAAATATATGTGGAATTTGTCAGAGGAAAAGCATGGAAATGAGGAGCATGATGGTACGAGATCATGTATTAAAAGAGACTTAGTACAAGAATATTTGAAGTACAAAGATAATGCAAAGTTGATAGATGCAAAATCTATTGTTGAATGGTGTAAGGCTTAAATGTCTCCAAGTAATGAAGGAAAGTTTATAATTCATAGATTTTTTGGTTGGTAGATGATATTAACTTTGTAAAATATGAATTTTTTATACACTGACATGATCAATTGAGCTACACTCTTTTATAAGTTCAAATGTAGTTTCATGGTGTCTCCATACGAGGCAAATGATGTGATTTTGTTATCCATATACAAATTAAGCTTGGGATGAGTGTGAGTTAAAAGAGTAGGTTCATAAATGGTGTACAAGAATTCTAAGCCCACTTGAGATGTATTGAATCTTGGAAACACTACAAATAAAATCATGAATTGACTTTGAACACATTTCAAATTGAAATGAAGAAAATAGTTTGATTTCTCCTTTCACTTCTAGGGTTTTGGACCTAAAAAGAAAGGGGAAATTTTCTTACTCTTTACTCAAGAACAAACCCTTGAGATTTCAATGCAAAGGAGATTGAAATATTGCAAAGGGAATATCCTAAAGGTTGAATTAAATCTAATTAGGGGTTCACCACCAAGTTTAGACTTGGAAAAGACAATGCAATTCAAGATGAAATGCAAAACCCTAGTTGAATGCAAACTAACTCTAAATGATCAAGAAAGATGAACACAATGAAACATAAAGTTATGCAATAGAAAGTGTGCACTTGGGAGACTGAAGAAGGTAGAATGGAGATCTAGAATTCTGGAAAATCTACTATCAATGCTAACTGGGACTCTTTTGCCAAGCTAGTTGAATCAGTCCTGCTTCTGGGAGAATGTGTCAGAACAAGTTTCAGCCAAAAGGGTATCCTGATTTGTAAAAATCTCTCTCGGGTGTGTATAGTGGGACTCATTCACCACTTGTGGCGAACTAGTGCACTTTTATTTTTCTAGAAGTTCAAGACCTGATTCTATTCCTCTCGGTCTACTCTGCTCTTTTTGACTGATTTTTGGATCCAAAACTATAAATTTCCACCTGGAGGTCTTC
Source organism: Sequoiadendron giganteum (assembly GCA_007115665.2). Taxonomy (NCBI): domain Eukaryota; kingdom Viridiplantae; phylum Streptophyta; class Pinopsida; order Cupressales; family Cupressaceae; genus Sequoiadendron; species Sequoiadendron giganteum. Next base: position 21,596,665 of record CM021107.1, on the reverse strand, counting down.
TCCAAGTTTCTCCAAGGGTTGATGACAACATTGACAACTTTTATTACTTGACAAATTTCTTCCAATCTTTCTCCTTGTGAAATATACAACCTAAACCTACAAATCACACACAAAGGAGGGGAAAAAATGTTGGGTTAGTGGATAGAAGTTTTCCTTGGTCAAACCCCTTGTTGGTAATTAAACCTTGAAAAGAAAGCGAATAAGATTGGAGAATGATGAATGAACAAAAGACAATGTTACAACTCACCAAACCCTAGCAATAAGGTACTGAAAATATGTTTGAATTGACTACAATGGATGTGCTTCTTGACTCTTGCTTGGATGATGTTGATCTTGCTTGAAACACTTGCTTGAATCATAAACTCTACATCACAATTGTTAGCACAATAACAAACATGATAAATGAAATCCTTAACATGATGATTAGCACTTGAATGTTTCTCTAAAATTCTTGATAATCTGCCCTTGAATTCTCTTGAATGCTCTTGTGAACTCAATTTTCTATTAGGAACACTCTCACAAAATTCTTAGGTATTATTGGATATGAAAATGAGTGAATTAATCTTGTATTTATACTTAATTATGCAAGAATTCTCGAAATTACAACTCTATAAGCCAACATCAGATCTAGGAGAATAAAATCCCGCTAGAAATTTGAATTTTGGTCACACAGGACTCATTCACACAAGGTGGCGAATGAGTCCCATTACACATAATGTAGGACCAAAAATGAAAAGTGTCTAGAAATGTGTGAAAATCGGTTCGGGGCCAAAAGATCTAGGTGGGACCCATTCTCCTAAGGCGGCGAATGAGTCCTAGATCCTTAAATCTAGGCCACACAAGCCAAAAGAACCTGAATTATGATTGCTTACTAATTGGTGTTAGGACTATCCACGAAAATATGCAATAAATGAGGCTTGTGGATGCAAAATAGGGCCAATTAAAGCATAAGAAATCCCAATTATTAATGACAAGCCTAAAGAAGTGTGAAAGTGTGTTACAACACTTTACAACATTCCAAATAAGGCAAGATTAAAGTTATTTTTGATTAAAATTATGTTTATTATGTTTAGCTATTTGATAAAAGCCTAGAAAAGTGTGAAAGTGTGTTACAAAACTTCACAACACTTTAGCAAGGCACCATTAAAATCCATTAGTTTACAAGGGACCAAGATTTAATGCAAATGTGTTATCCATATTACAACACTAAATTAAGACTACATTAAGCCAAAATCCACAAGGAGGGACCAAACGAGTGTGAAAATGTCAAGGGATCCATTTTCCTACACTACATTTAGCCCTCACTTTAGTGAGAGGATGAAATTACCTCAAACTCACACTAAATTAGAGAAACAGGCACATCAAGAGGGGTTCAAATGTACCAATTCCAATAAGATAAGACAACAATGATCAAGAGGGGTGATCAATCCCCCAGGATCAAGATCCAAGAAAAATCAATGTACGCACATGAGAATGATATAAAGAGCAGCGAAAAAGCACAAGAATACACTGCCAAGATGAAAGAGAGAAAAAGGTAAAGAGAATTAGAACAAGCTTCGACTATTTGTCCATCACGATGTGGATCAAATCTAGGCTTGTTTGTCTGAAAATGCATACTCACTTTGAGGCAACGAAACTCCTGGCTGTCTGCTGGGTGAGAATTCCTAAAAGGTGAGACACATACACTCATGGATGGTATGAAATCACACACATGCAAGTGGCTATAGGGAAATTCATGCCTCAGATTGGGCTTCCCGCTCAACCATACCAAAGTTACACCTCCTGATAACTTTAATAAGGTGCCATACAAGAATGATTTTTGAGCATCATGAGACAAGCAAAACTTTGGATGCTTCGAGCTCATGAAAAAATATGATGGCTCTACAAGAATGAAAGCTATGTTATGCAAGGTGGCCATATAACAAAAAAATGAAAAAATAGGAAATGTTCAAAGAAGTCTTGCTTAGTTCATGCTTGGTCTTTACTTAGGGAACATTGTGTGTAATATCTCCAAGAGAGGACCAATCAAAGAATATTTTTTTTAGAACATAGGGGATGTTGTGTGTCGCATCACGCCACTAAGAGGAATGTAATATGCTAAGAGAGATCATGCTCTTGAAGGACATCACACCCAATGTGATCCACAAAGTGAAAAATGCATCGTATAAAGTAAGAAGACTGCACCAAGAACCATGAAAAATAAAATTGAAAAGAATAATGCCAATGTATGCCCCCATTTTAAAGAAATTGCTAAACACCATACTATGAGAAATTAATTTAAATTAGAAAATGAAAAATGCAAACAAAGTAGACATGAGAGCCAGCCTGGAAAGCCCTATGCCAAGTCATATATTTCCTAGTAAAGCTATGTCATGAAAAAGGACAAGGGGTTGCCCCAAAAATGAAACAACCAAACACATAAGGGATCTATAGATTTGGGGTCAATATGTTCTTGATGCAATGTTTATTAAAGATCCAAAACTGTCATTATTCCAAAAATACACATAGAACTGGAAGAATGACATAAAGAGAGTGAAAGCAAAGAAATTTTTTTTTGGTAACATGGAAGAGACATGAATGTCTTGATGCCTTGAATCATCCCCAAAAGGAAAACACAATAAAAATGAAAAGATAAAGAAAAAGAAAATATTTTGGGTCAACATAGAAGAGACATGAATGTATCGACACCTCGTGTCATCCCCAAAATGAAAACACAAGATAAAAGAGAAAAAGCACAAAAAGGATTTACGACATAGAGAAGAATGAAGGTACAAATAGAGGAATGCCATAAAGAGAGTGAGGACATCATGGGGGATCAAATCACACACATGCAATCACACAAAAGAGAAAGAAAGAAAGAAAGAAGTAATAGAAAAGGCTAGTAAGGAACAGGTGAGTCAACCTATAAGCAGGTCATTCGCCTCCCAATCTTAGTTTGTATAAGCGGAAGGTAGATAATGCAGGTAAGGGACAATGACAAATGAATTACTAGGACAAGGCTACCAAATTCTTGTCCCCACTAAGTGTGAGATAAGAATGAGCCAAGACAGGTGATGGGAAAGGTCATGTAATAGTGATAATAAAATTTTCTACAACTATTACATGACAAGGGGTTGGGAAAGGGGTCCCGCTTTAAGGGACTATTTTTACAATGTCAAATTGTTGAAGGATCCTTATTATAGTTTGACACTCGTTAGTAAGTTTCCCAAGAATCCTATGATATGCACAATAGTTTGTGTTATCTTTAGGAAATTTTCTTCTAGTACCAGGTGGAAGTTTAAACCGACCTATGTCTATAATATTTTTCAGTTGTTGTTCGATTTTTGTTTGAGTGTGTGAGAGCTTGTAAGGTGTTTTTTTTTTGTTAGATTCACCCACTTCTCTAGTTGAAGGTTGAGGGAGAGGACCTAGGGAGATACTATCATCCTTGTCATTGTTATGAATCATTGTTTGTTCTTTAGGAAGAAGGACATTCATATTAGGATGATGATCTAAGATAACCATACCATCACTATGAAGCCTTAGATATTCTTTAGAAACTCTTTTGTTGTCAGGAGTATCTTGATATCCTAAGCCTTTTGTGTTTTCATTAATCGGTATTTTCTCTAGGAGTTGATGGATCTCATGTTCACTTTTTGTATCACATTGTTGTTTGCTCAAGATTGTAAATCATTTTCCATATGTTTCTTCAAGATTGATGGGAGTGGTTGTTACCTTATTATCATAAAATGGTTGAGTGTTTGCTTGTTTGGAGTAACTAGGTTCACCTACTGTAGGGAACCTAGGTTCAACTTTTATTTTAGAATGCAAGTAACCAAAAATCTCAAGAGGTGGTATCATAGGGGTATTTGGTTGTTTTTTTTTTTTAGACTACAGGAATCGGTCGGGTATCCGTCTCCCTATAAATTGCAATGCGCTAGGTAAATTTTTTTCACGTGACCGATGGCACTGGCGTGACACACCCTTCGGTACCACAGGTTTGGGGGGAGACTAGACCTCATGACCTCTTGCCTACAACAGGATGCTTTAGCCAATCGAGCTAGGCCCCCCACCCCGGGTATTTGGTTGTTTCATGGATGGATAAAAGGATGCATTAGCTTAAAGGTTATTAAGACAATGACTTAGGAACTTATTCATGCTTTCATCATCTTCTCCAATGATGTCAACATCATGAGGAGGACATGCATTAGGAGTTGAGTGAGCATGAGTGAGTTCAATGTCATTAGGATTGTTTCCAAAAGTACAACTTGATACATCCATTAAGGACTTTAATGACATCCAAAGTTTGCTAAATCACATATCCATGATGCAAAATTCAAATTGTAAACTATGCAACAATGTGAAATGCAAATTTGATTTTAGGCAATACACAAGATGAATTTAGGCTAGATGCAAAGCTAAGAATAATGAAATGCTTGTAATTGGAATTTTGGAAATTGAAATAAAAAGTAAATAACAACAAAGAAAAACTCAGAAACTAAATTCTAAATGCCAAAAAATGCAATACAAAATGTGCAGAGGGACTGATTCACCCAGGGTGGTGAATGAGTCCCAGGAATGATTTTTTTCAAAATTTTCAAGATTTTTGAATTGTATTTTATGATTTTTATGTTTTTTGATCTATGTCTGAGATGCAAATGCAAAATTTTAATGATTTTAAATGAAAGTAGATGCAAAAATAGAAGCTATATGAGATTTCACTAATGCAAAACTTGAAACCCTAGAATGTAGATTAACAAATGTTAATCCTAATGCAATTTTAATGCAAGCCAAACCTAGGATGATGATGGAATCCAAATTAGAATTATGATACTCTATATGTAGGTTCACCAAAATGAAAAGAAGAAAATAGTTTGATTTCTCTTTTCACTTCTAGGGTTTTGGACCTAAAAGGAAAGGGCAATTTTCTTACTCTTCACTCAAGAACAAACGCTTGAGATTTCAATGCAAAGGTGATTGAAATCTTGCAAAGGAACTATCCTAAAGGTTGAATTAGATCTAATGAGGGGTTCACCACCAAGTTTAGACTTGGAAAAGACAATGAAATGCAAGATGAAATGTAAAACCCTAGTTGAATTTAAACTAACTCTAAATGATCTAGAAAGATGAACACAATGAAACAAAAAATTATGAAATAGAAAGTATGCACCTGGGAGACTGAAGAAGGCAAAATGGAGATCTAGAATTTTGGAAAATCGACTATCAATGTTTATTGGGACTCATTCACCAAGCTGGGCGAATTAGTCCCACTTCTAGGAAAATGTGTCAGAACAAGTTTCAGCCAAAAGGGTATCCAGATCTATAAAAATATTTGTCAGACCTATATAGTGGGACTCATTTGCCACTTGTGGCGAATCAGTCCACTTCTTCTTTTCAAGAAGTTTGAGACTTGATTCTATTTCTCTCGGTTTCCTCTGTTCTTTTTGACTGATTTTTGGATTCGAAACTGTAAATTGCCACATGTAGGTCTTCTCCAAGTTTTTCTAAGGGTTGATGACAACTTTGACAACTTTGATCACTTGATAACTTTCTTCCAATCTTGCTCCTTGTGAAATATACAACCTAAAACTACAAATCACACACAAAGGAGGGGGAAAAGTTTTGTTGGGTTAGTGGATAGGGGTTTTCCTTGGTCAAACCGCTTATTGGTAATTAAACCTTGAAATGAAAGAAAATAAGAATGGAGAATGATGAATGAAAAAAAGATAATGTTACAACTCACCAAACCCTAGCAATAAGGTACTACAAATATGCTTGAAATGAATACAATGGATGTGGTTCTTGAATCTTTCTTTCTTGATGTTGATCTTGCTTGAAACACTTGCTTGAATCATAAAATCTACATCACAATTGTTAGCACAATAACAAACATGATAAATGAAATCCTTGACATGATGATTGACACTTGAATGTTGCTCTAAAATTCTTGATAATATTCCCTTGAATGATCTTGAATGCTCTTGTGAACTCAATTTTCTATTAGGAACACTCTCACAAAAGTATTAGGTATTCTTGGATATGAAAATAAGTGAATGAATCTTGTATCTATACTTAATTATGTAAGAATTCTTGAAATTACAACACTACAAGCTTCCATCAGATCTAGGAGAATAACATCCCATCGGAAATTTGAATTTTGGTCACACAAGACTCATTTAACCAAGGTGGTGAATGAATCCTATCAGACATAATGTATGGGACCAAAAATGAAAAGTTTATAGAAATGTGTGAAAACTAGTTTGATGCCAAAAGACCTATGTGGGACCCATTCATCCAAGGTGGTGAATGAGTTTCAAATCCTTAAATATGGGCCACACAAGCAATAAACAACTGAATTATGATTGGTTACTGATTGGTGTCAGGATTATCCTCGAAAAGATACAATACATGAGGCTTTTGGATGCAAAATATGACCAATTAAAGCATAACAAATCCCAATTATTAATGACAATCCTAGATAAGTGTGAAAGTGTGTTACAATACTTTATAACACTCCAAGTAAGGCAAGATTAAATTAATTTTGATTAAAATTATGTTTATTATGCTTAGCTATTTGATAAAACCCTAGAAAAGCATGAAAGTGTGTTACAACACTTCACAACACTTTAGCAAGGCACCATTAAAATCCATTAGTACACAAGGGCCCAAGATCTAACGCGAATGTTTTATCCACATTACAACACTAAATCAAGACAACATTAAGCCAAAATATGTTGCAAGTATGGATGTGTTTGGTGGCGTTCTCATTAATATTGTCATTGATGTCAACATAGTTCAGTTTGATTGTAGATGGTGCTTGTATAGTTGAGATACTGTTGAAGTGCTTAGAGTACATGGAGCTATATTTATGAAGTTGTAGCTATGTTTTTTCCAAGTTCTTTTGAGAAAATTAAAGAAATAATGAAGGCAGTATTGAGTGTGTGTTCTAAGTGTGCTCTGGTATTGTGCTTTGCATTTATTCTATGTTGATCCTAGATGCCTATGTGGATCTGTGGAATTGTTCATGAGCTTCAATGGGTAATATATCCTAAGTTTTAGCTTTTGGATCGATGGAGAATGAAAGATGTGTTCACTGGTGTGTGAACTGGTTTGATAGAACTGTTGAATCCCACTTGTGCTATTTTGTCCTTGATGATAATTTTTGTTACTCTGGCATCTTGGTGGTTACTTTCTCAATTGATCTGCTTGTCTATTTGACACATTTACTTGATTGATTATATTATCATGGTGGCTTTGATATCTTGGCTCCATGTGTAGATCTCGGTTGAGGTATTTTGGTTACAGGTTCTTTGCTCCATTGATCAGGTGATATGTTTCTGGTCTAACAATTATGTTTCAGTGATGCACTTAATTACATGTATTTGGCATTCTGGTTATATTTATTCTATAGGTTGATTAATTATGGCTTGATCAGTTACAAGCATCTTGAAACTGAAACATGTCTTGATATTCATCAAAGATATATTCCTCCATTTTCAGTTAGTGGCATGGGTATGAGGAATAGTTTGTTAATGATTTTTGAAGCTCTTGGTATTTAGTTTCTGGCATATTATAAGGGGTTGATCATTATTGTGTTTATGGATTTTTGGATACCATTGGACATATTATATAGCATTGGTCATAATGAGGTGGCTATCATTTTTCTTTTAATTGATATCTCTTGGCATTGGCCATTATCTTTGGCACACTATATGCTATTAGATTTCTATGTGATGGAAAATCGGCTTTGGTTAAAGGTTTAAATGTTTGATCTCCTATTCGCATTTGATTCAGGTCTATTGGTTAATATTCATTTGGGCCTCAAGGCCGACAACAGGTATTGGTATTGAATTTGTTTGTGCCACATTGGATGTGACTTAGCATTGATTATTTTATGTCACATTGCATGTGACTTAGATTTGATCATTTGGAAATTATTATGCCTTAGGAAATCAAGATGTGAAATGTAAGTTGTTCATTTAAATTTTTTCAAAGCATATTTCTGGTCAATGTTTCACATTGTCAATTAATTGACAAAGGCAATTATGTTGGTCGACAGTTGGTCTTTGATAAGCCCGCGGATTTCAAAGGGCATAATGAGTTTTTCATTATCACATGTCCTCTCAGACTCCAAAAAATTGTATCATTTAACAAAGGATATTGAATGCTTTCTTTGGAAGTTTAGGGAAAACGTTTTTTCTCCTCGTAGGTGTTTCACTATTCATATTGTTGGCTGATTGTTCTTGGACAGCGAATGGGATTTGTAAGAAGACTATCACAATGGTCGCTTTGTGTGTCAGCTTCCAACCATTGGGTGAAGGCACGTTTTTGAAAGATATCTTGGCCGTTTCATCTGTATACAAATTTGGTAATCCTGTTTCTTGACAAAAACTTCATTTGTCAAGTATTCATCTTTAGACTGCTCTCCAGATCCGTTACTCTGTAGTCAAGGTTATTTCAAGCTATGCTATCTCTCTTTTGCAAATCAAAAATCAAAAATGTCTATTGCTTTTAATAGAAATGTCTAAAATGATTGGTTTTAAAACGTGACTGCAAATCTTTTAGAGATTATCATGAAAATTTTAAAGGGTTTATAATTTTTGGTTATGGGAAAATCTAAATACTCTCAAACCAGATCATTTTATCATTTAGGTTCATTTATAACGTTTCTTGGCTGCATCTTCTGAAGGTCATCATATAAGTTTTGTGATTCTTTTAGTTTTGGATAGTGGGTATTTGTGAATCCTAAAGAATCTTCTCAATTTCACTCTTGAAGTTGTTGGTAACCGTTCTTAAATGATTTAGATTATTGTTCCAGTTTTGACATCATAATTTTTTTGGTTATTGAGCATTGCTGTTTCAGTTTCTTAAAAATTGCAGTTACTATACTAGGTACTGTTCATGAAATATCCTCTCAGCTTCATCTGGGTTGATGGGTAACTACTTCTAGGTATATTTTTTATGAGGTTTCAATTGCTAAAATTATACTTCAGTTGCATTGTTGTTACTGCCAGGGTAAAATGGTTATTATTCTTAATTTTAAAAGATGTGTTCTTACCATTTTGAGTAAGCACTGCACTGCAGGCCGCTAGTGAAGAAAAGTTCTATCACACCTCTATTTTTGGATACTGCTGTTCTATCCTTAACAGAAAGAAAGAATCCTTCACTCATGATCACTGCAACATTAGGAACTATTGCTTGACAGTAGCATTGTAGCCTGAAAATTAACCTTGTACAATTCCTTGAAAGTGGAAAACGAGCAACAGTTGTAATACTTCCTAAATGTAATGATGATTACTGTAAATGGTTGAAAACAGAGAGATTAGGGTTTCATCATAACTAAAAAATCTAAAAATAAAAATGTACAGAAGTGCAGAATATAATACTTCTTGGATGAGATAGTCAGTATGGATTTTGATATTGAAAAATTGGAAAACATAGTGTGTTGTCAGTTTTATACTTTGGATAATGAAAGATTGAAAATGAGAGAGTGAGAAAAAGAAAGAAATCTTATATCACTGTAATATAGTTTGATGAGAAGTTGTATTGTGACTGTAATAAGATTTTCCTCAAGCTATCTTAAGGCTTGATAATGGGTGGAACACTGAAGAGTCATTCTTGACTTTTGAGCATTCTACACATTGTTTGTCAAGAGGCACTTGACAAAAATTAGAGAAACAGAGAGATTCTCTGTATCATTGTATGTTCTATTGAAAAACAAAAAAGGGGTTGGTGGTCCTTGAGATTGGTGTCTCTAAATAGAGGGGTTGGTGCTCCTTGAGATTAGTGTCTCTAAATAGAGGGGTTGGTGCTCCTTGAGTCGATGCTCAAAAATCAGCCATTGAGGCATTGTCAAAATAAAATTTGAAATTAAGCCAGTAAGGGAGTTTAGGAGTGATTTTTCTACCCCAGGAGGGTTTTCCACTCGACAATTTTTGTGTCTCTCATCTGTGTGATTTATGTCTATCTTGATAATCTTTTTTTCAGTCATTTATGTTATTGTGCTCATTCAGTTGGTAAATGCTCTAATACTTTAAGGCTGTTTAAAAGTTTTTTGTCAATTTGCTCAAGTCTGTCATGCATATTTAGAATGTGCAAATCTAATGCAAAATGTCTTTTATAAAGTGAATTAACTTATGCATTCTGTGCTCATTATATGAATGCTCAAAATATTGTCAAATGCAAGTCAAGGTTGCATATTATGAAGGTTTATATTTCTGTTGATAATGCACAACAAGATTGTTCATAAAGCTTTAATTGGACAATATCATATAATACTTTTCATATGGATTGTAAATGTTATTTAAGTTTCATATTAATTTGATCTAAAGTGCTAATTCTCACACTGGGTTAAATTAGTAAAAGATTTATTATGCATTCAAAGTTAAAAGTTTAAATTAGTCCACTCTAATTCACCCCCCCTCTCAGAGTGAATCCACTTCCAACAAGAACTACTTGTTTGTGGGCTAGGAGAAATGTTTTGGGTCCGCAGTCTTCTGATGGTTTATTTCAGATCTTTTAGATCTGGGAGATGATTCATATTGTTGTTTTTTGTGTTTTGACAAACATGCTTGTGATTGGGCACTTCGAAAGACTTGCTCTAGAGCTCCCGTGTGTTGTTGGTTGGTCTGATTGGACTATTGAAGAATATTTTGTGCATGAAGATTGTTGCAGTTGCTATGGATGTACCTGAAGGTTTCTTAGAGATGGTAAAATGTCTGGTGAAGCATGTTGAGTGATCCACATGTGATCATCTTGCTAGAGATGCATGTACTTCAAAGATCATTGGCATTTTCATTAGGTTTGGCTGACCTAGTGTCTACCCGTTACATAAAGATTTTGCATCAAATCAAGGAAGCGTGTGATTGATCCAAGATTTTGTTTGGGTCCTAATTAAATGTGTAATTGGTCCTCTCTCATTCTTATCCACTACAGGAATATTGAGTAGTCAAACTAATTTGAATTTGTAAATTGAAGGATTTTTAACCGACCTTGGACAATGCTTCTAGCATTGAAGATGGTATAAAAGCAAGTCAAGATATTGCAAATTGAAGAATAATAAAGTGAAGTGTGCGAACAAGTGTGAAAATAAAAGTGTGTAAGAGCGAATGAATGAAGCAGTAATTTGATGTGTTAGATTCATGAAAGCAGTGAGCTGATGGTGTCTACAATCTTTTGATCAAGCTGAAAATGTGTGGAAAATTTTGTGGTGGATCTTTATTTATCTTTTCTTTTTCTGGAGGTAGTGAGCCTCCTTCTAGGTAGTGAGTCCTATTGTAGGCAATGAGCCTTTGTATCCGGTATTGCATTATTACTATATTGTGATCCAATCCTCACTATGGTTTTCCCTCATTGGGTTTTCCACATAAATATGGTGTCTCTGGTGTTTTCTTTCTATTATTTGCATCTCATGTTTACACTTTATAATAGACTGAGTTAAAGTGGAATTGATGAAGGTTAGAAGTAAATAAATTTGATAGAACTAATTCATCCCTCCTCAGTTGTCTTGTGCATTTCAAATATGGTATCAGAGCTCTGGTTCCTCTATGAAAAGCTTACCGCTTGAGGCAGATCAGATGGCGCACAAGTTGTAAATCCCTATTTTTGATGGAGTTGATTACAGTGACTGGAAAGAATAGATGATAGGTTATCTGGTTTCTCTTGGTTTCAAAACCTGGAAAGTTGTGGAGACAAAGAATGGTTCACCATCCGCTGGTCCTTCCTTTTCAGATGAGATTGTAGCTTATGAGGAGAATGAAAATGCAAGGTATGCTATCTTCAGTGCTCTATCTAAAACTGAAAGGAAAAAAGTTATTTCTTTAGGCACTACTTATGAAGTATGGGAAAAATTGAAAGACATTTATGAAGGAAATGATAGAGTAAAATTATCAAGGAAGCTAACAGCTAAGTGAAAATTTGAGAACTTGAGAATGGAAGAGGGTGAAGATATTGCAAGTTATTATCAGAGAGTTGAACTTGTAGCAAATGAGATCAAGAATCAAAGTGGTATCATTTCAGATGAAGATATAATTAAGAAGATATTGATGACCCTATCAAAGAATTATAGTGACAAAGTCTCTGCTATTGAAGAGTCATATGATCCAAAGGTATTTACTAAGGAGCACCTATTTGGTATCTTGACTGCATTCGAGATGAGAAAATTTGCAAGAGATAAGGAGAAACTAAAACAACCTTTAAAGAAATGAAGATAGGAGATGACTCAGATGATGATGGTTCAGAAGAGTTGGGAGCAAACTTCACAAGGAAATTGAAGAAAGGTACTAGTAAATACAAAGGTATGTTTCACTTTAAGTGTTTCAGTTGTGGAAATATTGGTCATTATGCCTCAAGATGTCCTAATAGAGCTACATAAAAGAAGAATAATAACAATAATAATAATTACAGAGACAAGAAGGATAAGAAGCTCAAGAAATTGTATTATGTCAAAGAAGATGTAGGAATTTCTAATGATGAGTCTAATTTTGAGGAGGATAAAGATGAATGTTTATTTCTAGCTGTGGAAAGTAAAGGTGTATCTGCTAACCATGGAAGAAGTGCAAGGGAATTTGGTTCGAAGAGCAAGAAGGATGAAATGGAAGGTACTCTAGTAATTGCTTTTCATGCTAGACGTATAGGATCAAGGATTTTGTGTAATTGACTGTGGGTGTTCAAATCATATGACTGGAGATAAGAGTAAGTTCACTAAACTTGAAAAGTATGATGGAGGAATAGTTATGTTTGGAGATGACTCTGGTGCAAAGATTGTTGGTAAAGGAACAACTATTTTTGATGGAAAACATAGTACTGATGATGTCTATTATGTCAAGGGTTTAAGGAATAATCTTTTAAGTGTTTAAAAAATGTGTAACAAAGGATTTAAGCTTGTGTTTCAAGATAACACCAGTGAGATCATAGAAGAATTGAGAACTATGGTAGCAATAGGAAGAAGAACTCATGGAAACATCTATCAACTTAAGAGTGGTGATGGTCAGTTTTTTGTTTCACAGATTAATGAAAGTTGGTTGTGGCATCGGAGGATGGGACATGTAAATTTAGACAATTTGATCAGGATCAATTCTAAGGAAGTTGTCAGAGATCTGCCTAAAATAAAAAAGCCTTCAAATTCAATTTGCAAAAGTTTTTAGTTGGGAAAAAACAACAAGGAGCAGTTTTAAAGGAAAGGAACAATCATCTACCAGAATACTAGAATTGATTCATACAGACCTCTATGGTCCTACAATAACATGAAGCCTTAATGGGGACAATTATTTCATGCTCTTGATTGATGATTACTCTAGGATGGCATGGGTTGCTTTTCTTAGAGAGAAAGATCAGGCTCTTGATAGATTCAAGGTATTCAAGGCAAGAGTAAAGAATGAGGTAAAGCCAAGAATAAAATGTTTAAGGTTTGATAGAGGTGGAGAATTCACTTCTGGCGAGTTTAATGCATTTTGTGAAGAACATGGTAGAAAGAAACATTATTCTACCCCTAGAACCCCGCATCAAAATGGAGTTGTGGAAAGGAAGAACCAAACTATTCAAGAGGCTTCCAGAACTATGATGAAAGAAGCAAATGTCCCTGATGTGTACTGGAGAGAAGAAATCCACACTATTGTTTACATTCTTAATAGAGTTCAGATCAGAGGTAATATCACTAAGACTCCTTATGAGCTATGGAATGGTAAGAATCCTATAGTTAAATAATTCAAAGTGTTTGGAAGCAGATGTTACATTAAAAGAGATGATGAGAATCTTGGAAATTTTGACGCTAGATGTGATGAAGGAACCTTTCTTGGATATTCAAATAGCAACAAGGCATATAGATGCTTTAATAAAAGACCGAGGAAAATAGTTGAAAGTACTAATGTAAAAGTTGATGAAGCTATGTATAGACCAGTAGAAATAAGTGAAGTTGAGCTAGATGATCCTATCTGTGGGAAAGTGCAAGAAGAAGAAAAGGAAGATAAAGAACAAAGTGATGAAGAGGAGATTTTGGAACCTGCAGCTAAGACTCCTAAATATGTACAGAGAAATCATCCAAAGCAATAGATAATTGGAGACATAGGTGAAGGTGTAAAGACAAGAAGCAAAGTGGTTGAGGTAAAATTCTATTTACTTTCTGTTGTTTGATGTTTCTACACAACAACAACTCAGACAAAATAAAAGTTATCCTATCTCTCTTGAAAGGTTGATCACTATGAACAAAGAGATAACCCCAAGGTCTCACGGGTGTCAGGTCATGAAAATGCAGTAGAACAAACTCAGTGATAAAATGTGAAAATGTTGGTAATCACAAGGGGTCTTATGCACAAATGTTGGAAGCTCTAAACTAATCATATTTTAAGATATGGTGATGCTTTAATTTTTAGTTCTAACCAAATAATAAAATAAAAAACAAAAGATGAGGGTTTCAGAAGTCCTAATGTTAACACTACTTCTAAGATTGACCATGCAAATGATGAAATACTTGGAATGGACCAATCCCTTAAACTAGTTTCTATTCAACCCAGGCTATACCTACAATCTTGCAGAGAACAGTGCAATCTTCTAAGGTGTTAAATATTTTCAGGCTATAGGAATTCATTCAATAGTACTGAATGAATATCTATAGTTGAACTAAGCACATGAATATGAGGTATAGGTTGACCTTCCACAACATTCCCATAATCAAGAAGCTGCCCAAAGTATGAACCAAGGATTGATACAACACTCCAAGAATTAAATCACAAGTATTACTAACTAAACGTAAGATATATTCAAACATTTCCAAGCAATTTAAAAGATAGAACAAGAACCATGCAATATTATTCAATGCAAGAGAAGGCACCAGTCATAACACAATTTCTACACTTTGTATTAAATCATCACATTTGCAACAATTCCAGTCTGTTACAACACTTGCTTGAAATGTAAAAACTAACTTCTAATCTTCTAGCATGCTAATCTATTGCTGAATCTACTATTTACAAGTCTTCTGACTTAGTCTTCCAATCTGAACCAAACCTTTACAAATGAGGAAAAGTGTCATACTTATAGAAAACATGCCCACGTGAACCCGAGCTAGGGTTAAAAAGAAGCTCGACCACCAATCAAATCGGCCCCGACAACTAGCAATAAATCATCGTCCAACAATGAATGTAGCAAGAGACCTTTCAGATCGATCTAGGATCACACAAGGTCAGGGTACAACACCTCGAGCCACACCCACCATTAATGCTCCACTCGCGCGAACAGCAACGTGCACAAACACAAGCATTAATATGAGCCACCGATCAGACCCGAGCCGAGAAAAAGAACGACTTAGATCAAACAAAACTAGGTTGAGCCCCTTCAGATCATGTCTACCCCCCATTAATGGCCACCAACCAAATTGTCCTTGTGTGCGGGGATGGGTTTCATCATAGTAGTCGCAAAGTGCACTTGACTACACCCGTAGATCTCACCAAATCTTCAAAGTACACCCGACAACCCCAGCTTGATCCAACTTGTATTCAAACAAGCCACCATTAATGCTCAATACATCATCAAAATCCAAACAGGTCCATTAGAGTTCCCATGGCAAGAAAATCATGCACAAAACCAGGTGGAAGCGAAACCAAAAATAGGTGGAGGTGGAGACAAAACATGAACAGGAACGAAGAGGAAAATAGGTGAAGGCGGAAACAAGATAGGAATAGAAGGAAAATAGGCAGAGGTGGAAAGATAACCAAGATGGGAACAAAAGGAAAAAAAGGTGGAGGCGGAAACAAAACCAACCCCAATGAAAGTGGAGACGAAAACAAGACGAGAGAGGAAGGGAAACAGGCGGAGGCGGAAACAAAACCAACCTCGATGGAAGTGGAGCCGAAACCAGAATGGGAACCAAAATGTGAACTTTGCCAAAGTTCAAAGTTCAGTTCCATCCTGGTCCTGGTTCCAATGAAAGAAAGGAAGATCGAAGCAGTTTCAAGGGAAAGAAACCAACTCGAAGGCCGAACACAGCGAAACAACAAAGACACAGGAAGCAGAACAGAGACATGAATAGAAACCAAACCGTGAACTTAGCCAAAGTTCATAATTCAGTCCCATCCCAATCTCACCTCCGATGAAAATGTTAGAAAAATAAGCCGAGGGAAACCTAAGGGAGGAAACCAACCCTTAGGCTGAAAACAAACAAAACGAAGAAGAAAGCAAGAGAGTGAGAAGCGGAGCTAGAACAGGAATGAGAATTGAACCATGAGCTTAGAGAAAGTTCAAAGTTAAGTCTCATCCCGATTCTGCCTCCAGAAGAACAAAAGGAACAAGGAAAACAAAGGAAACCCAAGGGAGGAAACCAAACTTTAGGCCAAAAAAAAACAAAATGAAGAAGAAAGCAAGAGAGCAGGAAGCGGAGTTGGAATGGGAACGGGAACCGAGCCATGAACTTAGCGAAAGTTCAAAGTAAAGTCCCATCCCAGTTCTGCCTCCGACAAAACAAAAGGAAGAAGGAAGACAAAGGAAAATATAAGGGAGGAAACCAACCCTTAGGACCCAAACAAAAACACCAAGGGAGAAAACAGAAGGAAAAACAAGACCATCCCAGAGAGGACATCTGTAAGACTCCAAAACCACCAGGAACTCAACACAAAGGAACCCACAACCAAGGCAAGCACCAAAGACCAAAACCCCAAGATTTTCAAAGATAAGCACAGAAGAGGGGGCAAGCCACAAAAATGGTCCAAAAGGGCAGGGCAAGAGAGGGTTCCCACTTTCAGTGGGGTGTGTGTGCAAAACTACACAACAAATGGTGACTCTGCTGGGGAAATGCTCAAGAGCATTTCAATGACAAACTGGCATCATGAACTCAGAATCTCTGGTTTCAATCCAAGCATTAGGTTACAAATAGACAAGGTTTCAGAAATCACTAACAAGCCAACCTTTCTTGTACAAGGGTCAAAGTGTGTGCATATGCACTCATTTCCTTTTCCTAAGTTACAATAAGGACCAAACTCAGTCTAAGAGGCCTATATAAGGATTCTAACTCCAAAAGCAACCTGGATAGAGCCTCACTGCCAGTTAGGCATCCATAGCCCTAGTGAGGTTATCATTGTGACCCTCCCTAGCATAGCTCTACTGCTAGCCAGGTGTCCATAGCCCTGGTAGAGATACTAGGATACCCTTGAAAAGGTGAACATTTATTTTAATTTTCAATATTTTCTTTCCTTTTGATATTCTCTTTTGAGATTTGCTTTTAAAGCTTTACTCTTTACCTTGTAGGCAATGAAGCCCACACTCAAGGATGAGAACCACAATAGCACTGGAGTAGAATTTAAGATTTTTCACCTAATCAGACCTCCTAAAGACCGTATGCAACTTCAAAATTCTTAAGATTTCTGTGAAGATATAAGACCCAAATACATTCTAGAATTTAACTTAGTCAAGTGATACTAATTCCTAGCCCATGCAACATCATATGAAGGAAATATTCTAGTTTGAATGACTTCAAAAATATGATAAGAGTTTGTAAAAGAAATCCCAGAACAACCCCAGAAAAACAACCAGTTGTACAAATGCAACAAGCCCAGAGGAAAGTAGGATAACCCCAAAAATGCAGAGCAGTAGGGAAAACCAACCCAAGCAGACCAAAGAAAACTGAAACCAGAACAATAGAGAAATAGAGAAAAAACCAAAAGAAACCAAACCAAAAGTAGCAAGCAAAAACAAGACAAAGGAAACCTAATCTACTGATGTACAAGGACCTAGCTGAGAATAGCTCAAGACTGAAAATAATGCTTCAAATCCTGCCCATTGACAGGCAGTGGGATATCTCCTCCAGTGAGGGTTTTCAAACAGAAGGCATTATCTCTCATAATCTCTACAATTTGATAAGCGCCAAGCCAAAGTTTGTAAAATTTTTTGTGCTCCCCCTTTTTGTCATGGGCTTTATCCCAGTAGAGAACCAAGTCAGAGATTCTGAAGGCTTTCACCTTGGCTCTCCTATCAAACCATCTTTTCACTATACCTTGATGTTTGGCAAAGTTTTCTAGGGCTTCATCTCTTCTCTCTTCAAGGTGTAACAATTTAGTTAAGCAGGCTTCACGCTTCTCCTCTCCATCACAATATTCATTGATGAATTACAAGGTGGGGATCTTTAGCTAGATGGGAAAGATAGGTTCCAAGCCATACACTAAGTGATAAGGAGAGGTTCCTAAAGATGTCTTCTGTCTAGTGTGGTCTGCCCAAAGGGAAAATCTGAGCTGTGTATGCCAATCCTTAGGATTCTTTTCTAGTAGTTTCTGGATGACTGTCAAGATATTTTTATTGGAAGACTTAGCCAACTCATTCCCCTATGGCTAGTAATTGGATGTAAATTTTATGGAAATTCCATGATCATAAGCCCAATTAGAAAACTTTAATGATGCAAATACAAAAACATTGTCACAAACTACAACCAATGGACAACCAAAGTGGTTAATAATACCTGATTCGATGAAATTGATTACCACTTCAAAAGTGCATTGTTTGCAAGCAAGAGCTTTAGTCCACCTAGTGAAATAATCAGTTATGGTAAGAATATACCTGTGGCCTATAGATGAAGATGGGTTGATTGGACCTATGAAGTCCATTCCCCATTGTGCAAATGGTTTTACCTCTATGACAGGCCAAAGTGGAAGAGTTGCACACCTCTCCCTGCCTACTGCAGTTTGACACACATGGCAAGTTCTCACATGGTGATGTGTGTCCTTGAATAGGGTAGGTGAATAATAGCATGCCCTCAGAATCTGATTTGCAGTGGAAGGTGCTGAACCATGGCCTATGCCATACTTATTCAGGATCAATGGAAATACCTTGTTCTGAAATAACATGTCCTAACAACTTTCCCTCAGTGAATCCAAAGATGCACTTCTTTGGATTAAGTGAGATACCAAATTCCCTACACTTCTAGAATACTTTGCATAAATCTGCAACATGATCACTTCTCCTCTTGGAAAAGATTGCCAAATCATCCATGTAGATGATTATGCACTTTCCAATGATGTCCTTGAAGGAAATATCCATAGCTCTTTGGAATGTAGCTCTAGCATTGATTAATCCAAAGGGCATCCTCCGGTAAAAAAAGGTTCCCCATTTTGTAGTGAAGGCAGTCTTGTGCCTATCCTCATATTGGACCATGACCTGATTGTATCCAGAATACCCATCCAAAAAGGACATCATCTAAGATCCATTGACAACCTGAAGTACCTCATCTAGTGAGGCGACTGGATAATTATCCTTTTTTGAGGATCTGTTCAGGTTCCTGAAATCAACACACAGTCTGATTTCTCCATTTTTCTTCCTAAACGAGACCAAGTTTGTAACCCACATTGAATGTCTTACTGGGAATATGATTTGTGCTGAGAGTAGCTTCTGCACTTCCTTCTGAATAATGGGCTCCAACAAAGCATTGATTGGTCTTTGTCTTTTCCTGAATGGCTTAACATTTGACTTGAGGGGGATAGTATGTTTAATGATTGAAGTGCCATATGTCCTTAAGTCATCATAACTCCAGGCAATCACATCCTGATATGTGTGCAAGGCATCAATAATTCTTTTCCTCTCCTCTGGAGTGCACACCTTACCAATAAGTACATTCTTGACATCACTTTGGTTCCCCATGTTGTATGTTTCACACTGACAATTGAGGGATTCCCTTTTCATTTTCTGCTCTTGATTTCTTATCCTATCTAGATCAAAGATCCTTTCCAATTGCACCATGCCTCTTGGGATGGTATTAGTTTTCAAATTGAGGACACCTTCTAGGTCTATTTCGGCCTCTTGAGGCTCAACCTCATCAATTAATTGAGAAGAAAACACATCACAACGAGTGATAAAATCAAGAATATTCTTATCATCTTCGAATTCCTGAAAATTGGTGACATTGTCAGGCACTGAGGGTAGTGGAACAAGTTCCACAGTGAACTTCTTTAAGCCCGAAAGTGATAAGGGCTGCAATGTAATTGCTACTTGTGCTAGAGAATCAGTAGTCTGATTCTTACTCTGAGGTATCAGTTGAATGTTGAAGGCATCAAACCCTTCAATAAGATCCCATATTCATTGTCTATAATTATCCATCCTTCTGTCATGGCATGAGTATTGTTTCCTTACTTGCTTGAACACTAGCTCAGAATCTCCAAACACTTACAAAATTTTAACCTTCTTTCTTAATGCCATTAGTAGCCCATGAACTAGAGTTTCATACTCAGCTACATTGTTAGTGCACTGGAATTGGAGTCTGTGAGCAACAAAGTAGGTTTTACCTTTAGGACTGATCAGCTCTAGCCCTGCTCCAGCACCTTGCTTGGATTTGGATCCATCAAACCTAAATGTCTAGCAGTCATTATCTCCTGCTTTTCTTGGGATACATTTGTCCTTGCTGCCACCCGGAGGCTCTTTAGGAGGTTTTAGGTCTTTCCCTTTTAGACCATTTTGAATGATTCGTATGTTTAACTCAATAGTTGGGGTTGTGCCAATGTGCCTTTGTATCTGTTCTACTGCAGTTTGACACAAGCAACATTCTAGTTCATAATGAGGAGCATAGTGAACCCTGCACCAATTGGGAAGAAACAATTATTCAAAGTTCATATTTCTACCCAGCTGAATATGATCTTGTACACATTTTCGGATAAAATCCTAGAATTTATCCAACAAACTGAGTTGTCTATCTGCCTGATCATCAGGTTCCTTCATTTGTTCAAATTGCACTTCGAAGCTACTGGCTTCTAATGTTGATTCACCAGAAGAGCCCTGCAACACCAAGATTTCTTCTGTGTCTGAAGTAGGGGAGGCTAGGACATAGTTCCCCTTACCAGCTTCTGATACCAATATTTCATTTGAAGTATTATGATATTCAGTAATAGCATACTTCATTCTAGGTTCTCTCTCAATTTTGATATGATTTGGGACTCCTTTCCAGGGGAGCCACATGTGAGAATGATCCATGGATGTGTATCTGTTTATTGCCTTGGTAAAATCTCTACCCAAGATCATACCGTAAGTTTCAGGAATGTCAGCTACCTGAATATTAAGTACTTGTTGCACTCTAGGATCCGAGGCAACTTGCATGGGAATCATGTTTAGCTCTCCTACTATATTCACCTCTATTTTGTCCAATTGGGTGACCTTCTTCTGAGAGGCTGCAGGGGTAATACCAAGAGCCCTACAAACAGAAAATGGCATAAAATTTGTGGATGCCCCTGAATCCACCAGGAAATTATGCAGATTTTCAATAAATATACAAATAAAAATCAGAAAAGGAGGGGTTTCCAATTTTCCTTGGAATAAACTGAATTGTGAATCAACTTGTGCACCCTGACCCTGATCTTTTTCTTTACCCCTATCCTCGGGTTGTGATTGACTAGGACTTCTAGGTGTTTGTGAACTAGAAGGCCTTGCAATTGCCTCATCGGTTGCTACTGCTTGTGTTGCTATACTTGAATTAAAGGACCCTAGGACTAAATTTATGATTTCAGGAACTCTTAATAACTCAAAATCAGAAAGACTCACCTTTACTTTTCTGAGTTCCTCAATCACATATTCTCCTAGTTGTTCCACATTTATGTAATGTGTGGACCTCCTTGCAATGACTAGTCTTCCTATCCTTTGCTGCATCAGCATTGCTTCCTTTGGAAACATCTGGTTGTCCTTATTTTGTGAGGTATTGTGTTGGCACCCGAGGGTAGGATGGATTGTTATTGGCATGCAGATCTGGTGGAGTAGTAAAATTGTGTGGAGGGGTAGATGTAGTAAATGGTCCTCCAGCTTGTGGATTCCTATGGGGCTTACTTCTCAGATCATACTTTCTGATAGGTTGCCGAAACATCTGCACTTCTTCAACATCAGCCTCTCCTTCATCCAATGGGCCATTGTCATTCTCAGTTTCTTCATCAAACAGCTAAGAGATTTCATCTTCATTAAGTACTTGTTCAACCTCCCCATTCTAGCTACTTGATTCCTCTTCTGGCTCATTCTCCTCATCCCTTGGGAAAGGAACATGATTCAACACCAAAACTAGGGAATTATAGGGATTTGAGGGCACCAATTCTTGGCCAATGGAGTTGTTTTCAACTTCATATTGAAAGATGGAAGCAACAGTTTGAAATTCAGGGCAGTCAAGCTCAGAGTGTTGACTTGTGTTATGATTCCTACACCATCTAGACAAAGCAGCCTCTGCTAAGTACACCCCACCTGAAGGTTTCTTTGGATTGGAAGGTTGATCTAGTGGAGTGGGGACTCCTCCATTTTTAGGCCCAGTGTTCCATGGCTTATTCTGCCTAAGTGGCTGTCTTCTTTCAAATCCTTGTCCACCTTGCTGACTTCTATACAAGTTCTGACCAGAACATTGTCCTCTTTCAAAGTTTTGATTTCTTTCATAGTGTTTCCCTTTGTTATAACTTGATTGCATGCTCCTCTGATTAGCTTGGATTTGATTTTTCTAGTTCCTCAAGTAGGTTACCTCCATGTTCAACTTCTTCACTTGCTTAGCTATCTCATCTAACCTTTCTTTATCAAGATTGTTGTAAGGGATTGGATTCACAATGTTTGGGAGGTATCCTAACACTCCTCTAGAACCAGTTGATTGATTCAAAACTTTTGAGTTCTACAATATGTAGGGAAACTAGCTTGTGATTGTGAATGGAGGGGATGGTTAGCATTTTACTGGGGATAATCGGGTATTGGTTGGACTTGGTTTATTGGATGACTTGGGTGAGGGACTAGAGGCAACTGTGGAATAGGATTCATGATAGGCGTGTGATTGGTGAGAGCCTGGTTAAGAGATTGGACTTGGCTTGGGTGAACAACAGGTCCCAAAGACGACAAAGGTCGATATAAGTGTTGTCTTAGGTCTGTGACCTTAAAAACATTTGTATATGCAGTGAGCAAGGTAGTCAGGGGATTAGTTCTCCACTTAAGGAAGGTGGATGTAAGGCTATCAAGGGCTTCGTAGTAGACCTCTAGGGGAGTGTCCTCATTTCCAATATAAGGTGCTTGAAGTCTAGTATATGCTCGGTGGAACCTATTGTTGAATGATCCTATAGGCTCATTAATCTCTCTTTTTACCTCAGAAAATTGCATATATAACTCATTTGCACTAATGAGAATCTTAAATTTCAGCAGGAATGCAACCTCAAGCTCAGCCCAGTTAGAGATGGATGCAATAGGTAAAAGGTTATACCAATAAAAGGCCTCCTCTCCTAGAGAATAGGGGAAAATTCTACATACAACATCCTCATGATTAATCCCTCTATCTCTCAGACAAGTCTGAAAGATCCTAATGTGCTCTTTTTCTGTCCTATTTGGGTCATTCGTGTGAAACTTAGAGAAAAAATGCTCAGGGTTCTTGGGCATAACATTGTAGTTGTTGAATGTCAGAGGTGATGGGTTATTCGCCATGAAAGCCATTGGTGGAGGTGGTAATGCTCGATGCATGACTGGTTGGGGTTGTGGAATGGATCCAGTCTCAGAATCAGAATCAGATGAAGTGGATGAAGGTGAGGATGGTGGAAATGATGGATTGGATGATGGTTCCTCCCTTCTTCTAGTCCTTCTTGACCTAGTTGGAGGTGGCAATTCTTGAAACTCTTATTCTTCTCTTGGTATAGATCTAGTTTTCCTTATGAGCCTCTCAAGAGAAATGGCATTTAGAAAATGCTCCAGCTTGCTTGTTCAGGCCCTCCTTCTAGCGCCAATCCTATTGTTTGATATTTCTGCACAACAACAACTTAGACAAAATAAAATTTATCTTATCTCTCTTGAAAGTTTGGTCTCTATGAACAAAGAGATAACCCCAAGGTCTCATGGGTGTTAGGTCATGACAATGCAGTAGAACAAACTCAATGATAAAATGTGAAAATGTTGGTAATCACAAGGGGTCTTATGCACAAATGCTAGAAGCTCTAAACTCATTAGAGTTTAAGATATGGTGATGCTTTAATTTCTAGTTCTAACCAAATAATAAAAGAAACAACAAAAGATGAGGGTTTCAGAAGTCCTAATGTTAACACTACTTCTAAGATTAACCATGCAAATGATGAAATACTTGGAATGGACCAATCCCTTATACTAGTTTTTGTTTGACCCAGAATATACCTGCAATCTTGTAGAGAACTGTGCAATCTTCTAAGGTGTTGAAGATTTTCAAGCTGTAGGCATTCATTGAATAGTACTGAATGAATATCTATAGTTGAACTAGGCACATGAATATGAGGGTACAGGTTGACCTTGCACAACATTCCCATGATCAAGAAGCTGCCCAAAGTATGAACCAGGGATTGCTACAACAGTCCAAGCATTAAATCACAAGCATTACTAACTAAACCTAAGATATATTCAAACATTTCCAAGTGATTTAAAAGATAGAACAATAACCATGCAAGATTATTCAATGCAAGAGAAGGCACCAGTCATAACACAATGTCTACACTTTGTATTAAATCATCACATTTGCAACAATTCCAGTATGTTACAACACTTGCTTGAAATGTAAAAACTAACTTCTAATCTTTTAACATGCTACTCTATTGTTGAATCTATTATTTACAAGTATTTTGACTTAGTCTTCCAATCCAAGCTGAACCTTTACAAATGAGGCAGAGTGCCATGCTTATAGAAAACATGCCCACGTGAACCCGAGCTAGGGTTACAAAGAAGCTCGACCACCAACCAAATCGACCTCAACAATCAACAATAACTCATCGTCTAGAAATGAATGCAACAAGAGCCCCTTCAAATCGATCTTAGATCGCACAAAGTCAGGGTACAACACCTTGAGCCACGCCCACCATCAATGCTCCACCCACATGAGAAACAATGCGTGCGAACACCAACATGAATATGAGCCTCCAATCAGACCTGAGCTGGGAAAATGAATGGCTTAGATCGAACAAAACCAGGTTGAGCCCCTTCAGATCATGTCTACTCGCAATTAATGCCCACCAACCAAATCGACCTTGTGTGCGGGGATGGGTTTCATCATAGTAGCCACAAAGTGCACTTGACTGCACTCACATATCTCGCCAAATCTTCAAAGTACACCTAACAAACCTAGATTGATCTAACCTGCATTCAAACAAGCCATCATTAATGCTCAATACATCATCAAAATCCAAGAAGGTCCATTAGAGTTCCCAATGCAAGAAAATAATGCACAAACCCAAGCGAAAGTGGAACCAAAAACAGGCAAAACCAAAACCAAAAATAGGCGGAGGCGAAGACAAAACAGGAATATGAACGGAGATGAAAATAGGAAAAGGCGGAACCAAGACAAGAATGAAAGGAAAAAAGGTGGAGACAAGAATGAAACCAAGATGGGAACGATAAGAAAACATGTAGAGGTGGAAATGGAATCAACCTTGGTGAAGCGGAGGTGGAAACAAGACGGGAAAGGAAGGGAAACAGGCGGAGGCAGAAACAAAACCAACATCGATGGAAGCAGAGCTGGAACGAGAACGGGAACCGAACCGTGAAATTTTCCAAAGTTTAAAGTTAAGTTCCATCCCGACCCTGATTCCAGTGAAAGAAAGGAAGACCGAAGCAGACCCAAGGGAAAGAAACCAACCCGAAGGCCGAACACAATGAAACAATAAAGACACGGGAAGTGGAGCCGGGACGGGAACGAAAACCGAACCATGAACTTAGCCAAAGTTCATAATTCAGTCCCATCTTGGTCCCGCCTCCGACGAAAATGATAGAAAAGCAAGCCAAGGAAAACCTAAGGGAGGAAACCAACCCTTAGGCCGAAAACAAACAAAACGAAGAAGAAAGCAAGAGAGCGGGAAGTGGAGCTAGAACAGGAATGGGAACCGAACTATGAACTTAGCGAAAGTTCAAAGTTAAGTCTGATCTCGATTCTACCTCCAATAGAATAAAAGGAACAATGCAAACAAAGGAAAACCCAAGGGAGGAAACCAACCACAAGGCTAAAAATAAACAAAATGAAGAAGAAATCAAGAGAGTGGGAAGTGGAGCCGGAACAGGAATGGGAACCAAACCATGAAATTAGCGAAAGTTCAAAGTTAAGTCCCATCCCGGTTCCGCCTCTGGTAGAACAAAAGGAACAAGGAAAACAAAGGAAAAACTAAGGGAGGAAACCAACCCTTAGGACCCAAACAAAAACACCAAGGGAGAAAACATAAGGCAAAAGAAGACCACCCTAGAGAGGACATCCGTAAGACTCCAAAACCACCAAGAACTCAACACAAAGGCACCCACAACCAAGGCAAGCACCAAAGACCAAAACCCCAAGATTTTCAAAAATAAGCATAGAAGAGGGGGCAAGCCACATAAATAGGCCAAAAGGGCAGGACAAGAGAGGGTCCCCACTTTCAGTGGGGCGTGTGTGCAAAAATGCACAACACTTTCAAAGATAGAACATAAGACTATGAGTGAAGCATGTAATGATGAGAGTTGGGTTAGAGAAATTAAAGAGGAACTGCAACAAATAGAGAAGAATGAGACATTTGAACTAGTCCCTAGACCTGTAAACAAGAATGTAATTGGTTCAAAATGGGTATTCAAGAATAAGTTGAATGAAGATGGTGAATTAGTAAGGAATAAAGAAAGACTTGTATGCAAAGGTTATTCACAAGTTGAAGGAATATATTTTTAAGAGATATTTGCACCAGTAGTAGGAATGGAGGCTATTCAGATGTTCTTGGTATTTTTCAGCTCATAAAGACTTCAAAGTGTACAAGATGGGTGTCAAGTCTGCATTTCTGAATGGAGAATTGGAAGAAGTATATATGGAGCAACCGGAAGGATTTCAGCTGTCAGAAAAATCGGACATGGTCTGCAATTTGAAAAAGGCACTATATGGACTTAAACAGGCTCCTAGAGCCTAGTATGCAAGGTTGGATGGATACTTGAAACAATAAGGATTCAACAAAGGATTTGTAGACAACAATCTTTACTTCAAAGTTGAGAAAAACAAAACGTTGATAGTTGTGGTGTATGTTGATGACATTATCTTTGGTGGAAATGAAGGTATGTGTAAGAAATTTGTAGAGGAGATGCAAAAAGAGTTTGAAATGTCTATGATTGGTGAGTTAAATTTCTTCTTTGTACTTCAAGTAAATCAAATTGATAAAGGGATATTGATTTCAAAATCTAAGTATGTTAAGGAAACATTGAAGAAGTTTTGAATGGATGACTCCAAACTTGTTTATATCCCTATGGTAATCGGATGTAAGCCGAGTAAGGACGATGAATCTTCTAAAGTTGATCAGAGCATGTAAAAATTGATGATTGGTGGACTACTGTATCCTATTGCTACTAGACCAAATATCATGCATGCAATATGTTTAGTTGCAATATTTCAAGAATAACCTAATGAAGTACATGTTATAGCTATGAAGAGGATACCAAGAAGGAAAGATGGAGAATGAAATATGTGTTCACTAGTGTGTGAACTGGTTTGATAAAAATATTTGTTTGTGGGTTGGGAGAAATGTTTTGGCTTCGTAGTATTTTGATGTTTTGTTTCAGATCTTCTGGATCTAGGAGATGATTCATATTGTTGTTTTATGTGTTCTGACAAATGTGCTTGTGATTGGGTGCTTCAGAATACTTGCTCCAGAGCTCCTATATGTTGTTGGTTGGTCCGGTTGGACTATTGAAGAATATTCCATGAATGAAGATTGTTGTAGTTGCTATGGATGTACTTGAAGGTTTCTTAGAGATGATGAAATGTCTTGTGAAGTGTGTTGAGTGATCCACATGTGATCATCTTTCTAGAGATGTGCATACATTAAAGATAATTGGTGTTTTCATTATGTTTGGTCGACCTGGTGTCTACACGTTACATAAATATTTTGCATCGAATCAAGAAAGTGTGTGATTGATCCAAGATGTTGTTTAGGTCCTAATTAAATGTGTAATTTGTCCTCTCTCATTCTTATCCACCGTGGGAATTTTGAGTAGCCGACCTAATTTGAATTTTTAAATTGAAGGATGTTTAGCCGACCTTGTAGAATGCTTCTAGGTTTGAAGATGGTATAAAAGAAAGTCAAGATGTTGTGAATCGAAGAACAAGAAAGTGAAGTGTGAAAACAAGTACAAAAATTAAAGTGTGTAAGATTGAATCAATGCAAAAGTACTTTGATGTGTTAGATTCCTAAAAGTAGTGAGCTAATGGTGTCTACAATCTTCTGATCAAGTTGTGAATGTGTGAAACCTTTTGTGGTGGACCTTTATTTATCTTTTCTTTTTTTGTAGGCAGTGAGCCTCCTTCTGGATAATGAGTCCTATTGTAGGCAGTGAGCCTTCTAGCAGTGAGGCTTTGTGTCTGGTATTGCATTATTACTATATTGTGAGCTAATCCTCACCGTGTTTTTTTTTATTTTCCTTGTAAATCTGGCGTCTCTAGTGTTTGCTTTCTATTATTTGCATATCATGTTTACACTTTACAATAGATTGAGTTAAAGTGGAATTGATTAAGGTTAGAAGTAAATAAATTTTTTGATACAATTGATTCACCCCCCCCTCCCCCCCTCTCAGTTGTCTTGTGCATTTCAACAAAATCTACAAGGAGGGCCCAAATGAGTTTGAAAATGTCAAGGGATCTATTTTCCTACACTATATAAATCTAGTTCAATTAGGTCTAGTGTTGAAAAATATACTATTTTTTTTCCAATTAATTGGACTTAATTAAGCCTTTAATTTTCCCAATTATGCATTCACAAGCCTAGTTAATTTTGTTTTCCAAAAGTGAAACCCAAATTTAATCAATACCTACACTTAATTACACATCTTGGAAAATGTGTCCTAGATTTAGGGCCTAGGAACCATTCGCCCAAGGGCAAATGGGTCATCCTTAAGTCTTAGGACCCAATTTTTAATATGTTTGTGGTGAAATTTTAATGATCTAAATTTAAATTGCAAAGGTCAACATGTGGTGTTTAATTATCGGGTAATTAAGGAAACACTTATAAATACATAGTTATTTTATCAATTCAACTAGAACACACTTTATGCAATCATTCCTAGAGCAAATATTATTGTCAAGATCATTAGAGAGAAAATTTATCAATCAATTATTGCAAAATTCAAGATCATATCATGATGTCAAGATTTATGTGTGTTCATGCATGTTTTTGGAGCTAACATTGTCATGTAGGTTTCAAGTTTCAAGCAAGCATTCAAGCATCAAGAAATTTCATGCAAGATCCAATCCTTAGAGAGATGTGTTAGACTTTAGTCCTCTAAGGGCATGGATTAAAGGATTTGGTGAGGTGTAAAAAGATTTTTTCATTCATCAATTCCTTCCTTTTTATCATTATTTCATTATCAAGGTTTAATATCAAACTAGGGTTTGACCAAGGCAAACCATTATCCACCAAAAACAAATATTTTTCTCCTCTCTTTGTATGTACAAATTTGCAAGTGAAGAAAGATTGAAAGTTGATTAAAAGTGCAATTTTGTAAAGTTGTCAAATTTGTCAAGACAAAAAAACTCACCTACAGGTTTTGTTTATGGCTTTTGACAGTCAAACTTGGTAGAATCAAAAGCTTAGATCTGCGATCCGAGGACTACAAAAAGAATTTTCAGACCCCTGTATAGACACCCACTCACCCCTAGGAAAATATGTCCTTCAGCAGAGCCTGCAACCTACTTTTGGAGCCAGGTAAACACCATCCTAATCTTCTTAGATCTATTGGTTAATGATTGTTTATGATAGTGCTGTCATAATACTTCATATTTCAAGTGTTAGATCTCATAGGTTTGATTGTTAAAATATTTTTATATTTCTCCCAAAACTATTGTTCAGTCATTTATGTCATAAGGAAGCCAAGGCAACATAGTGTCCAAAACCTAGGGTTGAATCTCCTTAAGGGTTGTAAGTCAATTCTAATCATTTGTGACACTATCCCTCTTCTTAATCATGGGAAAGGTGGGTTTTTTATTAGGTGGACACCCCCTTTTTTCTTTAAAATACTCCCCTTATCACACATTCATTCTCCCCCACATTTTAGGGAAGGATCCCAGGTAAATGCACAAAGTTGGGTTCACGAAATGTGGAATTTTTTTCCATAGTCGAAAAAATGAAATCGGCTAAGAAAAAATGGGATCCCGTTTTGGTTCAGGATCTTGAGCCTAAATCACAAACGGGATCCCACATTTTAAAAAATGGGATCTCGTTTGCAAAAGGGTCCTGAATCAATGGAGAGGGAACATGATCTTGATTCGTAAAAAATGAGATCTCGATTCGTAACAATATTTATTTTTAAAAAATGAAGAAATCTTCATTTTTACCAGCGTGCAGGATCCCAATTTTAGAGCGACAACAACCCCAAAAGACCTCCCAGGTATCGTACTATCCCCCATTTTGGCATTTTTTCATTCCAAATTGAAATGTTTAATAAATTAATCATGGAAAAATTTAGTGGAATTTTTTTGCCAATTGGCGAATAATAGAAATCGGGAGCTCCAAAAATGGCGAATAGTACAAGCTAAAACGAAGACTGAATCGCCAGGTTTTTACAAAAAAATAATTTTGTCTCGATTAATTCGCCATGTAAACGATGCGTCATCGACACTGATTCGCCAGTAGTTTAAACAATAATTAAAAATATTAATTATATTCACTAGTAATATTATATTCCTTCGATTAATTTTGGGGCAATATCGCCATTAATAATAAATTACAATTTAATTTTAGGGGTATTTTAGCCTTGAATAGGGCAACAAGCTTTTATATATTACCATCGATTAACTTTTAAATCAGACGGCTGCAGGTTCATTCTATGATCTAATATGCATGTGCCTTTTAAAAGGTTTGTTGAGGGACAAATATTTTTTTGATCGTGTGGCCCAAAAAAAAATCCATGCAATCATGTGGCCCAAAAAAAAATATGTGCCTCAACAAGCCTTTTAAAAGGCACATGTGTATTAGGTCCTAGAATGAACTTGCAACCATCCGATTTAAAAGCTAATCGATGGTAAAATTTTCAAGTTTCATATAGTCTTACTTTTCAAGTGATATTTTGTAAAAACACTTCATATGTGTGTGCTCCAATGCATTTTCAATAGTGAATTTATGCTTGGTGGGGAGGGGCTCTACCCCTTGACCTCGCCTGTATCGCAATAGGAGCATGTCGGGGCCACTGTCCCCGGACCCCATGAAGGGGCGTTTCCCCCTCAATCGCCACATGGGGGCTCTGCCCCCTTGACCCCCGCAAGGGGCACTACCCCTTGACCCCGCGGGTGGCTGCCGCCCCCGGGCCCCTACTTCAATATTAAAAAAACAAAAAAACATATGGGGCAATTGCGTCGACCAACTATGCAAATTTTTAAAGGAGAGATTCACCATTGTAATTAAACTTTTTAGTGATTATTCACTAGGATTCGCCACTGTGATTATTATTTTTACCAATTATTCATTAAGATTCGCTAGGATTTTACAATTTTTTTAATATTGTGCATAAGATTCGCTAGGAAAATTAATATTTTTTTCAAATAAAAGGAAAGATTCGCTAGGATTTTACACCTTTGCCGAGGGGGGGTTTCTTAAAGTTATCCCTGAAATTAATTATTTTTAGCATGTTTATTTAATTTTTTTTTTACATTTTAAGCATTTTATTTCTTGTTATTGTAGAAATGAGAAATTGTACAAATAGATTAAAAAATACGTCAAATTGTGAAGATTTTGAATAGAAACGAAAAAATAAACCTTAAATTGTATTTTAGAATCAAAATTTCACTTTTGAAACTTGAATTGTTTGATGAAACAAAAAATAATATTTGAAAACCCTAATTGAAACGAAACAAAAAAATTGTATTTCAAAACCCTAGAAATTGAAATGAATTAAAAATTTGCATTTAGAAACCCTAATCAATCTTTTTGAAATCTCGAATTCAAATCAAAGCAAAAACAATGAATTTCAAAACTCTAGTTTGAAATGAAACTAAAAAATTGTATTAAAAACCCTAATTGCTTAGAAATTGAAACCCTGAATTGAATTGAAATATTTTTTTTTTGCTAAAACCCTAAATTGAAATCAAACAAATCATTTTGATTTTTAAAACCCTAATATTCGAGCTCAAGAAAATTCATTTGCACTGCTTAAATATTTTAAATTTCATTTGCATTGTATGGAGAAAATGATATGTTAAACTTTAGTTTCAATGTTAAATTATAATTAGATTAGAAAAATTTCCATTTTTTGTGAAATGAGTATAGTATTGCTATATGAATTTTCATTTAGAACTATCTTTTATATGAATTTCGATAATTAATTATAGGTCAAATAATCAATCCCATTAGAAAGATGAAATAAAAATAAAAGAAAAATAAAAACACACTCTAAATTTGAAATCTAGCTTCATCTAAGGTCTATGAAACCTTAAGTGAGGATTAAATTCAAAATCTAGCTTCATCTACCTTCATCTAGGGTTCTTGAATTGAAGTTGAACTACTTAAGAAGAAATGGGGTATTTTGATGAAATGTAAATTATTAGGGATGGTAAATAAATCAACTCTCCTTAAAAAATATAGATGTCTATTCTATTAGAGAAAAAATGAATATTTTGAACAATTAACTATTAGAAGTATAGATTTAAGTTATTATCTATTTTGAAGTAAAATATAGTTTTTAAATACATTTTTTAGAAAAATAATGGTAAGAAATATATAAATTAATTTAAAGAATAGAGTTTAGGGCATATGCATAATATTGATTTTTTTTGAAATTAAATGAGAGGGTTACTTGACACATAAATTAACTATTAGAAATTAATATTTAAGTTATTAAGTAGTGTCATTTAAAAACACCTAGGGGTGAGTGTTGGATCTCAATTGTCATGTTCTCATAGGTTAGCCCTCATGATAAGATCAAGTTCATGATTATGGGAATGATTGAGGACAATAGTATTCAAACTTGGAAATGGTGATGCATAATTAGATTAAATTGAGGTCCTCCTCTTGAAGTGTTCCTAGTATAGTACTTTCAAAAATTTAAATGATTTGTGAATAATGATCAAGTGCAATTAAATGATAAAATAAAGACAATTGAATGCCTTTGAATACTAAGCAAGTTTAGCTGGCTCATAATGTATTATTAATGAGTAGGGGATGGAAAATTTTGAATTTTAATTTTTAAATTTTAATGATTAAATCCATGGTTTAGGATTTACCATATATACTTAGAGGATTGTTCTAGGATTTAAATTTTTGCACTAGTTACCTAGACACTAAATAATCTAAATATTTTTCCTTTCTAAGTTATTTTAGGTTCTTTCAATTACAAACAATCTAAAATAAAATACTTGATTCAACATTAACTAATTTTATATTATACATTTTATATCATAAAATTCATTTAAGTGAGTTTAATATTAATAAAAAAAATGTTAAATAAAATAATCTTATATTCAATTAAAAAAACATCCAGTTAAAATATACATCAAACTCAATCTTAATCATACATAATTATGTGTTTCTATTATGGAAATAGTCAATCTATTCATAAACTAGGCACTAACTTGCAAGTCCATTATTCCAAGGGCCACCCAAACTTCACCATAAGTTCGGTAAACCCTAAGCCCTGAACTCTAAAATCTAAACCCTCAACACTACAACATTCATTTTGTCTTAGGACCTTAAAATCAAATTTGGTTTCCTTAGGCAACTCCACCAAATTTGATTCCCTTAAGCCATGTCATTTTGTTGTAGAACCTTACTACAAAGATCCCCTTAAGCAAAATTTGATTCCCTTAAGCCATGTCATTTTGTCATAGGACCTCACTAGACATAGATCCCCTTAAGCCATCCTATCACCCTAAATTGTAAATCAATGTCTTAAGGGGTCCTAATATGACATTTCTTAATGGGATCAAAGAAGTTCTTAAAATTTGGTGAAGTTGCCCAAGGCAACCAAATTTAACAATAATAAGATTGTGCAAGATTATAATATGAATGATATTTCATCATCTAGGTTGGTCAGTTGAAACAAGACCTATCTCAATCAACTATTCCACAAGAAAATTTCCTTCACTAACTTGCAAGTTCATTATATTCCAAGGGACACCAAAACTTCACCCTAAGTTCCGTAAACCAAATTTAACAATAATAAGATCATGTAAGATTATAATATAAATGAGATAAATCATGATCTAGGTTGATTAATTTACGGTTTAGGGTGATATGATGGATTAAGGGGATCTATGTCTAGTAAGTTCCTAGGACAAAATGGCATGGCTTAAGTGAATAAAATTTGGTGAAGTTGCCCCAGACCTTAATGAAATTTGGTTGCCTTGGGCATCTTCATCAAATTTTATTCAATTAAAAGCCATGTCATTTTCATACTAGGACCTTACTACATAGATCCCCTTAAGCCATCATATCACCCTAAAACCTAAATCTTAAAATCTAAACTGTAAACCCTATACCATTCATAAATTGTCCTATATTAATAGTTAATTGTATTTTCATTCAAGTAACATGCCTTAGACATAAATGAGGATTACTTATTTTATCGTATGCATTCAATTAGGCCATTTATATTGAATGGTTTAAGGGTATTTCCTAAACATGTATCTTACATTTTAAAATTACAAATCTAATGCAGGTTCACTCATATCTTGGAGATCACATGGATCGATTCAATAATATTCACAATCCACCTCCATGCCATCCATCTCCACCACCTTAACCTCCACCAGCACCCACTCCACCTCATATTCCCCCACCTCCACCACCTAAAATTGATGGTGCTCGTTTGCAAGCATGACTCAATTCCAATGTTAGAACCATCGAAGATCAAATCAACATTATTCAAACTAAAGAATTTGTTGCACCACCTGTGAGGATGATTGCATCTAGGATGCAAACCATTGTTGATGTTGTCAGGGCTATGGATGGGATCTTAGATGAGCATCGACAATGGCTAGAGGAGAGGAGAACTTATGATTCTGAAAAGGAAAATGCAAATAAATGAAGAGATGTAGTAGAGAGCCACAATAGTTTTTAAATTAAGACAATGATCTTAAATAGTTATGAATTTATGAATTTGGTGAACGATGGATATTTTGTGTGATGAATTTATAAATTTGGTTGGATGGATATTTTTAGTGACGTGAATTTATGATTTTGGTTCTAGATGGATATTTTTAGTGACTTGAATTTATGATTTTGGTTATAGATGGATATTTTTATAGACATAAATTTATGAATTTGGTGGAATTTATGAACTTATAATGATGAATTTATAATCGTATATATTTTATGACTATCTAGTCTGATCATGATGGAAAATTATAATATATATATGTGTGTGTGTGTGTGTTAGACATAAAATGAGCTTTTTGTGAATGTTTCAAGTTTATTGTTTAGTATGTACACATGTATTAAAATTGCATATAGTTGTTAAATTTTGAAATTTGTATGTATGCACATAGTTTACTTTAATGATGTATGCATGCAAATTATGCATGGTATTTTTTATTATAAATGTATGTACATGTTGAATTTTGAATTTTGGATGCACATGCTCAAGTTCAATCAATGTATATGTGTTTCAAATTTATATGATCTTAATATATATATGTACATCCTATTTAAACAAATTTGCATGTGCATTTCAAATTTAACTATTTCTTGTAATTTTTTAAGTTTGTATGTTAATTTAGTATAATTTAATGTAGGTGCACACTTATATCTCATATCATGGATGGTTTTAACATTGATGATATCATCAATCCACCACATCGGCCACCTCCACCTCCCCCTCCACCTAACATGCCACCTCCACAACTTGTTGCATTTGACGAGGCTCACTTGCAAGCACGCATAAATGATCAGGTTGCATCCATACAAAATCAAATCAATGCTATGCAGAGTCAAGCATTGATTCCTCCGCATGTTAGATGTTTTGCATCTACAATGCAAAACGTTGTGGATGCCATTAGGACCATTGATTTTGATCTAGATAGGCATAGATGAGACAAAGAACAAATGAGATAATTTTATGTTGACAGTCTCTCTTATAAATAAATATTAGACCTTAAAATAATGAAATCCCACCTAGCTCCCTACTTTCTCGACCCTATTACTCGACAACCCATCCTTGCGAATAAATCTAGAATATCCATGAGGTGGTGCATACATCCATAGATGAGTGCACATTTTTGGGATCGATGGTATATGGTTTTTGATAGTCCCCCACATAATAATTTGGAGTGCCGATTGTATTTTTTGAGGAAATTGCATGTAGAGTTTGTTATGGAGAAAAATCCTAATTATTTTGATTTTAAATCATTTCAGGGTGTTGGTGGCGACATGCCACAATAGAGGTTATGGGAAAGGGTTGATCCCCAATGCCCCATGCATGTACAACCCCTTGTTGCTACTCCTGGTCCTCCCATTCCTACACCTGTGCATCATTGAGCTATGGTCTTGACATTAGGTTCCCTTAGTACACTCGCACGAGACCTTGATCAACATGCTTCTATGATAGTGGGTGGGGAGCATAGAGATGATGATGATGGAGGAGTGTTATATGGAGCTAGTCTGAGTACCACTTCAGGAGTGTTGAGGCTCGTCCCACATGTATGTACTAGTTTCCATCAAGTATGCTATGGACCTGATCAGGCCACACCTAGTTCGGGTGGACGTGGAGATTCTAGTGGTTCATTTGGTCACATTAGTTCATTTGTAGAGTTTCTTACAACAAGCCAACATCCTAAGGACACTTCTACATAGGTATAAATATGTATCTACACGTTCATTTTATAAATTTTTTGATGAATGTATATATCAAAGTAAATTTTGCAATACATTTTAACAATCAAACTGTTTGGTGTACAAACAATAGTAACGATGGGGAAATCATCCATTCCACGAGTACATACATCAACACCAATCCTAATCGGAAACCCTTATGGGGTATTTTGATTTCAATTTTAAAAATTATAAATGAAATGATTTTTAACTTGAGTTTTAAATTTATAATTGAATAAGATATATGTTTGAAATATTTATGTTGCTTTAGGCGAGTCAATCGGCTTCCACGTTGATACCCGAGGGGTTGCCGAGCACTCCTCCACTATCGGGCATCGTAGACTAGGGGCAGGTACATTTATATTGTAAATTGTTTAACTTACATTAGTATAGTTACAATTATGAGTTTTTAATTCAGTATATATGAAATGTGCATGTACACTTGTAAATATTATAAGCTTGTGTTACATGTCTACATGTATGTCTAGATTGATACCAGAAGGAGAATGGGCATCAGGAAAACATTAGATGTTGTGGCTACTTGTGAGGCCTCTGATTTTTAGGTTGTTTAAAAAAATTTCTACACAAAATGTGCAAACTTGAATATATATATATATATATATATATATATTTACCTAATTCAAGTATGTACATGCTTTAATTTTGATCTTGTAGGACTTTGTTAGTGCGACTTTCAACCCTGACCCAGACATAGTTTCACCTCCAGGAGGGCATGTGGAGCAGGCTCCAGATCAAATGGCAATTTAATTTTTTTATTATATTTAAATTCAATTATAAATTATATATTGTGAATATAACTTTAATTTTAAATTTCAAATTGAATATATATATAATTTGAGCTAATACATGTTTTATATTCTTTTTCTTTTATAGCATGAGGCACATCTAGTAGTTGAGAATGTACAAACATGTCCTGCAGAAGAGGGTGCACAACCTATGGATATGGTATAATTAAAATATGATAAATTATAAATTAATTTCAATTAAATCATTTTTAATTGTAGACTTGTGCATCTAATTTCAACTTTATTTGTCTTGTTTATGTAGATTGATTCAAAGAATGCAGAGGTTGCTTCAGGTGCAGTAGAGCATCCAAACCCAGATATGATGGTAATTTAATTTTATGGTGAATTATAAACTAAATTGTCATTAAATAATTTTTCATTGTCTTACATATGATTTCATATTTCTCTTGTACAAAGTGTTTCAGGTCATCTACATAGTCTGCATGGCATGAAGAGGTCTCTTGATTATAAAGACAATACATGACCTAGAAACATGATTTTGTGGGTTATATTTTTCTTTTTCGTGGACTATATTTCTAGTTTGTCATGTACTTTGTTGAACTTTATATTTCATGGTTCTTGAATACTTAGTTGGACTTTAGTTTATGGGTTGTACTTTGATGGACTTTTTTCATGCGCTTAATATATTGGTTTCACACACTTAATATATTTACATAAATTATGGACTTTATTATTGTTTGATATTTTAATTTACACATATACATTTATGCATTTTATGTTCATAGTCAAGATATTAATATAGGGCATTAATGTGAAATTAAATATAAATATGAAATTGATGTAGAGGCTAGGTGGAGATCACTCTCAAAATAGAGACTTCAACTCTCAACCAAGAACCCAACTCCAATCTCATGGACATCAACTCACCCTCAAGAGGGTTTCACCTTCATTTTCCCAAAACAACCACAAACCCCCACCAAGTCCCACTAGGCCTAAATAGGTCACTTTCTCAAAGTAAGTACCCCTCAATCTTACAACCAGACAAGGATGACTATTTAGACCTCAAAGACAGGTATCCAATAGCCTATTTCATCAACTTTCAAAAGCATATCCCTTCATTCATCTGCTGCTCTACAAAACCCTCATTCCACAAGCCTAAAGAGTAGGGTTTATTCAAAGTCTTGTTTTCTAGACCTCTCAATCCTTTCCACCAACTAAAACACTCTTAATTTCACCTACACAAGCTTAAAAATTCATTACATAGTTCATTCTCTCCACAAAACTCATAAACCACCCTTTAGTTATTCACTTTCATAAGGAAAATCACTCAAACTCAACCTAAGGCAACACCCAAACCCGCATACACACTCCTTCAATCCTCCATAGAATTTTAAAGCCTATAATACATCAAATGGGGTCATTCCACCGAGTCGCAATGGATACAGTAGGTGGAATGCCCTAAAAACTCATTTTAATACTCTCAAACCACCAATTTGCACCAAAATAGAGCAGTTTCAGAAAAACAATGATTTCTCCCTCAATATGAACGTTCAAACCCTAAAATCAAATGAATTTGAAAGCTAACTCATATATCTACACTTTCACAATGATTTTAGAGCCAAACTATATCGTACGGATCCGTACCAATCATGCAAAGTTCAGGAAAATAGGGAAAACATGGTGTTTGAGACCACCCGATAGTAAAATGGGGATATCTCACTCAATTCTTAATGAAATCACACCATTCAAACGCAAAAAGAAATTTTATTCAATTATCTATCCAACCATTATAGGCTTGGAGTGTGGAAAAACATGTACAAGCCATACAGTGTACGGGATCAGCAATTTCTATATAAAAAACTCAAAAAACAGCAACTTCTTCTTTGAAACCCCTTCCCAAACTTGTTCAACAACCTCTCCTTCGAGATATTACAATAATATATCATGTTACCACCTTCAAACTACCTCTTGGAGCATTCAACTACCATAACCACCCATTAATTAGGTTCTAAGATGACAATTTTGCCAATTTGCCCTTTAATCACTATCCTATGGCAACTTGTCTTTATAAACTCATCCTAACTGATCTATTAAATCTTTCTAATACATTTAAAATTGTAATGGAGACCTTATTCTCAAATAAAACATCAAACCTCAAGCTATTCTACCACCTAGGCTTATTGACACCATGAGATTACAACATGACACCCACCTAGACCTCTCCTGTCACTATGACATTTGATTTACAATTCTTCAAATTTCAACATATTTTGCAACTTCCTCGTTGCTTGAAAATCACAAGACCTTAAAACTAAATTGATTTCATCACAAGGTGTTGGTGCTCCTGCACCAGAAATTAAAGTTGAAATTAATAGGATATTTTAATATTTATAGTTTACAAATTTAGTGATCTCATACATGATATACATGATATGTACATTCAATAATTAGCGATAATTAGTCAATGAACTTATTCAATTCATTTCAATCAATAATTAGTCAATAAATCATAATTTACAAACAAAAGCAATTCATTTATATACTAGAAATGATAAAATTTTAAGAAATAAACAAAACCATACAAGATTAGAGAACAAAAGAATTAATAAATTCTATAAATAATAACATCCAACACTAATTTATAAGGTGTCAAAACAAATAATGGCATCCAATACTATTTAATAAGTTGTTAGCATAAATAATGGCATCCAATACTAATTTATAAGTTGTCAAAACTAATTTATAAGCTGTCAAAACAAATAATGGCATCCAATACTAATTTATAACTTGTCAAAAATAATAATGGCATCCAATACTAATTTATAACTTGTCAAAACAAATAAGTACATTGAAAACAAATAAGGGGACATCTTAAGGGGTCATAATATGACGTCTTAAGGGGACATCGTAAGGGGTCATAATACGATGTCTTAATGGGGCATCTTAAGGGGTCATAATACAACGTCTTAAGGGGATGTCTTAAATTGTCATAATACAATATGTTAAGGGGATGTCTTAAGGGGTCATATTATGTCTTAAGAGGATGTCTTAAGGGTTCATAATACAATGTCTCAAGGGGATGCCTTAAGGGGTCATAATACAATGTCTTAAGGGAATCTCTTAAGGGGTCATAATACAACATCTCAAGGATATAATTTTTTTAACAATAATGTATGCATTATATTTAGTGATTTGAAGACATAGTAGGACATATATGTACATATATGTCATCTCAAAACAATGTTTACAAAATTTGGATATGCCATCTCAAGAACATCTCAAACTCATGCCCAGAATGTACTAGGTCTTCACACCACCTGATATCAAAAAGGTACAAGCAATATCAATGAAATCATCAAAACATACATATTTTAATTTATATAAAACTATCTATATGTACACAACTGAAGTACCTGCATTTAAAAGTATTCCACAAGTGTGTAGGTTGAATCCAAGCATCCTCTCCTTTTTGTTTCAAAGTATGAGATCAATGCAATAATGGCTTAAGGATACAAAAAAGGATGATAAATCAATTTTAACTATTAATGTACAAGCAATATCAATATGTAATCAAAACATGTATTTAAATATATTTTAACTAATATTACCTCTATTTAAAAGGACAATATAAAACTTAAACTATATTTACCTGCATTTACTTATTCCATTGTACCATTTGCATCCTCTCTTTTTTGTAATGCATCTATGATTGTCTCATGCCCTTCCATAGAAATTTTCCATAGCACTTTATTTGCAGGTCTTCCATGATACCGATCTAGTTTTATATTTGTTGCCACCACCAAATGTGAATAATGTATAATTTTTTCATGCGATTCATAATCTTCAAATGTAGGTAGACCATTCTTCCTTGCCAGGTATTTTCATAGCGAAGTGCCAAAAACCACAACCGATCCTATTGGAAAACATGAAAATAATCATCATATAATTTCTCAAAATTTTCTTAATGGGATCAAAGATTTGTTCTAAAAATTTGCTTAAGGGGATCAAAAAACTTGTTATCAAAATTTGCTTAAGGGGATGTCTTAAGGGGATCAAAGTACCCATTGGATAATGATAGCCATCATCATCTTCTCGAGGTGATATTAAATTATGTTTAATCTCCACACAATGAGCCAACCAATATTATGTTTGCTCTTCATTCCCCTCAGGTGCAACAACAACATACACATGTCTTGCAAACAAAAAATGATTTAATAACTTGCGCATATCAATATAAATAATTTAGTATTACAAAATAACTTAATAAAGTGAAATAAAATGAAATAAATTGAATTAAATTACCTGCTTATACAAGGTTTGAAACACGGTCATAGTCTTCAGATGCAAACACTTGATCATTTTCTTCAATATTTCTTTCATATTGATCATGTGCTTGTGAAGGTGTCAATGATCTTTGCTCCTATTGTTCAACCCATTCTGTATTTTCACATGCTTCCAAATATCCTGAGATACAAAAATGGAAAAAAAATACAAGCTCCCTTGTCCAGATAGTCCATGTGCTTGTTGTTGAACTGCTAAATGAATTCCATTTAGTAGATCCACTGATTGTCTCACAATAAACTCTAGGTACAATGTTATCTTCTTCAACCAACCGAAAGAATTGATGAAATCTAGAGTACTCACTCAAACCAGGTGAAAATAATCTTGTATTATACCAATCCACAATCCCATGTGCATCTTTAAATTTTACTGCATCTTCAAATTTTAATTGTTCTCTAGCAAGAATTCTTTTGACACACACACCAGCTCCATCATGTTCTCCTTTACCATGCCCAGCTTCAAAAAAACTCCATATATGTTGGACATTAAGTTCTTTGTGAATCCTACTTAACCAATAGAACATTCGAGCATTCTTGAACTACCCCATACAATTATCTAACCATATGAGGTGTTCTTTCATATGGATTCCTCTTTCTCTTACATTTATGTAAAATATACTGAAACATTATTGAAGAAACTCTGATGAGTGTAATCGGTTGTCACTCAAATAAAAATGATACTCCTTCAGAACTTTTCTATCATCCTCAGTGCTATCATCTACATGTCCATAAACAATATGGACAAACATAGCTACTTGCACTGAATTATAATACTGTGATTGAATTTCCTCTTGCAGAGCTAGAGTATAATTTTTTTCAAAATCAACCACTGAAAGTATAGTACCAATTGGAAATGTGTTTCTACATGCGCAAAATTGGCCATCAAACCATCGAGCATGTTGAGAGTGCATGATATATTTTGGTACTATCTTATTCTTAAATTCACTCATGAACTAACTTTTTTTGTAACTAAATCACAACAATTTCCTATTTTCCCCTCTTTTAAAGAATATTGAACATTCTTAAATCTTTTAACTTCTACTAATTGCTGTCCAAAATCATTATCAACAATTTCGTGCATACAAATTCCTAAGAATGAAATATTTCCACAGTCAATGCATTGTCTAGAAATACAAGAACTTAAATAAAATAATTTACCATTAGATCTTTCACAAAACAAACTTGAAATAAACTCCCTTATTGCTTCAAGTGGCATATTAATACCACATTCCTGTATAATCATGTTAGTATGCAAGGTACAACATATATATAAAAAAACGTCATAAAAATAATGAAATTGAACATGTGTTTTACAACAACAAGATATTCGTTGCTTATTAATTTTTACATACGAGAGTTTACATTTTTCAAAAGACCTTTGACTTATTTTAATATTACTGGGTAACACTAAATCACCACAAAATTTTCTATAAAATTTAGTTTGTGTTGTATCTAATAGGTGTTTTGGGTGAGGATCGCGAACTTTGGACCTCACCCTTAATTTTAAAATATCTCTAGCATTAGATGAAACCCTAGTATTATCATGCCAATATTTTTCAATCAAAGATTTAATTTCAACATTCAATTTCATATCAGACCTCAAGAGTCAATCATTGAAACTTCAACATTGGTTGATAGGATTATTTTCTATACTTTCTCTTCTTTCTTACACTCTTAGCAATGTTTTAGGATGTATTTTTAAAACTTCACTAATATTTCTTACCATTCTTTTATTCAAAGTTTCTTTATTAACTATAGCAGTTGTTATAGCTCTTCTTGCTGCATTTTATCTTTAGATCGACTATTTTTCCCAGTAGATTGAATGGCACTAGCAACAGTACACATAGCATGTTATAATGATTGATCTTTTCTTTTTGCTTTAAAAAAAAGGGCTAACCTTTTCATTAGTTTCCTCATTTTTTGCATTCTCATCAATTGCATCATTAGTTGACATTGAATTGCAATTTTTTTATGATAAAAGAATTCGTTGTATATTTTATTCGCATGCGTTCTTATTTGCCTCCAAGAAATTTGACCAAAAAGATTATCGAAAACACCACTTTCAATTTAAAAAAAAGTATTTTCATTATATTCAACA
This sequence comes from Sequoiadendron giganteum, assembly GCA_007115665.2. Classification (NCBI taxonomy): domain Eukaryota; kingdom Viridiplantae; phylum Streptophyta; class Pinopsida; order Cupressales; family Cupressaceae; genus Sequoiadendron; species Sequoiadendron giganteum. The sequence continues at coordinate 21,552,774 of CM021107.1, read as the reverse complement.
TCACATTCTAGATTTTCATCTTCATCTTAATCTTCATTTTCATTTTCATTTTCAACTTCAAAACAATTTACGTTTTCATCAACAAAACGGTTTTTATTTTCATTTACATCAACAAAACGGTTTTTTTTCATTTTCAACAAAATGATAGTTCTCAATTTCATTTTCAACAAAAGGACCATTCTCATTTTCATTTTCAAAAAATTCTATAAAAGTTTCATCTCTCTGAATATTATCAATGTCAACATTGTTAAGTCTAGCATCTTGTAAAACTTCTACATACGAATTTACCATTTCACTATTATGTGGATTTGAAGACATACTTGGATTTGTGCATATTGAAACATTCTCCATATCATTGAAAGAGGGATTTGAAGACATAGTAGGACTTGCTTGTATAATCATATTCTTCTCCAAATTGACTTCTTGCAAATTAGCTTCATCTACAACCATGGTCTCCTCTATGTTTTCATCTTCAATAGTTGTGGAATTGGATGCTCCCCCATCATTCATTGATTTAATTCTCATTCTTATTTCTCTTTGTCTTTGTCTCTCCTTCTCTTTGTTTCCTTCAATTTCTTCAGGAGTCAATGTCTTCCTCCTCTTATTATGAGTTTTATCTCCCATGATTATAAAATTCTCAAGCACAAATGAATGTCAATAGTGAAATTCTTCAAAAAATTCAATCCAAATTGGAAGTTCAAGACCTATAAGGAATAAATTCTCCCTCTTGTGTTCCTCAAAACAAGTAGAAAACTAGCACAATTCCACTTTAAAACTGATTTCTTCATGCCTCCTTTGAAAAAATCAATTCATATTGCAAGTTGAAGACCTTTTGTTCCTCCTTTGAAAAAAATAATAAAAAATGCAAGTCACCACCTGTAAAAACAATGCTTGATGAAAAATAGTCCAATTTTACTACTCTCGACCATACATGTGAAGTTGCAAACTTCATAGTAAAATTTGACAGTAAATTTAAATAACATGGTTAAAAAGAAACGAGATCCCGTTCCCAATATTTATCGTGGGGACCATTAGCAAAGGAACGGGATCCCATTTCCCTACCAATGGTCACCATATTAAATATTAGGAACGAGATCCCGATTATGGAATGAGATCCCCTTTTTATAAAAACGGGATCTCGTTCTATAATCGGTATCCCGTTTTTTAAAATTTGAAATTAGTTTTGCTTTGTGGTCAGTTTTTTGCCTTGGATTTTGGCTCGGAAAAAGCATTGGGAGTCCGAACCTAGGCCTTCAACCTAGTTTGACTTGCAAGTTGAAGGTTCTAATAATATCAGAGAAAAATATGGAGTTTGAACATATGGCTGACGACTTTTTTTGCAGAATTTTTTGACGAAATTAAAACCCATTTTAGATGAGACAATGTAGATTCCAATTTTTTATTTTTTTTACAATTGGATTATTTTTCTATTTTTCAATTAATTTTTGATGAAACTGGTCCATAAACTTTAAATATCAGGGTTTTTTACTATTTTAATAACTTTTGATCAACATAACATTTTGACGAACGGATTGCACAAGAGAAAACTTCAGACAATTATTTTCAATTTATTTTTTATTTTTTCAAAAAATGATAACTTTAGGTCATCTTATGCGTGTCGTACATGACGATTTTTGAAAACGACAAATATGCCTAATAAAAAAATAACAAAAAAAAAAAAAATCAATAAAAAATAACAAAAAAATATCCAAAACAACCTTCAGTGAGTCACAAGTCTTTTCCCAAAAGGATTTAGAAAAATATGATAATTTAGGTCAAAATATGGATGGCATACACGTGCATGGTATGGTAAAAAAAATGACTTTTAAATAGTGGTTTTTACAAATGCCTATTGAAAATCAATTTGTACAATCTGGGTATTGAAATTAATTAAATATTTGGAAACTAGACTCTGAGTACTACATTTATCAGTGAATTTTTTGAAGATTCCATCTTTAAGTGCTTCAAATTTTAAGGTCAAATGTGTCAAAGTTTGAAAATTAGGGAAAACACTTCCACTTTTTGGCCAAAAAGTGGACTCAACTTCTTGCCAGCACCCTCCCCCTTTTTCTTTGTTTCATTTTGGTGAACTTGAGTGTAGATCCTAAATTCTAATTTGGAGACCTTTAAAGCCCTAGATCTAGGTTTGTATTAGTGTTCTTTGCATTTCATTTAGGGTTTAGTTGTGCATGTTTGCATCATTTAAATTCATAAAAAAATAGAAATTTTGCATTAATTTTGCATACATCTTGCATTGTAGTTACATCAAGAATGTCTTTTAGTCATTTAGATTCAAATTTTAGTTCAAAATTGCATTTAAAAATTTGTCACTTTTTCACTATTTCTCACTATTGCATTTGCAATAAGACACCTATAATTGGAAAAATCTATCACATAATTCATAGTCTGCAACCTAAAACGGAGAACTCAACCATCACACCAAAAGCACAAAATTTAATTTTTCCAACCCCTATACAAAGACCCATTCTCCCTTGGGTGAACCAGTCCTCATACAGGTTCCTTTTCACATATATGGGCATCATTTTGTCTCTTCTTGCTTCATTTCATTGTATTGTTAGATCTATGTTTTAGTTTCAAAAAATAGAAAATTTTGTACCTTCTTACATCAAGTTCAATTGATCAAATTAAGTGCATTGTTTGAAATGAAAATTGGCATTAAAAGATATAATTTTTAGGGTTTTTACATCCTAAATCACTCAAATTATTTGATCTAAAATTTCACATCAAACTCATTGATACTTGCATTTTAAAAATAAGCAAATTTTCATCATGGATATGTGTTTTGGTAAACTATGGATGTCATTGAAATATTTGGTAGATATCTCAAGTTGTGTTTTTGGTGATGATCCTAATGAAATTGAATTCAATCATGCTCAATCAACCCCTAATGAATGTCCTGGTGAAGTTGACATCTTAGGTGAAAATGTGATAGCATGCATGAATTCATACAAAATTGCCTTAACAACCTTGAAGAAAAAACATCCTTTTACCCCTCCATGCAACAACCAACACCTACTATCATCCCACCCTTGACATGTTTAACATTTTTTATCCTGAAGTTGAATAAAAAAGGAAGCCTCAACCACCAACCATGGAAGAATCCAATCATTTTGACAACATTGTTACTCTTTCATCATATATGCATAAAGTTACCAATACCCCCATAAATCTAGAAGAAAATTATGGTCAAGGCTTTAGAATCTTAAGAAAATAAGGACGTGACATAAAAAATGAGCATGATATCCATCAATTACTTGAACAAATACCATTTGAGGATAGTAAGGGGTAAGGATACCGAGATCCTCCCCCTTACACATCTTTTAAGGGGAAAGGTGTTATCTTTCATAAGATCATTTAAAAATAACAATTAATTACTCACAAGGATGATAAGGTCACCCTAGATCCTCCACCTCAAAAAATTTCCCAATCAAGCAAGAGACAAAGGCCTTAAAAACTTGAGAAGTTAAATTTCCCTTTTCCTATGTCTAAGAATGAAAGAGCCTTACACATACTTCTTAATCAAAGACTTATAACATTGCCACCTATCAAATAAAATCAAAAACGAAAAAGCACAAACATGTCTCATTTTCAATATCATAGAACTCATGGGCATAGTATTGATGAATGCCATGCTTTAAAGATTATTTGAAAATTTTAATATGGTCAAAGAACTAGTTGATCATATGATAGGGTAACATGAACACACTTCACTCCTTTCCATATGATAGTTACAGAATCATAGCATACTCATTATTACATATATTTCATTTAATGCAGATCATTTCCATATTGCAAGGAGCACATTATCATCACCTAACTCGACTCATCCTTGTCATGCACTTAGTGGGGGAACGGGGTTAGATAGCCTTGTCCTAGTATTACACTTTTCATTGTCCCTTTGGCTAGTTGTCTCCCTTCCACCTTTGATGAACAAGATTGGGATGTGGATGACTTGCTATAGGTTGAATTGCATGTGCCATACTAGTATTTTATCTATTTTCTTTTCATGTTATGTGTGATTGCATGTGTGTAATGTGATCCCCTGTATCATGCTGCTTGGCATGTACTTATATATTTTTGAGCCTACTTTGGATGACCCTTGTCACTTTGTTGGTGCAAGGATACAAAGGAAGTGAATCTGTCGTGACACTATTTTATTTGTATATCCATTCTTCTATTTTTTGTAACCATTTACCTTTCATTTATCTTGTGTTCTCCTTTTGGGGATGATGCAAAGTGTCGAGACATTTAGGTATCATTATTTCTTTGTGATGTTTATTCCATCCATTATTTAGGGAATGATGACGATTGTAAGCTCGATTATATCACTATAAAAAAGGAATAACATTGACCTCAAATCCATGGATCCCTTATGTGTTATCTTAGGATTGCATATGGGGGGAAAGCTCCTTTCCATGATGTAGCTCTACTTGAAAAAATATGTTTGACATAGGGATTTCCAAATAAATCTCTTATTTATTGGAATTTATCATGCTACTACTTTAGATTATTTTCTCATAACATGGTGTTTAGCAATTTATTTAAAGTGGGGGTCATACACTTCCCTGCTCATTATTTGCATATTTCCTTCAAAGTGTGGTCTTCTTACTTCATGTGACGTGTCTTCTTGGTGGTGACATTGGGTTTGATGTCCTTCAAGAGAATGAACTTTCTTGGTATATTCCTCTTAGTGGTAATTTTATGGCTTGAATTTCCTAACGTGTGAATATTTTATCCCATGACTAGTCCTCTCTTGGTGACATTAAGCACGATGTTACCTAAGGTGTGACATTTCATGCATTAAGAAAACTATCTTTGACTATCCTATCCTATTGCATTTAAAACTTTTTCATGGCCACAAGCATAACACAACTTGCTTGCCAATGGTTCATTTTTTTGTTTTTAATGAGTTTCTATCATAATGCAACTTGCTAGCCTTGTGGAGCCTTTGACCATTTTGTGTGGCATCTTATCAAAGTTATCAAGGATTATAACTTTTGGTATGGTTGATGTATGCGAGCTTGTAGACCTAGCATGAATTTCCCATCAACCACCTTTTTGTGGGTACATACAGACCTAGTGTGTGTTTCTCACTTTCTTGGGTCTCACCTAGTGGACACCAAATTTCAATAGCCCTCGTGAGTATATTTTATTTGCATAGTGGACAACAAGGTTTCACTTGTGAACACATTTTATGGATAATAGCACAATCGCAGCTAGTCCATCCTTCCTTTTCTTTCCTTTTGCATTAATTTAACATTGTATGATTGTGCATCTTGTGTCGCTATTGAATTCGTGTGTCTCTTTGTGCCTTTGTTGGTTTTCCATAAGATCTTAGATATTGGGTGCTTGATCATCCTCATTGATCCTTTTCATCTTATCTTTCCAAAACTTGTAAAATTATACCTCTCTTAACTTATTTGTTTACTTTAAAGTGAGTCTGAGCGCAAGTTCATACTCTCACTAAAGTGGGGGCTAAATGCAATGTTAAAAAATGTACTTTACATTTTCACACTATGTTTCCATCCCATTAATTAATTGGACATAATTAAGCTTTTAATTGGCCCAATTATGTATTCACAAGCCTAATTAATCTCATTTTTTGAAAGTGAAACCCACATTTAATCAATGCCTACACTTAAGTACACATCTTGGAAAATGTGTCCTAGGTTTAGGGCCTAGGACCCGTTAGCCCAAGGGCGAATGGGTCATCCTTAAATCTTAGGACCCATTTTATAATATATTTTTGTCGGAATTTTAATGATCTAAATTCAAATTGCAAAGGTCGGATTCTGGTGTTTAATTGTGGGTAATTAACGAAACACCTATAAATATAGTTATTTTATCAATTCAACTAGAACATACTTCATGCAAGCATTCCTAGAGTAAATATTATTTTCAAGAGCATTGGAAAGAATATTTATCAGTCAATTATTGCAACATTCAAGATCTTATCATGATGTCAAGATCTATGTGTGTTCATGAATGTTTTTGGAGCCAACATTGTGATGCAGGTTTCAATTTTCAAGCAAGCATTCAAGGATCAAGATCTGTCAAGAAATCAAGCCATTTCATACAAGATCCAATCCTTAGAGAGATGTTTTAGAATTTAGTCGTTTAAGGGTAGCCATTAATGGGTTTATTGAGGTGTAACAAGCTTTATTCATTTATCAATTCCTTCCTTTTATCATTATTTCATTATCGAGGTTTAATTATCAAACTAAGATTTGACTGGAAGGCAAAACATCCACCAAAAACAAACATTTTTCTCCTCTCTTTGTATGTACAATTTTTTTGGTGAAGAAGGATTAAAAGTTGATCAAAAGTGCAATTTTGAAAAGTTATCAAAGTTGTCAAGGCACAAAAAATCACCTACAGGTTTTATTTCTGGATTTTTGATAGTCAAACCTAGTGGAATTAAAAGCTTAGATCTGGGATTCAAGGACTACAAAAATAATTTTCATACCTCTGTATAGAGACCCATTTTTCCTTGGGCGAATATGTCCTTCAACAAAGCCTAAAACCCACTTTTGGAGCTAGGTAAACACCATCCTAACCTTCTCAGATCTTCTAGTTAATGGTTGTTTTTTTATAGTGTTACCATAATACTTTATATTCCAAGTGTTAGATCTCATAGGTTTGATTATTAAAACACTTATATTTCTCCCAAAATTGTTGTTCAATCATTTATGTCATAAGGAAGCCAAGGCAGCATAGTATCGAAAACCTAGGGTTGACTCTCCTTAAGGGTTGTAAGTCAATTCTAATAATTTGTGGCACTATCCCTCTTCCTAATGAACATGGGAAGGGTATATTTGTGATTAGGTGGACACCCCCTTTTTTCTTTGACATACTCCCCTTATCACACCTTCATTTTCTTCATCCTTTATGGAAGGAACCCCTTTACGTATGTTTCACTAGGTAATATCTACATGCATAATTTAATAAAATCCAATATGTTATCTTATTTTATAGTTTTTTGTATTGTTGAATAGATTCATCTAATTAAATGTGAATACAAATGTAGGGCATGTTTATGCAATTATTATAGATAAAGATAATACAAAAAAGAATATATTTTATTATTGCCATTGTATTGAGGAAAAAAAGAAATTGGAGGCCCCTATTATATATGGAGAGAACATCAAATATCCTAAAAATTCAATGATTGTTACTATAACATGGCTTAGAAGTTAGAAGGTACCTAATTAAGAAGCCTAATGTGTGATTGTTTAAGGAATTTGAGACACATCAAAATATTCTTTATTATTCTAACCTTGTTATGGCATGAAATGTTTATTTGATCAAATATTGGGGTAGAACATTGAACAAGAACTTATGGAAGGTTCATGAGTTTGACCATGAGGCAATAATTGAAACAATAAAGAGTAGATACGATCCATATGGTTACTTGGTAAATGAATTGTTTTGTAAAGTGAAGCTAATTTGTATATAATTTACATGCACCTTTGTCTATATACTACAATTGTAAAATCATGTAACTAGTTTCAATAAATGTGGAATTCTTTTGAAACTTGAATCTTTCTCACCTCGTAATCTTAGCTCACTCAACTCAAGGAAGATACATTATTAGCTTAGTCAACAAGTGAACTTATTAAATTATTTTATATTATTTTTCATGGATGATGAATCTTAAAAATTAGGTGTATTTATTGAAGAACAAATCAAATACTTATAGGCACTTATTAGTGCACATCTAAAGAGTTGGCAATATATTAGTGCATGTCTCAAGAGTTGGCACTATAAAAGTAGTTTTGTATGCTCAATATGGCATTGAGTGATAATCAACAACTTCTTATACTCTATGACCTCAAGGAGTAGCTAGGAAAAATAACACAACCCTCTAGTAGATGGTGTGTTCCATGTTGGCTATTGTAGAAAAATATGCCTAGCTCTATATAGTTAGGAAGTGGTTTCTCTTAAAAATCAAAATATGTAGGGGTGTATACCACTAGAATCATTACCTCATTTCATGCTCTTTTGGGGCACTAAATGTGCACTAGAGTAATAAATCCATAGATGGTGCAAGATGTGTGAGATTCGTTCCTTCCTAAACATGCAACTATCCAATAGATTCTCATAACACTAATAAATTTATTCCTCTTTGAAATGCTAGGTTTTCCATGTAGAGCATAGAGAGCAGTTATAATAGATGTCAGGAGAATAACCAAAAGATATATTTCCTATTATAAAGTGATGCCCTATAAATTATATAGATAAGGGGACCTACTATAACTACTATAGGATGTGGGAAGGGGGTGACCTCAAATAGATATATTATTGTTCATAACCAAACACTTCACATTATATAAGTATGTTCTATCCAAAACAATGAAAATGGTCATTTGTAATATCCCCAATAAAACTATTAAATTTAATTTTTGTAATGCTTTATCAATTCCAGAGATTTTATGTGCAACAGGTAAAATTGTGAAATCGAGTGCGCTGAAAATTGTACCAATGAAACCAACCACACCTAGAATTTTATCGCAGAAATAAATATAAGAGTTCTACAAAAACAATTGGCAGCATAACAGCGTATAAAAATTCACTTTGGATAGTCTACATATCTGCCCTTACAATATGCACAATTGCCACCAATTTCGCACTCAAAAATAAACCGAAAACCCCAATAGATTTGCACAAAAACTCTCCAACATTTGAAAATAAGAATATAACAGAAATATATATGATATGGGTCTGATTTCTACAGAAAAATCAATCTATTAATATGTTTCTACAACACCAAAAAAACACATTATTAAACTATGGATCAAAACTTACTGGAAACCCCAACAAAGAACTTGCAACAATGCAACAACTAAGCTTCTGAAGCACAACTGCAATCTCTGAGTGAAATTACCTCTAGAGACCTTCAGAACCACTTTCTTCAAGCCTCAATCTCTTTGGTTTATTAGCCTTATATTTTTTTCCTTCATCGGTTTATCAGCCTCTGAAGAAGATTCATAAACCGTGAGAGAAAATATGCATAAAATCAATCCAAAAAGCAAGAAATTGTATTTTATATTTGTTGCCTTCTTCATGAAGCTTCTACCAAACATTGGATTCACGTCCAAATATTCCTCCCCAATTTTAGGTACTTACAAAAGTCATAAAATGCATTATAACACCTCTAAAATTATCCTTTCATATTATACCACTTATAAGGCATCTTTTGACAACTCAAAATGCATTTTTTTAGGCACTTTCATGAAGTTAAAGTGATTTTTTCAAAAACTCATGACTCACCTATGTTAGCACCACTAAATAATTAATACTTATTTTTTCTTTAGATAAACAGTACACTAGGGCAATACAAGTGTTAAATAATAATATATTTCAATGTTGTCCTGCTACCTCCGACTTACTATTTTTGGATAATGGAAACTTACTATTTTTAGTAAGTTCTATTTTTGGAAAAAGGGACATGACAAGTCCTCCCTTCCAAAAATTTTTTGCCCTCTAGAAATTACAACCATAATGCTCCAAATTTTGTACCTGTGAAGAGTTGCAATCTTTGCCAAAGAGTATTGTGCAAAAATGAGGACTCGGATTCCTTTGTTCCAATGCTATGAATCCAAAAAAAAATCTATACAATAATAGCCCTTGTATGTGTAAGTGAATGACACATTCATTCTCATACTCCAATTGAAACTTATCTTCCCACAAAGGTTTAGTAAGCTTGCCAAATGCACTACCATGTGATGAATCAATCTTGTAACTTTTGCACCTTCTACCAATGATACAAATCTGATTTTTTATACTTGTAATTCTGATATATGATTGAATGCACTCACCAATATAGAAAAAATGAAGTTGGTAAATAGACACTTCCCTTACCTCCACACTACTGAAATATTCAGTGCAAGAATGTGTAGCAAAAAGCCCATACTTTACCTCAACTTGGGGGATATTACTTTCAACTTCATGAACTGATTTAAGGAATAAAAATCATTTTATAAGAGTGGAGAATAACTTCATACAACAACAACATACATAGCACAATTCTCCAAAGTCTTAATTTCCAAGAAATAACCCATCTGTGTTGAAGTTGTTGTTCTTCTTAAGACTATATGTAAGCATAAACTTATCACTCCACTTTTGTGACTCATCAATCTGAATATTTTTCCAAGTATTACCATACATTTTCAGATATATCCAAGTAAACAACATGTTGTAATTCCCAATACATATAAATTCCATAAAATACTCACAAAATTCCCAAATCACATAATTTGGCCAGCATTGTTTTGCTCCAAATTGAAAAGATAAAACTATGACTCAGGAGCTGATTTGAATTGGAAAATTAATAGTATGAAATGAATCACAATAGATTAAAAATGTTCTACCAAAGAAAAAAATTCTCCAATACACAAAACCCACAAAACTTCACATAACTTCATCTGAAACCTACAAATAACACACACTAATTGCACAAGATGTGCATTGCCTTTGAGTGATCCCAAGTCCTCTTGAATTTGTAGGAAAATTTCACTTCCTCTAGGGGTTCTACTATTTGAAATTAATAACTCACCCAAAAAGAGATAACCATAACTATAGAGAACCAAAAATGGAGACATACCAAAGGAAATATGATGACAATACTCCCCTAGTCGCCAACGTTTCTCTTGAGCACCATGATGATAATGTGCCGCTAATGATCCACCATACTCAAAATGAACTCTTCTCTCTTGGAATACCAAAAGGAAGACACTATCCAACTCACAACTGGAATTATTAAGAGGACTAAAATCAATGCCATAATACATACCCTTGTCTCTAAAATACACTTACCAAGAATTTTTTTGCTATCACCATCCTAAATCATGGCATCAACACTTAAACTCCAAGTGTCCAAAGGAAGGCCCCAAGCACACCCAAACAACCAAGACAAAGTAAAAATTAAACTATCAAATGTAATAATGCATGTCAAATCCACAAAGTAACTATAGTGACCATCTCACACGAAGGTGGAACCAATGAAATAATGAATTAGGTCTAGGAAAATACTTACAACCAACTGTCCAAAATTATCTTGATGCCCAACAAAAATATTCTCATGAAATGATATTTCCATAAAAATCTAAATGACGTGAGGGAAGAAACCAATAAACTAAAATTCAACTAAAAATATAGGAGATTTGTATATGGTAGTAACAACAGGATCATCCCCTATAGTCAAAATATCTCTACCAACCAGCCTTACCCAAGAAATGTTCTGTTGCAGGGATGAAAAGTCCATCCAACTCATCTACAAATTGGTATCTAGAGATATGCACAAATTGATTGGAATGTGGGTAGTAGTACTAACACTAAAGGTTGATCATCTTCTCTCATCTTGAGACAACATCTCATAGCAAGAAACTGCATCTAGGTCCCAATTCCTACAATCAACTCCAATCTCATCACTACAATTTGTTAGTTCCAACTCAAAAAAGGGATTATCATGGGTCAAGTCAGTTTCCATCATAAATATAGGATTATAAAAAAAAATGAAAAATTATCTTCATCCTCCTGTTGTTCCAAACTTCTACTATCTGAATGTGCCAAATTATACTTCTGGATGCAATCTAGATCCTCCATTACTTGTTCATCCTCCTTGGCCCCTCCTTTGCTCACCTTCTTCCTAAATTGAGGAGCTTCATAGAGTTGATCATTATATTTAAGAAATGCCTCTTGGACACTTCCTAGAGCAAGATTCATAGAATTAAACTCACTGGTGAGCTCACTAACCTCTTCCCTTAATTTCTTTGTCATGCACATGGTCTCATCTACAAGCTTGTTAGTTGTACCTCTATCATGCATCATTTTTAAATAGGCTATTATAATATCTTCCATGGTGCTCTTCATTGTTCATAAATAAGAAAAGGAAACATAAATCTTATTTTGGCCTCTTGGTGCAATTTGAATTATGCTTTCTACATGTCTTTGCATACTATCCATTCTAGATAAAAATTGCACTATATTTTCAGCAGACACCAAGAATTCATTCTTTAAACTCTCCTCATGAATTGTAAATTTTTGCAAGCTTAAAGAACTATCATTATATTGCATTTAGAAATAAGCTTCTTCATAGCTATCATCACCATGGCTGTCCCACATCTCATAAAATTCCCCTTTTACCTCTATATAAAAAAGTGTAGCATGGGTTTGAGGATCCAAATCAGCAATGCTATTGTGTCTTTTCTCATAATCAAAACTTCTATACCTTATCTCAAAATCAGTACCAAGCAATAAAAAATCAGATTTATGATCAATATCATAGCTTCCAACATTAACTTCCTCAATTCCATCCTCCATGCATGTCTCCCATGATGAATCTGAAACAACATTGGAATGAAAGATAAATTCATCCCAAGGTAGTACTAAATTAGACTTAGATGCTGACACAACTAGATCCCAAGTAAAAGAATGTTGGTTGCTGCAACCAATGTGTAAATGTTCAATGTGCTTCTCATGAATTATTACCCTTTTGAGGGAGTCATTATCCATCCTCCTAAGACTGAAATATTCATCAACATATTTATCTTTATCTCCTCTATGTCCATAATTTGAAAGTGTATCAAAGATCTCTTCATCATTATCTACTCTACTAGAAACATCAGAGTAGACATTAAGCTTTGAACGATCATTGGATGAATCCAAGATGGGATTCAAGGTTATCAGCTTGTCATGTTCTTTATGCACAACCTTATCCTCCATTATTGCACACATGTCCAAAGAATCATCCTAAAAATTGCAGGTCACATATTCATCATTCTTCAAAAAACTCACTGCATTAGACTCTCTTGCTATGTATTCCTCTCCAACTAGCTACTCCTCTTCATCCTTTTGTTCAAATCTATCAATCAAATTTTGACAAAATTCATCAAATGAGTTTACTTGAATGTGATCTTGGATGTTCATACCTTTGTACCACCAATCATGAGAAAATCCTTCAAGGTGCAAGATCGCATACTAAATGGTAACTTTCTCCTCCATGGAACTAAAATATTAACAATCTTGCATCTCAAATAACCAAGCTCTAGCTGAGAGTTGGTCTGATCCATCAAAAGTGGAAGATGAAGGCTTCATGAATTTACTCCTGAGATCTCTTCCACCTGCATTTGAATATTATTTATGAATCTTCATGGCCATCATGTTTTTCATCTGAGTGATATAATCGTTGTATGGGATAAAATTTCTAAATCATTCATATTGATTAAGATATGTTTCTCTGATGGCTACAAGATCCCTAGCCAAGTCCCCATATGAAAAATATGATCAAACCCTCAGGCTAGCAAGATCATGACTTTGATACCACTGAAGCCAACCACACCTAGAATTTTATTGTAGCAATACATATGAGAGTTCTAAAAAAAAAAATTGGCATCATAAGATCCTATAAAAATTCACTTTGGATAGTCTACATATCTGCCCTTACAATATGCACAATTGCCACCAATTTGGCACTAAAAAATACTCCCAAAACCCCAATAGATTTGCACAAAAACTCTCTAGCATTTGAAATTAAGAATATAACTGAAATATATATGATATGGGTTTGATTTCTACAGAAAAATAAATCCATTAATATGCTGCTACAACACCAACAAAACAAATTACAAAACTATGGATTAAAACTCACTAGAAACCCCAACAAAGAACCTACAACAATGCAACAACTAAGCTTCTGAAGCACAACTACAATCTCTGAGTGAAATTGACTCTAGAGACCTTCAGAACCACTATCTTCAAGCCTCAATATATTTGGGTTATCAGCCTTAGAGATTTTTTCTTCATCGGTTTATCAGCCTTTGAAGAAGATTCACAAACTATAAGAGAAAGTTGTTGTCCCTCAGTATTATTTGGCATTAATGTCACAACACCAAAGTTGAGGTATCATGTTGTGTACATGATGATATATTAATTCATTTATTCTTGCATGAGTTTATATATGTATTCTGATCTTTCTTGGCATCATCACTTGCATTTGGCATATTCTAGTGATTGATATATTTCACTGTTTGGTTATAGTTAGCTTGGCATATTGATCAATTTTCAGTTTGATATTATAAGGTTCATCTGCATTTTATATATCCTGGCAATTTTTGTCTAAGGTTTCATGATAACAACATTCAAGTGCAATGATATGTTGTTTATCCAAATAATGTTCAAAAGGCACATTACATTAGCATAAGGCAACACATTGCCATAGTGCATCTACAAATAAGGTTTTATGATTACAAATGTATTATGAGTATCATTGTGAGGAAATCATTGGTAGGTGGAAAAGTCTGTTTTCTCAAAGATAATAATGAAATGGAAAAAGGTTGCAATGATATTTTTTTTTTATAAAGTCAACATATAATGTGATCATTGCATTGTCAGTGGAGTTTTTTTTTTTGGTTGAATGGGAAATTTTCCCATCATAATACCCAACCTTGAAAAGGCATTATGTCAAAATTAAAAAGCTTCTATGAAGCTTTGTTGTGCATAGATGATTGATTCCTTGGTTTTTGATATGGTTTGTTACCCTAATCATGGCGACAGTGGTAAGCGAAGACTTGTTTTGGAAATCGGTTACAATGGTTTTTGAGGGGAAAAGAAGTTGCAGTGAAGAGAAAGATAGTGAAGAAGTTCTGATTGTCCATATCCACTGCCAAGTGTAATCTTTAATATTATTTTCTTGTTTTAATGTGAACACAAGAGAATTATATTTATTTTGTTGTTCATAATACTGATTAGTTTTAATCGGTTTCATTGTGTTTATCTGGGCATTCAAGTTTAGTTACCCTTGTTAAGGGTGTCGGTTCTGCAAGGTAAATAACAGTTATTTTTTTATTATTCCTGATACGTTTTGGCAAGGTAGATGTTGTACATATTAGATGGATTGTGTTCTCGAGTTTTCGGTTGAGCATTGTTTAAGAGAATTTGTTCTCACAACTAGCAAAGGCAGTTTTAGTTTCAGTTTTTTAAATGGAAGTTTGTGATTCAGTTCTCAATTCTATCTTTTTGAACAAAGAACATGTTAAATACTTTATTGTGCTCACATTCAAAATGGTGAGATTTTTTGAAAGGAACAAGATGTATGTTTCAGAAAGGCAATATATATATTGTTTTGTGTAGTTGGAATTTTTGAATCCGATTCTGAGGTCATTGTAGAACAAAGTATGTAATTATTGAAACAAAGATCAGCTTTGTATTTACAATTCTTTCATACTTGTACATTTTAAAAGACTATCAGTGAGATAGCACTATAAGACTATCAGTGAGATAACACTATAAGACTATCAGTGAGATAACATCATTGTTAGTGAGACAAATCAGCCAGTGAGGCTTTGTACAAAGATTATTTTCATATAAGGCTAGTGAGGCCAAGTTCGAGTGGTTTTATTCCCCAGGAGGGTTTCCACTCAGAACATTCTATGTGTCAATCTTTTATATGTGTTTGTTCATTATCTGTTCATTTGATTTATATTGTATAAGTTCATTCATGATCTGAAAATTAGTAAAAGAAATAATTTGGTTGTTAACACTGATTCACCCCCCCTCTCAGTGTTAATTGTACTCCAACAAAAATATGTATAGAATCAATCCAAAAAATAAGAAATTGCATTTTATATTTGTTGCCTTCTTCATGAAGCTTCTACCAAATATTGAATTCATGCCCAAATATTCCTCCCCAATTTTAGGTACTTAAAAATTCATAAAATGCATTATAAAACCTCTAAAATTAACCTTTCATATTATACCACTTATAAGGCATCTTTTGACAACTCAAAATGCATTTTTAAAGGCGCTTTCCTGAGGTTAAAGTGTTTTTTTTTTTCCAAAAATCACAACCCACTTATGTTGGCACCACTAAATAATTAATACTTATTTGTCCTTTAGATAAAAAATTGCACCAGGAAAACATAAGTATTAAATAATATTTTATTCCAATGTTGTCCTGATACCTCCAACTTACTATTTTTAGTAAGTTCTATTTTTGGAAAAAGGGACATGACATCATTCCACCTATTAGGACTAAAATGTTAGCCTTAAATTTCCCACAAAACATCCATTTCTTCACCAAATATACCATCACCTAGCATGTCATTTAAAACTTTATTATTCAAAATACTCCATTTATCCGCCATATAGTCATCACCTTAACAAAATCACCTTCATCATGCTAGACATATAAGAAGAAAGTCATGTTGATGAGACTACACCCTATCGGTGGAAGTCATTCTAAGGTCCCTTCGAAGGAATTAAGGAGAAAGGAAGTATGAACATTATCGAGCAAAGAATATCATATCAAGGGAACTTGTCTTAATGTCCCTTCAATAACCCAACTGAAATCTTATCAAAAACACCTTGCCATATCAGAGGGTGATGTTTTAGGGTCTCTTCGATAACTTGAGACATAGACCACCGAGGAGCATAAATGTTTTAATTAATTTGGAATGAATTTCGGAGAAAATACACCTTAGCATTCAAGAAACAAAAAAACATCTCTTGGACATGACTCATCAATGTATCAAAGTGACAATGCAAATTTGAAGGAATAATGCTTGACTTATACATTTGGAGAATTGAAGATATTATGTAATATCAAGATGAGTGATTCATGAGTCACTTCAATATCACGTAAGTAGAAAGGTTCATTGAAGAGAAAGGTATATATTGATGGGATGAGGAACCGATAACATTTAGGGGACAAAAGAACATTAAAAGGGGTTCAAAAGGATTCTGGAAAATAGGAGTAGCGTTGCTTATAATCCCTCTGAAAAGAAAAGAAAACATCTCAATTGAAAGTATGTCGAGGGAAAGGATATATATCCAAGAGAACCAAATATCTGTCTCTTTGACAACCCTAAAAGTAAACAAGCAGAGAACCAAAAACTCCATCGAAGTAAAGAATACATATCGGCAGGACAAGCACATGAGTCCCTTCGATAAAGAAATAACACTTGTGCCGCGACTTAAATGATACAAAAGGAAAAGGACTAGAATATTGAAGGGATAAAATAATTTCATATAGACTATTTGCAAGGAAGGCTTTGGAGGGATACTATCATATCAGAATGAATCTATATGAGGTCACTTTGAAACCTTGAAACAAAGAAAGGATATCGAGGTAAAAGGGAAACATCGGTGAGAGAAAAATATTGTCCTCCTAATGCAGCCTAAAATATAGAGATTCCTCAAGCCCAAGGATAAGGATGAAACAGGGAAGGTCAATCACAATTGGAGTTATTAGTATGCCTATGAGGACTATACAAAAATTAGAGTATATGGTTATGAAGGAGCACCATTTTTGCTACCAAAAACTTGTCCAAACAGGGTTGCATATTTAGAGATTGTGAGGCAATTGACCTACTCAGATTTCATGCATCTTAAAATTCATAAAAATCAATCCCTTATGCATGACACATTGTGCATTGGATATTTTATAGTGGTTTCTGAAAAAGGGATTATGAGTTAATTCACAAAAGGCTAGAATATTACAATTCGCCCAAAGAGAATGTGAGGGAAAAATTAACTTTGAACACTTTACAAATGATGTCAAAACAAGTCAAAAACTCAAAGGGTATCACCACACACTTTTTGAAGAGCATGACTTAATAAGAAATGTTGATGAAAAATACACAACTAGAAAGAGAAGCTTGTATCATAGAGTGATGACAGTAGAAAATTGGAGAATCCATAATAATCCTCCATATGAAGGTGAATTTTAGGAAATCAAGGACCCCATAGAGAGATTGAATGCATTAATTTCATTGTGAAGCATTTTTTCCTTTGAATATTTTTGGTTTTCGGCCCTTAATTCTCTTTTCACTTCGCGATGACTTCGCACTCGAAAGATAAGACTACTCTTGCATAAAGGTGCACAATACACCATATGCTAGCTACACAGATTCAGATATATATCGCTTTCTTTTGGGCCTAAATCAATACATGTGTTTGATCAACATGGATTCTTTCGAAGCTGTTCTCATAGAATCTTAAATCACCCACTTGCTTGACACGTCATCTATTTTTGTGGAGAAGTTTGTATCTTCCAAGGCAAAGTTTGATCGAGAGGGAAGTGGATGTCTTACTTTCAAGGTGGAACCTTGGAGTCAATGTCATCAATCTCCATAGCTGATTGATCAAATTTTACTAAGAAGTGCTAAAATTTGATTGTCTTCTAATTGTATATGTTTGCTAAAATATTTGGAATCATTAATGAAGCAGTTGAGACTTAATGAGCAAAGATTGTTACAATCTAATCAAGATCTAAAATTAGATTGCGGGCTATTAGTTTCAGACATTTGGCAGTTTCTTCTTCTGGATTGTTTATGGCAGTGTCCTCTAACTATAAATAAGGGTTGGTGATAGTGAATAAGGGTTCTAGTTTTTTCCTTCGAAAACTTCTTTCAAAGAATATAGATATCATTTTAGGGAACTCTAGTTTCTCAGAGATATCAAGGTTTTTAAAGAATACTGCTTATTCTCTTTGGCATGTTATATTTAATTCATACTATTATTGGATTGGCATCTGACCTCTATTTTCAGTTAATATATTACAATAATTGGATCTATTAGGGAGAAATTTTTTGGATTGTGCATGTCTATGGCCTTTGTCGAGTTTCTTTTTCATATTTCATTCATATTGAAAACATTGTGTTAAAGATTTACGTCGATAGTTCAGATAATTAATTTACATGTTGTTAGCTTCTATGTTTTATGCTCCCTTTCAAAAATTGGATTGTGTCCATTGCACTCTTTCATTTTCAGTAGAAGATGTCATTTTTCATACTATTCTATAAAGGAGGAAGGATTCTGTAAATTTTTGAGTATTCTTATTAATCTTCAAATTTTTCTTATATTTGAGTGGACCTTAATGGGTGCTTCCCATGGGGAGATTTGAAAGATTGCATTGTTCTTTCTTTAGCCTTTGCTGCTCATTCTCTTCCCAACAATGAAGGGTCTATGGTATTTTGTGTCTATCTTATTAGTTGTAAGAAATAGTTAAGGTTTGAAATGTTGTAAAAGCTTTGGTGCATCGCCATCTTTATGTTTTATTTGAATTTTTTATGTCCCTTTTCTCCCAAACACAAAGAAGAGCCGACTTTCTTCAAAAATCTTGGAGGTCATTTAGTGAGGTGCAAATTGGTCCCCACTCGTTGAATTTCCCATAAGGATATTTGGAGAGGCGCAAGCTTTAATGATAACTAGTTATTTTTCTGGCACACTCGATGGGACTCAAAGTTTTTCAAACATCTAATTGGATGTCAAAAATATTTCATAAATCAGACCAAGAGGAGAGGCTAGAAAATTCATGCTCGGGGTTCAAACAAGAGCATCTTCTAGAGGCCATTTCTAGTACTCCTAGTTACCTGCATTGACACCTAGGAGAAGAAGATTTATAGGTTTCATTTCAGTTGTAAGAAGCAATCAGGTAAGAAGTGTTAGCCCATAATCTGGAGCTTTATCTTCTTCACCAGTAGGCCAAACCTTCGAAATTAGAATACCCATTTACCCTATCCATGAGATTATGTTTACAATGGCTCACATAGGTGCTCCTACTCCTAGAAATTTTGTGATGTGGGACAATGGTAGCCTGCTACAACCACCTACACCCCCAGATCTATGGCTCACCATACCCACCAATTCTCTCAATGTAATCCCAAAGTTTTTCATGGAGGATTTTAAGATCCCTTCTGAACATATCCAAGATATAGTGGAGGTATGCAGAGTACATAACATCGCAAAAGAGAATGTATCCCTCTGGCTATTGGCTGCATCTTTTAAAGGAAAGTCCTAGGATTGGTATAGGTCCTTGGATTTTGGTTATATCTACTCTTGGGATCAACTCAGAGATAAGTTGTTTGAGAGCCTCTCAAAAAAGGGAGATTGCTCCTCTTTGCTGCAACAATTGATTACCATCAAAAGGGTTCCGCAAGAGGCCATGAGCAACTTCAGCAACAGGTTCCAAAAAAATTGGCAGAGGATTCCTATGATAGACAAGTGCCCAGTAGCCATGGTGTTCATGTTCTACCTAAAATCTATCAATTTGGACATCATAGTCATGATGAAATCTATTAGGGGAGATACCCTGCTTGATGCATATGATCTGGCGGTGCATATAGAAAATAGTCTGATCAATGTTGGGAAGCTTCCACAACATCCACCGATGCCCATGTTTGTAGAAATATTTGGTAGACCCTAAAAATAAGTGACTCCTAGTTCCTCTACTCCATAAACAAGCATGTAGGCTACACCACCATCCATGTATGTATACCCAAGAGGAAAACCCAGCACGTCGGGCTCTTCTTCATTAGCAACATATGTAAATGATATGAAGAACCTTATGTGGTCCTTTACGAATGATCTAGTCCTCATCCAATGACAAAATGCAGCACCACTAAAACCTCCCACACAAACCTATCATGGAGGAAGGCCATCTTACCAAAATAATGCATATGAAGGTGCTCCGAAAGGGGGAAATCAACAACTAGCACTTGCAAATCAAATAGTCCCAGTTACCATGCTGCTTTAGGCTGTCAAGAATAGTCCAAACAAGGATTTGGTCCCAGGCCAAAATAACTTGGTAGAAAATGAGAATGCATGGTGCTTCCCATGCAATGATAGCCATATGCCGCAAAATTGTTTGAGGGAAAACCTTCAACAAAAGACAACGGAGCAAAGAGGCCAAGGCGTGTTTTCAAACACAAAATAATATTAATCTCCCGATATGGAGAATGCCTTCTTTAGAGCACAAAAACAAGGGATTTCTTTGGAGCAAGAATTGGATATATCACCAAACCAAGTTCTTTTTTCTTGGATGGAGGAAGAAGATGCAGTATTTGTAAACGATGTTCTGACGGCTAGTGCCCCACAAGTCCAGTCTGACTACAACATAAGATCCAAATGAAGGCTCACTAGAGAATACGTGAAACAAGATCCACAATGAACAAAACCACACCAATCCTGATCACAGGTGTAGCAAGTCTTGTAGGTCCAACCCACTTAGTGATTGTAAGCTCCACTATTTCTTGAAAAGGAGGTAGGCAAAGCACCAAGCCCATCCACATCGGATCAACCTCTTCTAAAGACAAGAGAAATACCACCATTTAAACCCAAGGTCTAGCTCGTCAGAACACTTAACGTGGTAGAACAACTGAAGAAGGAGCCCACTAATGTGTCCTTGTGGGATGTCATATCCATTCTAGAGTAGAAGACATTGCTCCATGAGGCATTAAAGAAAGATGAACAAATGCCATGGACGAACACAACCCAGCCACACAATCAAGACGAAGACAGGGAGTTTGCATTGGACCTTTGACCTACAGGGGCCATGAAATACATTAATGTCGCAAACAATGCAAAAACAAAAGAGGTAAAAAAATTGAAGCTCACACCTTTTTTTAACACTTATTGTGGGAGATAAGCTTTTACACAATAACATGATTGATTCGGGAGCTAGTACCACTATCATGCTTAAGAAAGTGGTTGATTCCCTGGAAATTGAGTATGAGCCTCTACAGAAAGGGATCGTGCAATTGGATGGGAAGAAAGTCATGATCGTCAGTTGCATCAAGGACCTATCTTTGACCCTCTTCTCATGTCTAAGAAAAACTATTACACAAGAAGTAGTTGTGATAGACGTTCCCCTAGTATTTGGGTTGTGTCTTTCAAGGGACTTCACAACAAAGCTTTGCGGATATCTAGCACTCGATTGGTCTTATTTAATACTATGAACAAATCATAGAGCAAAGATGAAGGTCCTATCCGAGTCCTTGCACCCTAAACATATAGTCAACAACATAGTCTTGTGCTTTGAAGCAACACATACCTTATTCTCTAAAAACGATAAATAGTGCATAGAAATGTTAGAAGATGGGGAAAACACAAGTGATCAAACCCCTAAAGAGGAGCTCCTCCTCAATCAATTTATCGATTTTGACCTATTCAAGAATTTTCATGCTACCAGATTGGGCACGTATGTGATGTTTGATGATGACCAAACCTTCCCAAAATTGGTAAAGGAGCAGGAAGAGCCTTGTGGACCAGTGAAAATAGTCTATGGACATTATTATTTGATGGTGCCAAATGAAATATTGATTTCAAAGTAGGTGTCTAACTAGTATCCCTAACTGGATCAAAGACCCTCAAAACTTTCCACTTCCAATTCCCAAGTTCAAATAACGATGTTGAGTATGAAGCTTTGGTCCATGGCTTGATTCTCACATAACAAATAGGCATGAAGAGAGTATGAGTGTTCAAATATTTGGAGTTGGTCATAAGCCAAGTCTGTGGATAGGAAGCTGCGAAAAATATAAGAATGAGGTCTTATAGACACAAAATATGGGATCAGATCAAGAGATTTGAATATTTTAACATATAGGTCATTCCACAATCCCAAAATACCGGCACAGATCAAATGTCTTCGATTGGCTCATAGTTTGAGCCAACCTTCGAATCAACAAAGAAACCAAATGTAGTATAGACCGTCGTTCGACTGTGAATTCCTGATAATTATCAGAACTGGCAAGTTTTTGAGGATGATGTTAATATTGCCACTTTTTTACAAAAGGGAAAGGTTTTCGATCATCCATAGTCTTAATCTAGACTGAGTGGTGAGGGACAAGTGATCCAATCAAAAGGAAATAAGCTCCTACAAGGCCTGATTTCCCTCAAAAATCTCTTTGACTGCGAAGATGCGAGAAATGGCAAAAAAAGATTCACCGCCAATGAAGGAGACTATGAAAATTTCGATGTTGGGAATGAAAAAAAACAAAAATTAAAAAGAGAAGTCCCACAGAAGGACAAAGAAAGATTGGAAGGACTATGTTTTAGATATGACGAGGTTGTAGCTTGGACTTACGATGATCTTAAAGGATATGATTTGGGCATAACTCAACGAACCATTGACTTGGACAAAGGCTCGAAGCTTGTCTAACATAAACAAAGGCCGGTGAATCTAAAAGTTGAGGCATTGATGGCACAAGAACTTACCAAATTAATCGAATCAAGGATCATATACCTGGTCAAGCATTCCACCTAGGTATCCAATCTTGTACCAATGTGAAAAAAGGCAATATTCGACTCTACATGGATTTTAGAGACTTGAACAAGGCTCCGTTAAGAGATCACCACCCTTTGTCCTCAATGGAAAAGATTTTATAGACCGTTGCTGGATAAAAAAGGTTCTCACTGCTCGATGGTTTCTTGGGGTATAATCAGTCTATGTGAAGGAAGAAGACCAGCAAAAAAAATGTTCACCACCAAATGGGGAACATTCGAATACTCAAAAATTCCCTTTGAACTCTCCAATGTTGGTGTCACCTTTCAACAAGCAATGGATATTGCCTTCAAAGGGTTGATTAATCAGATTATCCTAATATATTTGAACTATTTGACTATTTTTTTAAATTCAAAGGATGATCATTTCGATCATCTAGAAAAGGTCTTCTAGAAGTGTCAACAGTTTGGGATTTCCCTAAACCCCAAGAAATGTGTTTTCAGAGTGCCACAGGGAAAGATGCTAGGTTTTATGGTTTCAAAAGAAGGGATATCCATAAACCCTGAAAGGGTGAAAGCTATAATAGAGCTACTGCTACTAGTCAACCATAAGGGGTTACAATCATGTTTGGGAAAAATCAATTTCGGTAGCCAGTTTATTTCAAACTTTGTGGACATCATGAGACCTATCACGTTGATGTTAAAGAAAAATTTAGTATTTAAATAAAATCCCAAAGGTAAGTTGGATTTCAAGAAAGTGAAGGAAAATATCTCAGTAGCCTTGATACTATCTAACTCAAACTTTTCCAAGGATTTTTGGCTATACATCTACAACGACTAGCATAGCATAGCCTCAGTACTCACTTAGAACGACGAAGAGGGAAGCATAGAGCATCCTATTGAATTCCATTATAGGAATCTCAAAGGATATGCAACCAGGTACAATTTTGTTGAGAAACATGCCTTTACTATTGTTAAAATCCTCAATAAATTCTGACACCTAGTATCGGCCAACAAATTCACCATCCTCATTGCCCATCCTAGTGTTCTGGAATACATCATTGAAGGAGAAATAACTAAAAAGAGGGCCAACTAGATCACTAAGATCCTAGAATATGATGTGGACATCCTGTTGGTGTTTAAAAAAATGCAACCCAGCGAGGATTTGCAATTCTCTAAGAGGTAGCCAACCTCTATACTAAAGAACCACAAAGGCTAGTGGCCAACTAACAAGATTCTGTCAAAGACTGAATCTCCTACACTTTTGGCTATGTGAAACCAAGGTGGGTAAACCTAAGTGTGTTGATAAGAATATTTTATGACTGGTAAGAACACTTCTTCTTACATATTACAATCCCTACATACGTAATGAGATAGTAATTACTCTGGTATTGGCAGACCAAAGAATAATAACTATTATCTTAAAGAAATGGGACTAAAGATTTCAATATAAGATTTGCATCTCATAAAGAGAAAGAGTTTAATATTTTGGTTTTGTTTAGATCTTAGACCACCATGCTTAGAACAATAGCCCCGTAGTAATCATGAAGAAAATAGCCAATGCCCCATCCATTGGGCAGGATTCATACAAAACGTAATCTAGATATTATGGACATATCACCATAATTATTTACATCATGCGAATTTTATTTTTTAAAACAACACTCCTTAGCAAATCCTGAATATATAATCATAAATCTATAACTCATTTTCAAGCAATTTGATTAACAAATTGAGTTAAGGCAGGAAAATGAAGAACACATTCAAATATACCATTGAAGGTGAATGAATATATCATTAATAGGCGCATTCACAATTTATGACATACAATTAGGAGAGAAATTGTTCCAAAATGATTATTATTTATTGCTTTAATATCTGTAATTACATCAACATAGCTTGCTTGCTTCATAAAAATCCTAACCAGAAAAGATATTAACTAAAACCTTCAAGAAAACTACAGTATAAAAACTAACTGTGCATATATTGAAAACCTCCTGGATCCAAAAATATGACCCCTAACAATGAGTCATGCAATATCCTTTATAGACAGAAGAACAACAAGCACCAAGCTACATTGTTAATTTCAAAATGAATTTCATTCTAAATGAAATTTGAAATTACATTTCAAAACATTCCTCATCATTGGAAAACAAAGTGCATGATCTGAGGAATAAAAAAAATGGTTACACACAGTAACCAATTGGAGAGAAAAACAAAAAAGAGCGTGCCAGGAATGCGCACGTCCATATCAACGGAAACCAACCACCTGGAAAGCAACACCCACCACCCATGACCAATAGACCCAACACCAGAAAACACTAAGTTGACCCACAGCCCCGGTACAGGTGACTGCTTTGGGTTCTTGCCTCAGTAAGAGGTGGAACCACCTTCTTCTTTCCATCCACATCAACACAAAATCCAACAACCTGGCACAATGCCATTGAAATTATTGGTGCAATTGCAAGGATCTCTTCCTTTACACCCATGAGCTTGGTCAAGGCCGCAAGATAACACCAGTAGTATAAGTCTGTCTCGGACCCATTCCCATCAGAACTTGAAGAAAGCACAATAGGGGACACGCAACGCTCAAGCCTTTTGCCAGTATTTTTAGTAGCAATGTCGGGTGTACTGGAAACAGATTGCTCCTTCTTGATCAACGACCTCCTGGCCTTTACTCTGGCACATCTACACCCCACAAATTTGTCCATTGAAGAAAAATAGCTTGCAGAATAGAGGAGAAAATCCACCACCTATAAACAAAACAACTCAAAATGCAACGATAACACTGGGTAACTTAACAAGCATTTATAGAGTGAATTGGTACAAGGGATATTAATTGCATAAATGCAGTACAAGCATTTGAGCAATTAGTGGCTAACGTAGCCACCATAAAAGTATTCCAAGCTCATGAAGAAACAGTGCACAATCCATCATTACACTTAACAGGAGGGCATCATTCGCATGCAAGAAAAATCAAGAGAAGATCCTTTGGAAAACCCACGCCATTAACGAAACAAGTTATAGAGTGCAAAAATTCATCACAAGGATGAATAGTACCCTCTTTTAATTTGAACCATTGATGCGAAACTGACTTGGCAGGTCAAACGACTTAGATCAAGTCAATGAGTATTAAAAATCCACATCAGCGCCTGGGAAAAAACCACAGCCAATCACAGTCCAGAAAAATAGGAGGTTGCAATCAGGCAACAAGCCCCACCAAGCCCTGTTGCTTCAAGAGCCAGGCCATGTGTCACCTCTTCGCAAACCTCACAATACTTTAGGAATATTTACTTTGATCTGGCAAGGCCTACAAGGGACATTTATTATTAACACCATCATTAAATTTCTTCGCTGGTGAAAAGATGGCCACTTGTAACTGCTAGAACCTCGAAAAAGGCCCCACCCTTCCATATATGATAGATGGTGGCATCTCGCAAACCTCACACCGCTTTAGTGACATCAGAAGATAAACCTGCAAGGTCTACGAGGAATGATCCAGATCATTTGTGATCGGACGGTTCGCCAAGCTAAATGTAAACAAATATATAATAGTGGTGGGACCGACCGAAAAACCCTTGGCAATACAAATATTAAAAGCCAAAGTGGTAGATAGGAAACTGGTAGGTCAGGTGAAAAGGGGCCGGTAGGAGCATGAAGGAAGGGCCCAACTAGATAACTTATGTGATTGTTTACCCTTGATAGCAAGTCAACATTGAAATATAACGTGAGGGTTTCAAAATTTGATAATTTATATTACCATGGGTAATATAAAACCTAAACTCTTAAGCCTCCCTTCTTAATTTTTTTTTAAAATCCCACCACATCCAGCTGACCAAGTTGGTTCAAGGAAGAGGTCTTTGTGAATACTTTACGCAAGAATTAAGCTCCTGGGCTGAAGAAGAGACAACCCAGGTCTATATAAATTAATTTGAGTCTAACGAGTCATGGGTGGAAAATCATATGCAATTTATGCAAAAGGGGAAATACCCGACCAATATTCTATCTTGCAAAAGACACTACTACCGACTGCAAGGCACCAAGTATGTACTAATTGAGGGGATTTTATTTAAAATAAATTATGATGGTGCCTTGCTTCATTGCTTAGATAAGCCACAAGCAGAAAGGGTTTTAGATGAATTCCACAATAGTCCTGAGAGAAGACACTTATCCAGAAAGACCAATGATTTGAAGATAATGCAGGCAGGATATTATTGGCCTTCCATGTTCTCTGAGGTGCACCCCCTAGTGTGGAAGTGTACTCAATGCCAATATTTTGTTGGCAAGCTAAAGAACTTTGCCATGCCATTAAGCCTAATTGTGACTGAGGAACCCTTTACATAATGGGGTTTGGATTTTATTGGGATGATCAATCCCCTATCTAGTGTAGGCCATAAGTGGATACTCATAGCAACCGATTATTTCACAAGATGGACGAAGGTTGTTTCTCTGAAGAATGCTAAAGAAACAAAAATCGTTAATTTTCTTGAAGAGTTAGTGGCAAGGTTCGATTCACCAAAAACCATCATATCTAATAACACATGAGCTATTGTACTATTTAGGATGTTGGAATTCACTCTCAAGCATGGATTCTACCTCAAGACTTTGTCTAATTATAACCTGCAAGGAAATGGATTAGTAGATTCGACCAATAAGAACCTGATTAGGTTAATTAAGTGCATTGGGTCTAAACACGAGAGGGAATGGCACAAAAATTTACAAGATGATCTAGGGGCTGATAGGATTAATCCTAAGTAGACATTGAATACCTCTCCTTATGAAATAGTGTACGAAAAGGAGGTGGTTCTAGCCATTTCCATAGAAATTCCAGCACTACAACTATTGAAAGCTTTAGAAATTGAAGAAAGCAACAAAATGAAAGTAAAATTGGAAAAAATTATGAGCCTCAAGGAAAAAAGAGAAAATTCATATGACACCATGATCGAGTGCCAACAGATAGTCAAGTGATGGTTTGATAAAAGGCCTCCAGCCCAAAGTCCAAAGAAGGAAGCCTTGTGCTAAACTATGACGAACACACTGCAAAACTAGGACACCATGCTAAATTTGACTCACTATGAAGAGGCCCTTTCCAAATCCACGCATGCAAGGAAAGAAACGCATACGAGCTAGAGGATATGGATGAATTTATTTTGGATATACCAGTAAATGGTATTCATCTAAAAAAATTCCATTAAAGTACGTAAGTTCTTTTAAATTTTTACAGTTATGTACCATGCATTTTTTTTTTGTAAAATATGATTTATTTTTGTGAATAAGCCATGAGGAATAGTAGAAAAGTATTATATTCATTGAAAAAATTTACACTATAATACGATTATCAAGTCGAGGCTTTGAGAGAAGTTTGTAACTTTCTCAAAGCTAAAAAGGAGATACATGAACAAAAATAAAAAAGGAAGGCTATGCAAAATAAACAGTAAAAACTAAAGCCTCCATCCGTTGCAATAGTCATAACAACATTTCTTTAGGTTTTTTCTTCAAAGGGTAGTAAGCGGCTAACAACACAATACACGTGGGTAGGACATGCCACGAAACCCAATCTTCAACACCCTGACTATAAATTAAGAATTTGAAATGATTTTTCCAGTCAAACCCAGGAACACGCTCCACTTTGTACTCCCTCAACAAGGAGGAGGCCACGGGTCGAGAAAACAAGAAATGCCTCTCCAAGTCCATGGTGTAGAAGTCAAAGAGGATGAGAAACTGGGTCACCACTTCCCCAAAGTTGGCATGCCTGTAGATATCCATGGTGGTCTAAATGCCGCCAACAGGGATAGCTACTTGCAAAATTTTGCCGAGCCCGTCCAAGTATGTTGAATCGAACATAGTGTGACACAATTCGATAATCTATGGCTTGGATATGTTTAGATCTAGAAGGGAGGCAACGAACTAGGAAATAAAATTGGAGTTCACGATGGCTGGTTTTCATCCTTGACATAATCTTTTCCCAGCACCCATTTAAACGCTACGACGACAAGGGGGTCATTTTTCCCCACCAAGCATTTGATTCTATCGCTACTGACTTCACCCACGAAGGAATTTTGTAGCTTTTTTCTCAAGAGCTGAACGGGGTTACCTAGGCCAGCAATGATAGCAATGAGTAGGCTAAAAGCTAGTAGAATGATAAGTGTACTAAAAAAGCTTATTAACTCAAAAGCTAATTCAATGAGTTTTTTGCTAAGTTAATATGACTATTTATAGAAAAAGTGCATCAGCGAGCTCGACGAACAAAAAATCCATCTCTTGGCATACGAACAAAAAAAATATAAAGGATATAGAAGGCGAGGGATGAATCGTATGAAAAATCTAAAACCAATCCTTAAGAAATTAATTGGGTGTTGGGAGTAAATGCTCTTGTGTACTGATTGCTACCATGTGTCCATTAGTGTCATCAATTCCAACTTGCTTACTTATGTGAAAATACACTTTTTAAAATGCTAAAATTTACCAAATTAAATGTAAAGGTATTTTCAAAAGTATCTTTCATCACTCAAAGAATTCTTTCCATTGTTGAAGGCATGCTTCCCACTATATGAAGCTTGTTTGTGAAAAGGGCGACAAAGGGAATGTACTGATCACATTCTCGCAGTAGATTTGGTATTCCCAAGGGATACAAATCCCACTTCACACATATCAACTTGCTAGTAGTGCTTGGTGAGTTAAGTGATAATAGTAGTTAGTTATTGTATGTATGTGCAAAAAAATTAAATGGACCCAAAAGGTGAATTTTTGCTAAGTATCAAAAATATCAAGCAACTGCTCCCCTGAAGAAATTTTCTACAAATATTTCAATGCAACAATTGTGGAGGTATCATCATTTGGTCGACAGGTTAGAGCCTCATCTACCAAACTAGGCTACACCAACATTTTTGGGAAGGATTCATATGCTAATGCCTCAATGTCGGAAGAGTGGAGTTTTTATCATACTAAAACCACATAGGAAAGCAATCTTGTTAAGTAGGATGTGGTGAAATATTTTGCAGACAATATTTTTGACCCAAAGCTGCATGTAAACCCTAAAACCCTTAGGGAAGGAGCAATGCAGAGAATGATCGCCCATAGGGCAACTGAAGGTTTTGTAACATGGCTCTGGTATTGTGGTTTTCCACAATTCATGCTACCCGTCATACATCCTTTTCTAGAGTTGGTGGATGCATGTGCGAAGAGGCTAGATAAAGAAACATGGATTATCACTGGAAATAGGTTGAGGGTTATAATAAGTGCAACAACCATCCGATATATGTTGTGCATCCCTACAAATTGGGGCACCAAAATATTTGAAAATAGAATAATGGAGGATTTCTGGAGGACCAGAAGCAAACAATTAAATTTTTATATGGATGAAACAAATAAGAGGTCATAAGGAAATCAATTCATCTTCCCTCTAGTACACAGAAAGTTGAAACCATACGTACAAGCCTTTTTTGCAATGTTAGCTTATATCTACGACTTTGAATATGATGAAAAGGTTTACTCATTCTAGATGAGCTTGGATTTCATGCTTAGGAGGGAGAAGAACCAATTTTTTATTTATTTTGTTGATGTAGTGGCCAAAAAGATGTATTAGTTAAGAAATTATGGCACTACTTTTTGGTTTAGGTACTCTTACTTTCTAGCACATCTGATTTTACATCAGTTGCCTAAATTTTTCAAAAGGTATATGCCAATCTTTAAGTTTGATATAAAAGGGTTATAACAGCCAATTCTGGTTTGGACCCATGTGCTTTCCAAGACATGGAATTATTACTCATTTGTGGACTATTTCCTGCAGCCAGTACTCTTAGATTTGTCTTTGTGCCCTCTGGGTTGGTTTTCCCCTAAAGTCTTACAATGGATGAAAATCCACCAAACCCCTATGGATTATTTTATGGGGGCTCTTTTCTTTCATTAAGTTCCATGGTTTTGTTGAGGAGCCTTTTAGGCTCCCAATATTTGTAACAGAGAAGACCTTTTCTTTGGAGGCGTGCCATCAGGAAACTATCACCGAAAAAACTTATGGCACTAGAAGACACAAGAATGTGCTTCACCCAATTCCCCTTACCATTGCCAATAGTTAGGTGCCAGTTACAAAAAGGGAAGAGTGGGAGGTATTGACTAGAAAATTGGCTCACCTAGGCCTAGTCCTCATTTACAATGCATGGAGTTACAATCCAGTAAAGCATCT
The DNA here is from genome assembly GCA_007115665.2 of Sequoiadendron giganteum. Lineage (NCBI taxonomy): Eukaryota > Viridiplantae > Streptophyta > Pinopsida > Cupressales > Cupressaceae > Sequoiadendron > Sequoiadendron giganteum. The sequence goes on along the minus strand of CM021107.1, from coordinate 21,521,573 downwards.
CCCAATTATAAAACATGAAAGGAAGGAGTATTTTTAATCAAAAATAAACTTGACTGAGGATAGGGAAAACATCTACATCGACCTAGATTTTATACCATTTGGCCATCCACTATGACTCGATTTCTATGTTCAGGTGGTGATGTTTCAATAGAGCATATCGATGGCCCAATCTCTCAACACACAGTTAAAGAATCTAGGATGGTCGAAAAGAAAGAGGGTGGATTTCTGGAGGTTTCGACAAGAAATTAAGAGTCTGAGCTCCATGTATGGAGATGTAAGTTGCATGATGAGAATTTCCACCAAATTGATGATATTAATCCTGAATTAGATTGAGAGATTAGACCAAAGGAAGTGTCACTCTATAGCTCCCAGCCTTAAGATCCTAACACAGGAAAAGGGAAGGGAAAGGGGTCGAAGCAGAAGGGCTCATAGATTACAACTTCCACTAGCTCCCCGCCAAAGACAAAATGTACCCAAAGGTCCCCAAAAAGGATTGCTACAACCACCAAAGCCCAAACATCAACAAGATTGACCGCCAGAGAATCTGAATCCACCAATTCGGACCTTATGAAGAAAAGATGAGTCCAAGGCTTGGGAAAACTAGGCATATCAAGGAAAGGAGAAGAAGAGGTGGATTCCGCTCTATCAGGATATTTAGCTTCAATGGCCCAAGTAAGTTTTGGACCTACCCTTCTTTCTTCTAATGCATCTTTAGTTGTTCATGGCCCTTCATCTGCTGAGAAGAACCCTCTATCTGAGGGTTTTTATGTTCTCATCCTAAACACACCCCGACCATATTTGACAAGGAACCCCATGAGGAAACCTCGCACACTGAGTGAGCATCATCTGCATCGGCTATAATTGATTCTTTAATCGCCCTATCAAGGGCACCCATTGAAAGAACCAACACATCCTTGCTACCAATTTTGTCACCCCCATCTAGTTCCAAGAAATGCCTCTTTTTCCACCCACTTCCCCTTTTACTCTGATGGGTGTCCCTCCTTCTCAGTCCACATATGGAATTCTACCCTTTTCCATGATAATGCTTCCCTTCACCTCTCCACAACTATAAATGGTCAAAGCCTCTCCTTCCCTCACCTAGTTTGGTCTCCCTAGGTGCTTTGATTTTTGTACATAGTATTGAAACTCCATAGAGTCTTCAGTGTCATTTGGATGCAACAAAGAAAGTAGAAACTATAGATAAAGTCTGTGATAAAACCAACAACTCAAAAGATTGAAACCTATTTTGATGCAGAGGGGAATTCTCTGCTGATGACTTCTATGAGGCCACTGATGTCCAAGCCAGAAGGATAAATATAGTTTTAATATTACGACATCAAAGCCATAAGCCTCAATTTAAGTGAGAATATTTCATGCGACAAAGTGGTTCTGGACAAATAAAATCAAAAGGTGGTCTACACCGACTATAAAAAGATGGAAAAAATATTAATGAAGTTCAAAGTGGAGTTGGAAAATATAAAGACCATGGTAGATAGGCTATAGGTAGAAACATAAGGGAAGGATTTTGAAATTTCCTATTTAAGGTAGTTATAGGGTCAGCAGGGTGAAGCAACTATGTTGCTCGAAGAAGCCCAGAGTGAGAAGGATCGACTTCGTGCTGAGGTAGAAAATTGAAATGTGAGATCGTAGCTGAACGTGAAACAAACACATAGTATCAATGAAGGAAAAAAAAGAAGGATAAAGATATAGCCAAAACAAATGTTGTATCTGATGGGCTACGAAAGGAGCTATATGAACTAGATAAACAAAAGGAGGATATGGAAAATGAATTTGATAGCATCTGATCTTAGGCCTCCAATAATCTTCAGAAAACCCAGGCAGAACTAGAAAGGGCGAAACAAGAAAATCAAGAGATCAAGTCTATTTTGTTGACTCACAATGAGGAGATTGGGAAGCTATGCTCTAAGCTTACAAATGCCCTCCAAGAGAAAAATAAATTGGAGGAAAATATGAAAGCAATGGAGTCCAAATTTTAGCAGGAGTTGATTGCGACACAACTATCTAGAATTCACCCAATAATGAAAAAATGATATCTACTCATTGGGAGAGAATCATAGGTGTAGTTGGAGCCCTCAAACCACTCTTACAATTTCTAAAGGATGCTCGAGAGTGAAATGCAAAGGTTGGCCTAGCGGTCAACCAAATTCTCCACATATTCACCCTTCAGGCTAAAGAATCAATGAGCTTGATCTCAAAATTATGTAAGGTGACCGAAGAAGCTTTAAGATACACCATAATTCCTCACCAAAGATTAGCGTCAAGGATATAAAATGAATTCATCATCTACCACAAGGTCACAAAAAATAACAAAACTTTCCAAGTAGTGTTGAATAAGGTCGGTGAGATCAAGGAGTTTAAAATTATGCTCGAATCTAGATTACCCACCCTTTTCTCATCAAATGTAGGGGTGTTAATGCTCGAGTAGATCACAGATGCAATTGGACTCAAATATAGACCTCCACAACACTCCCAATTTTAAGCCCATTATCCACTATCGAAGAGATCGAGAGGGAAATACTTCCCCTTTCTTGGCTATATTACCACATTAGAGTTGTTTCATCAAGGTGGGGAGGGGTTTCTTTTAAAGAAGTCCTCGATTTGGATCAAGCATACAAGATTTTATGCACCCTCATCTATCCCATTGATGTAGATTGGGAGACCCAACACACCACTTTCCTCAAACTCCAAGAATTACTCTATATCTAGGTTCATGCCTCCGCAAGTGAAGGCCCCCTATTAGTCACCAGAACTATTGAGCATTTTTTCCTTTGAATATTTTTGGTTTTCGATGCTTGATTCTCTTTTCACTTCAGGATGACTTCACACTAGAAATAAAAGATTACTCCCGTATAAAGGCACGCAATGTGCCACATGGTGGTTGTGTGAATTTGTATATATCACTTTATTTTGGGCCCAAATTGGGACATGTGTTTGATTAGTGGGGATTCTTTTGAATTTGTTCTCACATAATGTAAAATCACCTGCTCGCTTGGCATATGATCTATTTTCGTTAATTAATATGTATATTCTAAGGAAGAGTTCGACGAGGAGAGTCGTGAATGTATTACTTTTGAGGTGGAACCTTCGAGTCGACATCATCAATCTTCATAGTTGATCGATTAGATTTTGCTAGGATGTGCTAAAATCTGATTGTCTTCTAAAAGTATATCTTTGCTAAAATATATGGAATCATTAATGAATTAGTTGAGACTTAATGAGTGAATATTGTTGCTATCTAATCAAGATATAAAATCAGATTGCAGGCTTTCAGATTTAGGAATTTTGCAGTTTCTTCTTTTGGATTATTTGTGGTGGTGTTCTTTGGCTACAAATAAGGGTTGGTGATAGTGAATAAGGGTTCTATTTTTTTCCTTCAAAAAATTCTTTCGAAGAATATAGATATTTTTTTAGGTGACTCTAGTTTCTTAGAGATAGGAGGGTTTTTACAGAATACTTATTCTCTTTGGCATGTTATATTTAATTTAGACTATTATAGGATTGGCATCCGACCTCTGTTTTTCATTAATATATTACAAGAATTGGATCTATTACGGAGAAATTTTTGGGATTGTGCATGTCTATGGCCTTTGTTAATTTTATTTTTCATATTTCATTCATATTGAAAACATTGTGTTAAAGCTTTGCATCGGTAGTTCAGATAATTAATTTACATGTTGTTAGCTTCTATGTCTATGATGTCTTTTAGAAATTGGATTATGTGCATTGCACTCTTTTATTTTCTGTAGAATATGTCATTTTCATACTATGCTATAAAGGAGGGATTATGTAAATTTTAGAGTATTCCTATTAATCTTCAAATTTTTCTTATATATAATTGGATCTTAATGGGTGCTTCCTACAGGGAGATTTGAAAGATTTCATTGTGCTTTATCTAGCCTTTTCTACTCATTCGCTTCCCAACAATGAAGGGTTTGTGACATTTTGTGTCTATCTTATCAGTTATAAGAAATATTTAAGGTTTGAAATGTTGTAAAAGATTTGGCGCATCACCATCTTTATGGTTTATTTGCATTTCTTTATGTCCATTTTCCCCCAAACACAAAGAAGAGCCAACTTTATTTAAAAATCTTGGAGGTCATTCAATGAGGTGAAAATTGGTCCCCACTCGTTGAATTTCACATAAGGCTATTTAGAGAGGCGCAAGATTTAATGATCAACATTCACATGAAGAAGAATTGACTCGGGATGTGCCTCCTTGGGTGTTCACAAAGAAGAGAAATGGGGATATTGGGGGAATGCAAGAAGAAAGTGAAACTCCACTATGTCAACTGTCTCCTCAACCTACACCTGATATTAGCTTTTCAGTTGACACATCTGTTGCAAAATAAGAAGTGGAAAGTGATGATGAAGGTGTGCAGGTGGTTAAACCTATGATTCAAAGTTATGAGCCCCCAATGCAAAGAAACATTGTTGTAATAGAGTCCTCAATTGAGCTTTCAGATGATGTAAGGCATAGTGCTAGCTAAAAGTTCATTTTTGATGATTATTTTGTTAAAACGTTTGAGTTTAAAAAATTCATGTATGAGTGTAAAGGAAAACTAGTTAGGGAAAATATTAAAGATATCACACCTAAAAAAGAAGAAGAAGCTCTAAAAGAGCTACAAGAAGAATTTGATAAATAAATGGAACATATTATCCCAGAAAAGGGAATGGCATTGCTAGAAGAGGCCAGGATCATGCTACTCCCTTGGTGGGGCATGAAATCAACTATTGTGTTTGATAGCTTCCATAATCATTAGGATAAAACTTTACAGTTGAGCACAAAAGGAGTAGATAAAGTATATACAGGATCAATTTTCAATCCAGATAATAGAACTTTTTTGATGTGGGCCTTATACCCACCAAACAAGAAACCTATAGTTAGTGATGATCCTAATAAGGAATTTGGCCATCTCCTTGTACAATGAGATTAAGATACTGATCCTTTGGAAACCTTAGATTTGAATGTCAATGTTGCTAGGTTCACTAAAGCCTAAATTGAGAGGTTGGTGAGAGATAATAAAATATGCAAGACTCAAAATGAGAACCTAAGAAAGAAAATAGCCATCTACAAAGATAAATTACCTTCCTCCTCAAGTACTTACTCCCCACTGATAGATAATGATAACAAGGTACCAGAAGCCATGGCTAAAACTACTTATTGGAGGCACAAGGCAAAGAGATTTGGAAAGAAATTTGATAAATTAGAAGTGGAGATAAAATATTTCAAGTTCAATATTGGCTGTGAATTGATAAAGAATAGGTTTGACAAAATTCTAGAGAATGCTAACAAGGTATGGGCAGTTCATAGAAAAACACATGTTTCTTACGAAGAGAACAAAGGTATACATCTTAGAATTATGGAAAAGAAGGAAGAATTAATAGCCAAAGGAAATGTTGACAATCAGGTTTTCAAAGTTTATGATGAATTAATTGATATGCATGACAAATTTCCTATGGTGTTGACAAAAGAGCTTGGTGATTTTGACCAACCCTTAGATATGGATTTTCCTAATGTCTTTGATGACGAAGGAGAGCTAAAAGAACAAATAATTTGGAAGAATTAACTAGCTTAGCTATTACCAGTGGCTTTTGAAAAAGTAAATGATGAATCAATGGTGCTTGAAAATACACATTCACAATTGGAAAAAATATTCACTCTAGAGTTTGTTATGAAAGACATAACCAACAATGTTGATACATATACCAACATAGAATACATTGAGCATCTTTCCAAACTTGGAATGTTCATTGCTCGAGCCACATAAGCATCAAAACTCTCATCGAAGTCACTCAAAAATAGGTACACTATCATGGAGGAAGGACTTTGAATAGATCTTAAGTGATCACAGGTACCTTACGAAGATTAACGAACTAGAGTGAATCGTTTAAGTTGCAGACTTCATTATTTATCTTTTTTAATTACATATGTTAGGTTTTAGTTTATGATCAAAAAAATGTAAATGAAGAGACACTAGCTTAGATGTAATAGTTTGAAACTTGTTGCTTCCCGTATATAAGGGAAACCAAGACCGAGTTTTAAATATCATCATCAACATCATTTTTCCATCTAGCCATACTTATAAAACATAACACATAAAGACTCCAAAGTAGTTTTCTCCCATTATTCAAATTGATTATATCAAGCATATACTTAATTTTTCAAGACACATTTTCTGCCTCTATGTGATTTTCTTGATTGGTTTATGTAAGAAGAGAATTAAAATTCCTTTTAAGAGATTCTTTTTAATTGGTTTCTGCCCAAAATTAAAATCCTTTTAAATTAATAATCTTAATTGGTTTCCTTCAAACAAGAATTAAAATCCTTTCAAAATTCATAGTAACCTAGGGAGATATCACCGGGATTTGTAAGAGCCTAATAACTGAAAAACTTGCATGTTTATACAAGGCATAAACTTCTATAAGTGCCAAACAATTAGAGTTAAACCAAGAAGGAGGATCCACATACCATACACATCTTGACCCCATTTACCCAATAGGACTAGGCACTGATCACACTCATTTCAAAACAATATTTCATAAAAATTTATCCACACCTTCAAATTTCAAACATTAATAGTAGGATTAGTTGTCAGTTTTACATCTATTTCATATTTACATGTCAGAATGGATAGATTGCTAAAGTTAAATAATTCACATAACCTTTAAATCTGCTCCATTATCAAGGTACACCAGCCTAGGTCTAGCAAAACCTAAAGAGCATGGCATTCTAAACCATATTGGTTGAGTCCATTCATTGGCCAAAATATTATAAAAATGACCATAGAGCTTGGCATAAACCTAAGGTTTGCAATATGCAATTTTGGAAACCAACATATTGGTGACTCTACTGGGAACAAACCTAAGAAAACCTATTGGAATACCATCATAATAGAGTCAAGAAATCAAGAATTATAACTTTGTTGGTGGAGAAAAACCCAGAAGATAAAATCATTCCTCTCTAAGAGAGGTGGCTTGACAAAAATCTCTGACACATTGTATTAGTGATAATTAAATATCAGATCAGAAAGATTGGATTTTAGGCACCAAGGCATTACAATCTCACCCAAAATGGATGGGAGAAGGTCTCTACATAAGGGAAACCCAAATAAAAACAATGCTAAGTGGACAGACAAACATGGGTCTCCCCTTGCTTCAAAAGTCACTATTAATAAGAGTGGAGCAACATCAAATCAACTAGAGGTCACAGAAAAAAATAACCATAGCGATCAAGAAAATACATCAGAACAAAATTTCACAACACACAAAATATTTAGTGCTTTACATGGATCAAAATTTCATAGTAATGAAGTATTTCCATCAAGACATTTCCATACCCATCCTAAACAAAGCAGCTTGAATAATTTTGTTCACCATTTTATCCCTAACCCTCAAAAAATGAGTGAGTTCCATGTACAGACAACAATGAATTCATGGATTAGCTGGAATCCATATACACTCATGTTAGTCCACCAAAAAACAAACAAATTGTTCAGGAAGTAGAACAAAGCCTACAACAATTACAGGAAGAGCTCATGATAGCCAAATTAGAGGAAGTAGAGGAGCGAATGAAACAAGAACTGCAACAAATAAAATCTCAACGTATGACAAGTATCTCAAATTATATGCCACCCCATAAGCAAGGTGGGAATACCAACCCAACTAATTCATAGGGGTCACACTAAAAAACAAGTGATTCTAAGGTTTTAAAAGCACCTCACAATGCAGTAGGAAATCCAAGCAACACAAATTATGTGCAACAAAATATTCCACCACAAATCCCATAACCACAAAAATTTCCTACAACTTCCCAACCCACGATTAATACCTATCCTCCTCTTGGTTAGGGTTATGTCACACCTCAGAAAATGTGTAGGGTAATATAAACCCTCACCAAAATATACAACACAATGTGCCTCACCACCAATACCAACAAGGTCCTTAGTTTCAAAACCACCAACCAAACCAAAACCCCTTCTTGAAAGGACCCTTGACTATAAACAAGTATAGACAACTAGATTTATCTGCATATCAGATCTGTCCATATCTAGTTACTAAATATTTGAGAAACACAATCCCAAAATTTACTGGGAATCATGCCATTTCAATAGAAGAACATATAAGAAATTTTGAAACAGTTATGGATAACTTCAACATACAATATGAAGATTTCCTCATGAATTTATTTATGCTATCCTTGATTGAGGATGCTAGGGACTGGTATAAGAACTTGTCAGATGCCTCGATCAATTCTTTCGCATATTTCAAAGATCAATTTAAAGAACAGTATGGAAATTATTATGACCCAATTTTTTTCGTGCATGAATTAACAGGCATTGAAAAGCACCACAATAAATCAGTGGCTTATTTCAACATGAGGTTCTCAAAACTATACCATAAAATTTCACATGAATTGAAACCTCTAGATGATATTGCCATTGCTCTTTACCTCAAGTCCTTTGATCCCAAAACTGGGTTTGAACTTTGAAATAGATCTCCCCTTACCCTTGTAGAGGCTCAAAAGGCTTATGTGAACATTGAAAATAACAAAAGAGCTGTAGGAAAGATTAGAAAGAGAGATAATATCAAAATTCCACATAATCCTAATAACCATAAGACCAGGCAGGCCAATCGTTATATAAATGAGAGGCCTAGACTACATGATATGTCATACAATACTAATTGAAAGGATGGGAGACCTGTGGACAACAATAAAAATCAAAATTATATTAAGGACACCCCTGACCTACTAAAGAAGCATGATACACACATGGTAGAAAATAATCCATGGTGTTTAGCATGTAATTTACCACATTCGCCTGAATATTGTGTAGTGACACAATCCCTACAAGAAAATGAAATATCTTATAATGAAGAAATGGATGATCATATTATAAACATGTTAGGGATGTGACCCCATCAAATTGATGAAGAATAATTATCTTTCAAAGAGGATGGGTTTGAATATGATGTGAGTAATCAAAAATACAATGTTAACATTGGTCAACAAGAGATATTTTCCGATCAAGAATATGACAATGAAGAAATTACCTATATATCTAATGCAACGCCACATTTCTAGTTAAGGAAACCTATTGAAGAAGAGAAAAAGGATCTTACAATAGCTTTTTTGGCACAAGATAAAAGCAACTACAACTTGAGGAATAGAACCATAAATACAAATAAGTGAACACCTAGAAGCTTATTCATAAAATATCAAAAGCATAAGAATAATGTCCTGGATAACCAAAAGAAAGGTGAAAAAGAAAAGGCTTAGAGAAATGTACCAAAGGAGACAACAAAGGTTGAACAAGGTAAGATAAAGGACAATGTTAAGCTACAATTTGAGAAGAAGAAATACACTAAGACGGAGAAAATAAAACAATCAATGACCACCCCATCATTTGACATACCACAAGAATTGTCTTAAATCAAGATATCAATACCATTGTTGGAGATGATGAAAGTGGATGAATACAAAGATAGTTCTCTCAAATTGATCTCAAATATACCAAACAAGCAAAAAAATCAAAATAAAAACAAAGAAAGATCAAGAACTAAGGTTAATAATGTTGGACAAGAGATCATAAAAATACCTGAAGTTTACCTTGGTGACACTTTAACAAAGAATCCTTCTCAGGTGGATCCATTTTATATTACACTGTTGATTAACAATAAAATGGTAAAGAATTGCATAATTGACTCAGGAGCAACAATCAACATCATGCCAATGGCTTTTATGAGAGAATTAGTCTTATGGGTGAATAATACGTATAGTAAGTGTTATGCAATGGGCAACTAGACAACAAGTTTGTTCCCATTGTTGGAATAATATGGGATGTAGAATTGAAAGTAGCCTCATATCCTCAAGCCACTAACAAATATGACATCACTATAGTAGACACTCCACCATATTATGGTATGTTGTTATCCAAACAATGGACTATTGTAGTCGGGGGAAATACCCAATTGGACTTGTCATATGCAACAATACCAGTAAATGGAAAAGAGGTCAAGTTTTATAGAGAACCCAAATTTGAACATGTTATAGAGAATTTTGATCTAAACCAAATGAATTATTTTTGTGACGTGGATCTTGGAAGCTTTAGAATTGAACATTCATAACCCGAGCTACAAAACATAGACCGCATCAATAGAGAAGCTCAACTTGATGAATATGGTGTATGGAAATGTTTTTTGATGGTTCTTGTAGCAAAGGTGGAAACACAGAAGGAATATTATTCATCTCACTGATTGACAAAACATTCAAGTGCTCATTCCTATTAACATTTGAATTCACTAACAATATAGCCAAATATGAGGTGTTGTTATTGGGCTTGAATATTGCCATAAGGTATGGAATCAAATTTATAGCAGTGTATGAATACATTGAACTAATTGTTTCACAAGTCAAGACAAAATATTCATCAAAAAACAAGAGGTTAAAACAATATATAAATGTTGTTCGGGACACCATAGAATTTTTTTATGCATTCTCCATAGATTGGGTAGAAAGATCTAAAAAAATAATGGTAGAATTATTGGAAAATGTAGCTCTGAAGAGAGATGATATTACACTAGTAGGAATAAAAGAGGTGGAGTTCAAAACTAGACCTGCAATCCTTGATAACATCTATAATTGTCAAGTGTTCAATGATGATGACTTGATTAGGTTTCTTCATTGTATAAATTAGTATGAATCTCAAGAAATAGATTTTGTTGAGGAAATAAATGGAAAATAAATTGTCTTTGGTCAAGAGGTGGTGCAACTTAAGACAAAAATATACTGAAAGGCCTTGTAGCTTTGGAGAGAGTCAGATTTAATTTAAAAACTACACCTATCAAACATGAAGATATTGAAGAAATAAATCTTGGGATAGAAATGGCCCCTAAAAAGGTGTACATTTGAAAAAGGATCAACCCTAAAGTTAGAGAAATGTTTATAGCCTTGCTCAAAAAATATAAGCATGTGTTCACTTGGTCATATGATGATTTGAAAGCATACAAAGAAGACATCTTTCAACATGAAATACCATTGAAGCATGATGCTAAACCATTTAGACAAAAGAAAAGGCCCATACATCCCACATTAGCACCTAATTAAGATGCAAGAAGAGCTCATAAAACTCGAAGATGGTGGTATTATCAAGCCAATCGTACACTCTTCTTGGGTCTCAAATTTGATACCTATAAGGAAGAAAAGTGCAGACATAAGGTTTTGTGTGGATTTCATAAATTTGAATATCTCATCACTCAAATATAATTATCCTCTTCCAAACACGAAGGCATTGCTACAAAGGGTGACAGGTTGTGATTTGTTGTCTATGATGGATGGCTTCTTAGGGTATAACTAAGCAAAGGTTAAGGAGTCAGAACAATACAAAACTACCTTCACTGCAACTTGGGCATGTATGTTTATGTGAGAATGCCTTTTGGACTCACTAATATTGGAGAAAAATTTCAAATGGATATGGATGTAGCCTTTTTCAACCTGATCAATACTATAATGGTGGTCTATCAAGATGATCTAAAAACCTATTCCAAAAAGGCGGAAGACCATTGTGCACACCTAGAAAATATTTTCATCAAAGCATTAGAATATGGCATATCTCGGAATCCAAAGAAATGTCATTTTTCTATCACAAAAGGTAAATTGTTAGGACACATAGTCTCAAAGGATGGAATGAGGATTGATCCTGAATGAGTGGAAGCTATTGATAAGATCCCCATTCCAAAGATTGTAAAGGCCATCCAGTCTTTCTTTGGAAAAAATAATTTTGTCAGGAGATTTATTTCAAATTTTCTAGAGATTGTAAAGCCAATCTTAAAGATGTTGAGGAAAGGTTCAAAGGTTGACTAGATAGAAGAGTCCATTGATGTATTTGTGTCAATTAAGAGAAAAATGAAGGAAGCACCTATATTGAAGTCTCTAGGCTTTGATAAACCATTACAAATCTTATCCTTTACATCATTTCATATAGTGGCAGCTGTGATGTTACAAAAGAATAAAGAAGGGTATGAGCAATGTATTTTATTCTTTAATAAATCACTTCAAGGAGAAAAACTAAAATATTATCTCACTAAGAAATAAGCCTACACACTAGTAAAGGTAGTAAAGGCATTCAAGTCTTACTTGGTAGGGGAAAAAGTGATTGCATATGTACTAAATATTGCAGTTAAGGATGTTTTCTCCCAAACACAAGTCATGGGGAGGGGGTGCATATGGATAAATTGTATCCAAGAGTTTAATATTGATATTAAAACTACTAAACTAGTGAGGGGGCAAGGATTATCAAAATTGATGACCAAATTTGCAATATGGGCAGAGAAGAAAAGTGGGTATCAAGCATTGATCACACACCCTAGTACACAAATATAGCATACTATCTTAAAACATGTGAAGTGTCTAGAAATATTGAATGATAACCAAAAAAGGACCTTAAAAACCCAAGCGTTAAAATATTCTTTTTGTGAATGGAGACCTATATTGGAAGAATAAGAATGACATCTTACTGGTATGCTTAGATGAGATACAAGTAAAGTATATCTTAAAATAAATGCATAAAGGTGTATGTGGAGGGCACTTCTCAGCAAAATCCACCATCCATAAGATATTAAGAGTAGACTACTATTGCCCTAAAGTCTTCAATGACACCCACATATATGTAAGAAAGTGTGAGAAGTGCCAAAGGTTTTTTGACAAACCAAATTATAAGGGAGCCCTACCATTGAGACCAATGAAAATTGAAGCCCCTTTTCATTAGTGGGGAATTGAATTTATACAAGAGATTACATACATGTCTAGTGGTGGGCACAGATGGATCTTGGTGGCCACTAAATATTTTTTTAAATAGATAGAAGAAATACTAACAAAACAAGCCACTAGCAAGGTTGTGATTAACTTCCTATTAGAAAACATCATCACTAGATTTGGGGTTTCTATGAGGCTCATCACAGATAATGGTATGTGCTTCAGAATGGATGAGTTCAATACCTTTTGTAACTCTTATTGAATAATAATTTCATATGCTTCACCATATCATCCCTAGGCGAACGGGTAGGAAAAATATACTAACAAAAGTATTATAAAAATAATCAAGAGGATGTTGGATAAAAAAAGGTGTGGGATTCCAAACTAAGTTTAGCTCTATGGGAAGACATGATTATTGTGAAGAGGGCCATTGGAAAATATCCATTTGAGCTAGTGTATAGAGTCCAAGCTAAGATCCCAATACATAAGCTCTTACCAATCTACAATTTCATCCTTTAAGAAGATATAGACATCCCTAAGCACATGGAAGAGAGGATAGAACAATTGGCTGAATTGGATGAAGAAAGATCTCAAGAACAAGAACAAAATATGAAGATTCAATCATAGAAAAAGTACCTATTTGACAAAAGGGAAAAAGATAGAAAATTTAAGATGAATGACATGGTCCTTATGTGGAATTCCAAAAGCTAGGATAAAGGGAAGCATGAGAAATTTGAAGCACTGTAGTTAGGCCCATTTATCATTATTGGTAAATGTGGTGAAGACTCATACTACTTGCAAAATATGATCGGTGAAGAGCAGGAGTTTCCAGTGCATGGACAATTCCTGAAGTAATTATCTTGAAACTATTAGTTTCCATGCACAGTAGATTAGGATTTTTATTTTTTTTCACCACCCCCACCCTTGGTTTGCATCCTAGATAATTCTTCTAGATTCTTGGAGTGACCTCACAGTCATTCATCCCCAACCAGAACCAGTGTTAGGACTAAAAAATTAGCCTTAAATTTCCCACAAAACATCCATTTCTTCACCAAATATCCCATCACCTAGCATTTAATGTAAAAATTTATTATTCAAAATACTCCATTTATCCACCCTAAATTCACCACCTTAACAAAATTTACCTTTGTTATCCTACCCATATAAGGAAAAAGTCATGTTGATGAGACTACACCCTATTGGTGGAAGTCATTCTAAGGTCCCTTTAAAGGAATGATGGAGCAAGAAATTATGAACATTATAGAGGAAATAATATAATACTGAGGGAACTTGAATTAATGTACCTTCGATAACCTGATTGAAATCTTATCGAAGACACCTTGGCATATCAGAGGGTAATGTTTTGGGGTCTCTTCGATAACCCGAGACATAGACCACTGAGGAGCATAAATATTTTAATTAATCTGGCATACTTTCGAATAAAATAAACCTCAACATTCAAGAAACATAAAAGGATCTCTCAGACATGATTCATCAATGTATCGAAGTGACAATGAAAATTCGAAGGAACAATTCTTGACTTATACATCTGGAGAATTGAAGAGATTGTGTAATATCAGGATGAGTGATTCATGAGTCCCTTTGATATCACATAGGTGGAAAGATTCATTGAAGAGAAAGGTATATATAAATGAGATGAGGAACCGATAACATTTAGGGAACAAAAAAAAATCAAAAGGGGTTTGAAAGGATTCTGGAATATAGGAGTAATGTTACTTATAGTCCCTCTGAAAAGGAAAACAAACATATTAATTGAAAGAATGTCGAGGGAAATGATATATATCATAGAGAACCATATATCGATCTCTTTGATAGCCCTAAAAGTAAATAAGTAGACAACCAAAAACTCCATCGAAGTGAAGAATACATATCGGTAGGACAAGGACACTGGTCCCTTTGATAAAGCAATAATACTTGTGCCTCGGCTTAAATGACACAAAACGAAAACAACTAGAATATTAAGTGATAAAATAATTTCATAGAGAATAGTTGCAAGGAAGGCTTTGAGAGGACACTATTATATCAGAATGAATTCATATGAGGTCTCTTTGAAATATTGAAATAAAGAAAGGATATTGGGGGAAAAGGGAAACATCAGTAAGAGAAAAATATTGTCTTCCCAATGCAACAAAAGTATTGACAAGATAGTGACATGACGAAGAGACAATTTGGTGGTGATGATGAAAAAATCGATGACCTATATTCAAAATGATTGATTACACTCTTGATGACGTGAAAGTGCCATAATTTTTTTTTAATGAACCAGAGTTGAGGGCATTAGAAATCAAATCCTGAGAGTATTTGGAAATCATTAAGCAACCAAAGAGAAAGGAGACAAAGTATAGTAATCAACGGTGACAACAGGACTAGGAAGAAGCATTTTTTTTCCAAGTACCCAATCTTGAGCTAGAATTCTCAATATTTTAGACTAGGTCAAATCATCAAAGCACAAAAGTAGGGTTTTTTTAAGGAACATTCATATTATGGTGAGTAGTCCAAAAACCCTAGAAACAAGAGCCAAATACTAGAAACCAAACATCTAAATTAGGACTTAATAGATCAATTTCCTGGCTCTAGACAGAGGTCCAAGTGAAAAACACAATCAAACCCTCAGGCTAAAAATTTGGAGGATAGAAGAAAAGAGGTAGGCGATACATGGACCCCAACAAGAGGATATGATTTATTTACATACCACTACAAGAAGATGCACAAACACCAACTGGTCTCAAACCCATGGAGACTCAATTTGGGTAAGTTGGTGGTACCTAATATATTTGTCAATATTTAGTTGATTAAGGTGCTTACCAGTAGATATAATCCTCAAAATCACATGGTTGAATTGGAAGATAGATCTTTGTTCATCCTACTCACCAAGAACTACATATATATGGTGTTCCAATTAGACACTAGTACATAAATGAAATTCAGAATTAGGTACCTCCTAAATGAATACCACAACATGATCACTAGCTACAAAAGATGGCGGTTTCCATTACATAGGCCCCATAATGAGGGAAAGCATATTAGGATATTTTCAATATAAGAACACCCTCCATATTTTGTAAACCTATTTGAATAATATTTCCAATGTACATACTACTCTGTTTGTGAGGTGCTTGGTGTTGACACCCCCATATTTATGGCCATAGAACCAATGGTATTAACAACTGACATGCAAATTCAGGATGCTCGACCCGTTGATTATGTTGAATACCTATTCAATGATATCCATAATGCTCTTGTTTCTATCAAAAATAGATTGGAGGTATCAGATTCATGCATTATTTGTTATTCATGCATCTCGTTTTATATGAGGGAAAAAGTATGGGAATGTGGAGTAAGCATTTGAGAATAAAATACATAGATTATAATGAAGATGTTGGACCAGTGCAGATGTGAACAACTATTTGGGACAATAGGTGTGTAAGATCACGCTATTTGTATTTTGAGGAGTATTTTGTGAAACCTTTATCTAAACTCATAGGTCATCCATGTGACTACAATCTGTCACCAAAAATATAGAGATTCCTTAGGCCCAAGGATAAGGATGAAAGAGGGAAGGTCAATCACAATTGGGGTGATTGGTATGCCTATGAGGATTGTACAAATAATAGAGTATATGGTTATGAAGGAGCACCAATTCTACTATCGTAAACTTGTCCAAACATGGTTGCATATTTAGAGATTGTGAGGCAACTGGCCTACTCAGATTTCATTCATCTTAAAAGTCATAAAAATCAATCCCTTATGCCTGACACATTGTGCTTTGGAGATTTTACAGTGGTTTCTATAAAGGAATATGAGTTAATTGATAAAAAGGCTAGAATGTTACAATTTTCCAAAAGGGAATGCGAGGAATTTTTTTGACCCTGAACACTTTATAAATGATGTCAAAACAGGTCAAAACATGAAAGGGTATCACCACACACATTTTCAAGAGGTTGGATTAATAAGAAATGTTGATGAAAACTACATAATTAGAAAGAGATTCATGTATCATAGAGTGATTGCAACATAAACTTGGAGAACCCACAATAATCCTCCATATGAAGATTCCTTTTAGGAAATCAAGGATCCCATAGAGAGATTGAATGAATTAATCTCACATGAAGCATAATTGACTTGGGATGTACCTCCTTGGGTGTTCACAAAGAAGAGAAATGAGGATATTGGGGGAACGTAAGAAGAAAGTGAGACTCCATTGTGTCAACTCTCTCCTCAACCTACACCTGATATTAGATTTTTAGTTGACACATATGTTACAAAAGAAGAAGTAGGAAGTGATGATGAAGGTGTGTAGGTGGTTAAACCTATGATTCAAAGTTATAAGCCCCCAATTAAAATAAATATTATTGTAATAGATTCCTCAATTGAGCTTTCAGATGATGTAAGGCATAGAGCTAGCTAAAATTTCACTTCTAATGACGATTTTGTTAAAACCCCCAAGTTTAAAAAAATTGTGTATGAGTATAAAGGAAAATTGGTTAGGGAAAAGATTAAAGATATCACACCTGAAAAGGAAGTAGAAGCTCTAAAAGAGCTATGGGAAGAAGTTGAGAAAGAAATGGAAGATATTACCCTAGAAAAGCGAAGGGAATTTCTAGAAGAGGTAGGGATCATGCTACTCCCTAGGTGGGACATGAGCTCAACTATTGTGTTTGACAAATTTCAGAAGCATCAGAATAAAAATTTATAGTTGAGCATAAAAGGAGTAGATAAAGTATATACAAGATCAGGTTTCAATCGAGATAATGCAACTTTGTTGATGTGGGCCTTATACCCACTAAACAAGAAACCTATAGTCATTGATGATCCTAATAATGCATTTGGCCATCTCCTTGTACAACGAGTTAAAGATATTGATCCTTTGCGAACTGCAGATTTGAACACCAATGTTGTTAGGTTCACTAAAGCCCAAATTGAGATGCTGGTGAGAGTTAATAAAATGTACATGAGTAAAAATGAGAACTTGAGACAATAGATACACTAGTACATAAACAATAATAAACTACTAAAAAATCTACTAAAATTTTCTTATAAATGACAAAACTTGGTTACGTGACCATTAGTAATTTATTTCCAGTCATATATAACGTGACTAGATTGATGACTAAACCATTTTTAGAAATTTATTGGTTGTTTTGATTGATCTATTTGGTAATATATTTATTCATTGACTTAGTCATTCATTGTTGTAATCTGGTCACTTATTTAGTCATTTTTTTTTCTAATGATATATTTAGTCATTGATTGTTGTAATGTAGTCACTTATTTAGTCATTTTTTATTCACTGATATATTTAATTGGTCACTTATTTAGTTGTCAATTTAGTCATTTATTGTTGTAATCTGGTCACTTAATTAGTCATTTTTTTATTCACTAATATATTTATTCATTGATTGTTGTTAACTGGTCACCTATTTAGTCATTTTTATTCACTGATTTCACTAGTCATATTTATTCACTGTTCACTGATTTATTTCAATTGGTATTATATTTAGTCAATTTAATTATTAATTGATGTCAATTAGTAGTATATTTAGTCATTTTAATTGACTGATATTTGAGGATTTAAGCATAAAACACAAAAATACACATCAATCATCAATTGCACACAATAAGACAACCATAATTGAGAAGGAAAAATCGGTGAACTTTATTAATAAAAAAGAAGGTGTTCTAGTTATAGCTTAGAAATAGAGTATTAAATTTGCTATTTTTAGTCACAAGACTAAAAATATGAGTTACAATATTACAGAGAAATGATTGCAAGAAAGAAAATTCTCCAAAAAACTTCTGCAATGATGGAAACACATGCTTGAATCCCTTTAATGCGAGCACATTCCCCTTTCATCTCGTAAAAATTCTACAACATGGGCAATCTTCCTGGAGCAAGCTGTAATGTGTAGAATTGAAGGAGAGTGTTGATCATGTCCCATATTTGAAGCTCTCTCATTCAATGTAGTCAACAATAACCCAGCTAGAATATTTCCTCCTTTATATGCAACATGCGATCTGATATGAGCAACAGGGTGTTACCTTTTCCACCATGAATGAAGTTGTGCCTCAATACAACCAAAAAAATTAACATTAGTCTCAATTCAGAAAGAGTAAAAGTGCATTGTATATTTCAAATTTACAAAAGAAAGTCCAAACACAATAGAAAGATCAATCAATTAAAAAATTGTAGCCTTGTGAATAAATGCCTTAAATAGAGTGTTCAACATAGGCCTAAAATATGCATATTGAACCCTTGATTTCATAACCTTGTTCAAAATTTAAGAAAGGTGATACGCTCAAATTATAGAATGAATTTGACATATTATAGGATGAAGGCTATCAACACTAACTAGACTGGAACAACATTATCAACAAAAATTTATTGGAAACCAAGCCCAAGAATTCCATTAGACGGACAACAAAAATGTCAACCCTAGTTCATTTTTTGTCTTAGTAAAGATGAGCACACCATGAAAGAATCCATTTATAAATAAATTCCAAATTAAGTTGATGAGAAAATATATTTGATATCCAACGGGGAAGCCTTAACATCCAAAAATTACTAACTTCATGTTTCACAACAAGTTTCCCAACTATGAAATCATCTTCCCCATTCACTTTACAAACATTTCCCAATTGAACTTTTGAAGGCACAAACATATAAGGTACTTTCTGCAATGATAATTTTCAAACTAATGATTAATAAAAAAACTTAAGGCATCCTTTAAACTTGCAAGAAAAAAACTACTTGAACAAATACATAGAAGTATCACCAAATGGTTCAAAAATCATCATCAGTATAAGTCCAAAAATTTGATGTTCCTGTGCAAGTTATTTAGGTTTATTCTCTTACAACTCATCAAAATTAGAAAAAAGGGTAGCAAGTCAGGGGATTTGATCGTGGGAAAACTTCATAGTTAAAAGGGTTTTGTACTATGTCAAATATTATTTCATTAGTTTCAATCCCACCCTTTTACCCATGTGATTATTTCCATATACAATAAGAATCAAACCATGTTCATTTTACTGGTTTCAATCCCTTCAATCCACCTTTGCAACATCTACATGATGTAAAGATTGCTAGTGAACAGTTGAAACATATCATAGGCAATTGAAGGAAAGCCTCTCACAAATTAAGGAATGATTTAGGTATTGCATGGCACATGGAGTTAACCTAAAAATGTTGCAATTCCCATTTGACATCTTAAAAGGTTGCAATAATGTTGAAATTCAAAATGGTACAAGGGGAGCAAAAATCAATACCTTATCTTTGGCCAATGAAATCAAAGGATCAATAATGGGATGAGGATCTATATCAACCACCATAACTATAAACTTTGATATTGATCCACTACCATATTGGATCTCACAAGATTCTCCTTCACAAACAATAAATGATATATATTAATTGTTTAGCAACTTCCTTAATATCCCCATGTAAGTAGACTAAACCAAGTGAGGTTGAGGGTTTGAAGTAGAGTACCATATTCTTGGTATGTGCTTGACTTTGATCATGACTTGTATCTTGAATGAAAATAGAAAGCTAGCTGCACTATAAAATCATTTAGAAAAATAACCACAAAATCCTCTTTAATTAAAATAATCCTTCTAGATATTTCAAGACAATATATTTCAATTAATTTGTAAGAGAGCTAATTTCACTATCCAAACAACCATCAATCTATTTACTGTATATAATTCCCCAGAATTCAGAATTTGAATGTAATGAAACTAACCATGATTACTAAAGATTTGATACCAAAATGTAGTAAAAAATGAAATGTTTGACAACAAATGTGTTTTGGTAAACCAGATATACCCTTGATATACTAATTTAAATAACAAGGAAAGATCAAACTGAGGAAAACCATATAAAATTCAATAATTCACTTCAAAAAATAATTGAAGCCAGAATTCGGCCACCAATTATAACTTCATTCTATTGATCTTCAAAAATATTTTACAATATTTTTTAAAATTTTGTCTTCGCTAACATATCAAAAGGTGTCTTTTCATTAACCCACTTTTAACATAAATTAAAAAGTATTAATTATCATTGTTTACATAGGATTACATAAAAGCAATGCAAGATGAGAAGTGAAGAGAATTTATGAGATGTTGAAGTCCACAACACTCGCAAGATACAAAAGTTTGTTACTCATCGTAAGGTACACATGATCATTCATATTTGGCAAGGTCCTCTCTCCATGATAGTATTTGCAAGGTCTATTCTTTTGGTGGAGCTAGATATGTTTGCTCCCATTGGTACACAGTGTAATCATGAGGCCATTTGTACTCCTGGAATTTTTGTGTGTTGGCCAAGTGACTCTTCCATCTGTTGTCTAATAACCCCTTGTTGTTCATGATGAATTTTGAGTAGTACCCAACATCCAGTGCAATTATTCCATCCAGGGTTAAATTGAGGTGATGAATTTTTATGTCACCATCCTTCCGTAAATTAGTGAAGCACTTGGGAAATTTTTTTATAAACTCATCTATCCAATCCTTGAAGCCTTTCAGTTGATCATCATCCCTTAGTATCTTAGGTACAAACCACTACTTTAGTGTGTGAAATGAATCCATTATTTCCTTGATCTTTTGGTCTTCTGCAAACATGCATTGAAATTCATCCATGACCATTCAGACCATTTTCTCAGTAGGCTTTAAATTTGTAGGGCCCTCAACACTCCTTTATAAAATTTTGCACAAAGTCGTTAAGGTGTGATGTACAAGTTTCCAATTCTTGAATAAGGGGTCCAATATAGGTACATGGGCCTTTATTTGATCTACTGCTTGTGACAAGGAAACATAACATTCATAAACATTTTACAATTTTTCCACAATGATTTTAACCCTATGCTCCAAGATATGTTCCAATACCCTAAGGGTTTCTCTCTTTGCTCTTTCCTTTGTTCCTTCATTAGTCTTTTTCAAATTCTCAATTTCTTGTTTTAGCACATTAATTTGTTCAACAGTGATTGCACTTGTATCAGTTTGGATGGCAGGAGGCTAGTCTACTATTAATTTTGTGCTTTGGAAAAGGACCCGCTCCCTTCAATTGCTCTTTCAATTTCACATTTTATATGAATAACCTATCCACTTCATCATTCAGATCAGTCTGTGTTTTCTCATATTCTGCCAATCTAAGCTCCATATCTTTAATTGCATCCCTAGTAAAAATTGTCCAGTGCATTGCCATAGTAGTTTCCTCCAAAGTTGATGTTTCTTGAAGTGTCCTTACCATGGTAGTCCCTCTCATTTCTCTTACAACATCAAGCAATCTTGGCTTTTTTGTTATTTTTTTCTTTGTCCAAAAGGCTAGGGTTTCAAGTCTTGGATTGTAGCCTGTACCACTCATTCCCTTATCTGAATTGAATTTAGAAACACACATGGGATCTTCTTGGCTTCTTGATACAATAAGAATCTTTTTTAACTCCATCCTAGGAATAATTAGTATATTGCTTTCTAAGACCAATTTTATTGCTACTTGGGGGCTAACAGTAATTTCATTAGGCATAAGCTCTTCAAGAGTTTGGGAAACAATCTGGTTATGTTGTGACTCCTCAATGCCCATCTTGTTAATTTGGAGTCTCTCCTCAAATTCTTTTATTTTCATCTTAAACCAAAAATCACTAAACTTGGGAGTTTGAATAAATTCATCATCTTTAATAAATCTAAGGGAAAAAATCACCCTTTCATCATCATGCACTTCTTGATCATTATGGTGATGTACATCCACTCTTTCAACTAGTTTGTGAGCATCAGTTGTAAGCTTAGGTGGTGGCTGATCAACTTCATCATCTTTAAAATTCAAAACTACATCGGCTACCTCTTCAATATCCCCTACTCCTTCACTTATTCATATGCCACTAAGGGGGCCACTCCATGTGTCTTCTGCCTTTTAGGACTTGGTTGCTTATGGGATGCTTCTGATTGTATTGTGGTAGTGTTTGGTAGGGGCTATGTGATTACAATACTACTTGGTTTGATGGGAAGCTTGGAGGGTTTTAAAGACTGGCCCTCACGTTTCTTTTCTAGCTCAACATATAATCTTTCAAAGTTGTCAATTATTACATTTATCCTTTTGATAGGATCATTTTCTTCAACATATAATCCTTGGAAGCCAGTGTCCCTTTTCGTCTTCTCCTCCTCAAGCCTCTTTATGATTTCCCACTTCCTCTTCCTCTAAAAAACTTCAACAAGTGTAAAGAAATTTCTTATTACATCTTCTTCGTAATCCATTACATGGATAATCCCAGCTTTAGTGAGAAGTGTCTGCTTTATAAAATTAATATGCTCTTCAGGATCAAATAACCTTTCTCCTTGTGACTTCAATGAATACCGCATCTTCAAATAGTTCTACAGTTCTTCAAGAGTGTCGGACCCTACGAATAGCTCCTCACATTCAGTTAGGTCAGGGATGAATGTCCCCCTTTTTTTTTTCATAAAATATTTCCCCATCCATAACATTTGCCACATAAATTCTAAAAATGCAATTCAAATAGAAATAAATTTAGGTAAAACATGTGGGGATTGAGGACACCCATAGACACTTATTACTGTTTGGTCTCCTAAGATGAACCGGTCACCAAAATTGTGAGTGTGTCCCTTCTCTGGCTTCAATGCTAAAGGTCTTAATACTTGCATGATTTTATTAGGAAATCTTGGTGTAATATGACCAAGGGAAGTCATGACCTTTAAAACGAAATGATAATTAAATATTACATAATCACTATTTTTACATCTACTATCCTAGATGTAACACCAATTTTGTACAGGAAATTTATTCCCTTCATCATCAATCATTCCCAAACACATTCTTTTCGTCCATCTATTTATATTTTGATACAATATTAAATGACACAGGAGAGATTATTTCCCGAAAGTGATGGGAGCTAAGTTCTCTCTTGCAAAAATCCCTCATGTAGCCCTTTCTCAATTTCAGCAACAAAGTCATACTCAATGTTGACTTAAGAATTTTGTATCTTCATTGCCATCATCACGGGATAGGTTGGCATCCTCTCTTCAACATCTATTCCAAGCACTTGGCACAAAGAAAAATAAGTTCTTTTGAAATATACTTGGAAGTCTTCTACGGAAAATGGCTTATTTTGGGAGGGGGAGATAGGTATCCTCCTATTGTTTACACCCTTTTTCATGTGTAAAGTAAGTTCATCACTCCTATAGGTTTTCTCAATCTCCTATAATCCTCCTCACCTTTTTTCCAAGTCGATCTTAGCGATAGCTTGCATGTTTAACATAAAACACTCTATAACCGCTTCTTTAGTCAGCACCACTAATGGTGAATCATCTGGCATTCTTATAGTCTTGGTAGCCAGGTGATAATATTGTGCCAATACTTTAATAAACTTGAAATCTACGAAGACATTTGGGACTATCAATTTTGCCAAATCTAAGGTCCAAGGATTCGAAACTGGAATCTTCTCATCCCTTTTTTATAGAAGTACCAAAACATATCCCACCTTGAGAAATGGATAATTGGGTCTCTACATCCATGGGATTTATCTTTAAACACCTTTTTGATTGTTTTGTCTACAAAATTAGGTAACACATCTAAAATGGATTGTTGCAGGGACCTCTTCTTTGATTTAGAAACTATGGACTCTTCGTTTTTACTCACAAGTTGAATTCTTTTGGGTGGCATGATGAAGAATTTACTCCTACTTGATTTATTTAAGTTTCTAATTGTAGAAGCAAATTCAGTTCTTATACACTTGCTACAGAGGGTTTTTGTGAACTTACCTAGTGAAATAATAGTTGCAGAGTTTTCCCGCTTGAACTCCATTTCTTTTGGTACGTTGAGATTTGTGAATGATTGCCAAATTTTTTTTGAGTCCCAAGTAATATTTTCTGTTGAGCTTGGTCACCTCACTATTAATGTTAATTCGTGCAAAATATTTCAAAATCTTCCCATATTTTAAGTTTAAATACATGTCATTGATCTTGGGAAATCAAATGATGTAATCATTTAATGCTTTTATAGCTCGTACCACAGTACTGCTCTATCATTTCAAGACCACTATGGGGTAGCATTATTAGTACTGCCACCCTCCACACACCCCTTTAGACTCCCACGAGACAACGGGTTAATTGTAGTGGTTGAGTGATTGTTCACCTCCATATTGATCTATCATATCAAGAACATTGTGGGGTAGTTGTAGCAGTAACGCCACCCCACGCACACCCCTTTGGAATCATGTGGGACAACAGGTTAGTTCTAGTGGTTTAGTGATTGTTCACCGCCATACTACAGTGTCATTGTTTACCCCTTGTGGGGTTGCGGTTTACTTTAGTTGTTAAAAATTTCTCATTGCCACCCCGTGGTATTCATATTTGGTTGTTGTGGCATTGCGGTAAGCATTTGTGCATTGATCTATATGTCCCACTTTTTGGAAATGTGTCTCAACTTACTGGCTTGATGTGGTAGTGTTGTGGTTTCCTATCTCCTTGATTAACCAGACTATTCTCTATTAGCGAAACCTTGTTCTCTATCCCAATGGTGATATGATGGTTCTTCATCAACAAGACATTGCTTGGTTGGTGGGACTCCAAAGGTTGTACCCGTGATGACCCAACAGTTTGTGGTGTTGGAAGCTTGTTCTATCAGAATGACTTGGTTCTGTCAGTGGGACCCTAATGATAGTCCCTCCGATAGATCGATCGCGATGTCACAGAGAATTGAAACATCAAAACTACAAGTCATGTGTTGTGAATTTTGTGAAATCTCTAATAGTCCAACTTCATCAATGGGATGTTTCTACTTCAGTGAGACTCTAAAGTTTGTCTCCCCGAATGGACCGATGACTATGTTGGGACGTGAGCTGACCGGTAGGGAGCAAGAGTTGGAGCCGACTTGGCCATGGTGACCACATCGATTGGTGTGAATTTCATTGGTATGATATTCTCATATCAGTGGGAGTCAGTTAGTTGTCTCGCCGACATGTCGATACATGGTGAACCTCTTTTGTGGTAAAGAAAACATCGATAGGACTTTCTTACATTGGTGGGAAAATATATGAAGTCTCCCTAATATAGAAATAAGGTTGGTCGACTTTGTACTATGAGAAGCTCATATTGGTGTGACAATGAGTGATCGGTGGGACACGGTCTCTTATCTGGTTGATACTCCAATGATTGTTTTGATTTAGCTATTATTGAACTCGTTGATATGACTCAAACAAATTGACAAGAGGTTTGAGTTTGTCTTATTGATGGCCAGATATTGTAAGTGTTGTGTGATGGTTTACGGTTGCATATAGGAACTGAAACAATTGGTTTTCTTGTATGGTCTGGGATGTAGAGCGGATGTATTGTAATAGTGTTTGGAATTGAGTCATGAGTCTGATGAGAGAGAATGAGATTGATCAAGAATTATAATGTTGCCTATATTGAGAGTTTGAATAGACATCTGAGAGAAACAAACTATAACTCTATATGTGGACTTTGCTCACTATAATACAAAGTGTTTTTTTCCTGGTGTGTGTCTTTTTATCCTGAAAGGGTTTTCCCACGTTAAAACTATTGTCCATTTTGTGGTTGTCTTAAAAAAATTCTGTTTTGTTTTCTACTAATGTGCATCTTAAATGAATTTTAATTTGAAATTAAACAATATGTCTACATTCTCTTCCTAGAATTAGCATTAGGAAACTGTTTCCGCACCTCTTCTTTCCTTACAAGTGGTATCATATCCTAGCCAGTTGTGTTATCCTTGTGGGTTGGACGAGTTTTTTGTGCCAATTCTAAAGAGTAGGAGTCTTATAGAGGAATCTAGTAATCTCCATTGCAGATTCAGATGACAAGCACATCTGGAAAGATAGAAATTGAAAATTTCAATGGTAGAAATTTTGAGTTGTGGAAACTCAAAATGGAAGACCTATTAGTAGATAGAGATCTAAGGATTGTTGTGTCTAGAACTAAACCTTCAGGTATGAAGCAAGAAGATTAGGAACTCGCAGATAGAAAATCCAAAGGGTTGATAAGACTCTATCTAGTAGACTCTGTTCTCTTAAATGTACATGAAGAGAAGTCTGCATCTTCTTTTTGGAAGAAACTTGGTGAAATTTCTTAGGGAAAATCCTTGGTGAATAAGTTATTTTTGAGGAAGAAGTTATAATCTTTGAAAATCAAGGAAGGGGTGTTTGTAGCTAATCATTTGAATACGTTCAATATGATCATTACTTAGTTAAAATTTTTAGGTGTGAAGATAGATGATGAGGATTTTTGTATGCTTCGATTATGTTCTTTGCCTGAATCGTGGGATCATTTAGTGATGGATATTATAAGTACGAAAATCACTTTCAATATGGAATATGTGGTTGCTTCATTGGTGTTAGAGGAGATGCGAAGGAAATCTTTTGAGATGGAAAAGGAGGCTCTAGCTATTCGAGGTACATCGAAGGAGAAATGCAGGAAGAAAGACAAGAAGTCTAAATCAAAGTTTGAAGGGAGATCAAAGTCTCCTAGAAAGATGTCCAAGGTGAAATGCTAGAATTCTAGGTAGCCCGATCATGTCCATAAGGATTGCAAAGATGAGAAAAATAAGAAGAAGAAAAACATCAGATAATGATTCTTCTTAGAGCGATGCAGATGCCTTCATCATAGCCTTGGTGACTTAGGCATACGATGATGTCTATCTAATTGACTCAGGTGCATGTTTTCACATGAAATATCACTGAGATTGGTTTATGAAGTATGAAAATTATGTTGGTGGAAAAGTGTATCTGGTGAGTGACTCATCTCTTGAAATTATTTGCCATGGAAGAGTCAAAATTCAATTTCTTTATGGAAGAATTAAAGGAATTGATGCCATAATGCATATATAAGGTCTAGCTCGAAATTTAATTTCTGTTAGCAAGCTCAATGATGGTGGCGTCCAAGTTTCATTCTTGAGTGGTGGTTGTATAATGACTAGAGGCTCAATGGTGTTGGAAAGGGGTGCTTGAATTGGTACTTTGTACAAGCTAGACACACATGTTGTTCAATGTAATAGTGTCTCTGTAAATTCAGAAAAGGTTGCTCGTGTAGAGAAGGAGAACGAAGTTCCTTTGGGTGCAAACACTTTGGAGGTGAAAATCCTAGTAGAAAAGACCATGCTCTAGCATCAAAGGCTCGACCACATTGGTGAGAAAGGATTAAAAGCTTTGAAAAATAAAAACTTGGTTGAAGGGCTTGATGATTGTAACCTTGATTTTGATTTTTGTGAACATTGTATATATGGGAAACAACATCACGTTTCATTTTATTCTAGTCCTCATAGATCTTCTGGTGTTCAAGATTATATTCACTCTGATGTTTTTGGTCTAGTAAATGTTCCTTCATTATCGAAATCTAGATATTATGTTTCATTTATTGATGATTATTCGAGAAGGGCATTTGTGTATTTTATAAAAAGTAAATCAGAAGTGTTCAGTCGGTTTAAATAGTTTAAAAACTTGGTTGAAAATTAGAATGGAAGAAAAATTAAATGCTTGAGGACAAATAATGGCAGTGAGTTTCATTTTGCAAATTTTGAAAGGTATTGCCAATACCATGGAATAAAAAGGCATAAAACAACACCATACACTCCATAGAAAAATGGAGTTGTTGAAAGGTTGAACAGGACGCTGATGGAAAGGGTGAAAAGTATGTTGAGAAATGCTATTCTAGAGTAGAAGTTATGGGCTAAGGCATGGCTACAACATGTTATTTAATAAATCGATCTCCCTCTTCGACACTTCTTGATAAAACACCTATGGAATCTTGGTCTGGTAAGAATCCCTCTTTAATACATGTAAGAGTCTTTGGCTGCGAAGCATATTCTTATGTGTCAAATGAGAAAAGATCTAAATTGGAAAACAAAGTTGCAAAATGTATCTTCATTGGCCACGACATTGGTGTCAAACGATTCAAGCTCTGGAATCTTGTGACTAAAAATGTTGTATACATCAGAAGTGTAATCTTTTGTGAGTTGAAACCTTCTTCAATGGATCTATAGTCAGAGATGAAAGAAGAAAAGAAAGAAAAGTAATAGAAATTCCTCAAACTCTAGATAAAGAGGAACTACGAAGTGTACCTAAAACTGAGGAGAGTTCTAACAATTCTGATATTTTTGAAGAAGAAGAACCACAACCTTGACCTCAACCTTTGAAGAGGTCTACACATGAAAGGAAACAACCTGAAAGGTATGGTTTTTCCATGTTGGATGTAAACTGTGCCTATGCTTTGATTACAAGCATTGATGAGCCTTGGACTATGAAAGAGGCAACTGAAATGTCTGATTCAAATTCTTGGTTAGAAGCCATGAATGAGGAAATGGCGTCATTAAAAAATAATGCAACCTGGGCTTTGGCACCCTTGCCTAAAAGTTGAAATCCTATTGGTTGTAAATGTGTATTCAAGAATAAAATCAGTCTGAATGGTAGTGTTGAAAAGTATAAAGCTAGGTTGGTTGCAAAAGGCTATTCCCAGATAGAGGGAATTGATTATGGAAAAACAAATTTCTCCTGTAGCTAAGCTGACATCTATTAGATTTCTATTGTAACTTGCAGTAGTGTATGACTTAAAGATTGAATAGATGGATGTGAAGACAAAATTTATTCATGGAGAACTTGAAGAAGAAATTTATATGTCCCAGCCCAAGCACTTTGTGAATTTTTTTAAAGAAAATCTAGTTTGCAAGTTAAAGAAATATTTGTATGGTTTAAAACAATTACCTAGAATGTGGTACTAGAAGTTTGACACATTTTTGTTCTCATTGGGATTTGTAAGAGGGGAATCTAATCATTGTGTGTACTTCAAAATTAAAAATGATCGAGTTCTTATTATTGCCCTGTATGTTGATGACATGTTGTTCATAGAAATCGTAAGACTATGATTTATGATATAAAATATCAATTGTCAACAAAGTTTGAAAGAAAATATCTAGGTGCAGCAAGGTATATTCTAGGGATGGAAATAAAATTGATAGAGGAATTATATCAATACTATCCTGGAGAGATTCAGTATGACCAATTGCAAGCTGGTAGTTGTTCTAGTGTTGCAGGGAATGAAGCTATCTGTTGGAGATTATCGAAAATCTCCTACCAAGATGGAGGACATGAACAAAATTACTTATGCAAGTGCAGTTGGCAGTTTAATGTATGCAATGGTCTATACTAGGCCAAACATTGGCCAAGTAGTGGGAGTTCTTGGTCGTTTTATGGGAAATCCAGGTAGACCACATTGGGATGTCGTGAAAGGAGTTTTTAGCTATTTAAAAGGTACCTCTTAGTACACTTTGTGCTATCATGTTAACTTGGTTGGATCACAAAGATCCATCAACATTCATGGATATGTGGATTTTGATTGGGCAAGGGACATTAATAGTAGGAGATCCACCAGTGGATACATCTTCACGTTGAATGGTGGTCCGGTTAGTTGGATGAGCAAGCGATAAGTTGTAGTTGATTTATCTACTACGGAAGAAGAGTATATAGTAGAAAAACACACCTGTAAATAAGCCATTTGGCTTAGACATTTTTGTTCTGATATTTGGTTCAATGCAAGGTAGATTAGTATTTATTGTGATAGAGTGCTATTTTTTTGGCAAAAAATCCAACTTTCCATGCCAAGATGAAACATATTGATGTGCAATATCATTTTTTATGGGATATGGTGGAGGATGGAAAGGTTAGCCTTGAAAAAGTGCATACTCTAGATAATTTTGTAGATGCATTAATGATACCAATGAGTGCAAAAATATTTAAGTGTTGTGCCAGTTTGATGGGCCTTGGGGCCTATGGTATCTAGTAATGTCAAAGTTTTGGGAGAAGCCAGTAAGTATTCATCAAGTGGGAGCATGTTGGAAATGTGTCTCAACTTACTAGCTTGATGAGGCAATTTTGTGTTCTCCTATCTCCTTGATTGGCCAAACTATTCTCTATCGCTAGAACCTTGTTCTCTATCCCAACGATGATTTGATGGTTCTTCATCACCAAGGCATTGCTTGGTCGGCAAGACTCCAAAGGTTGTCCCCGTGATGACCTAATAGTTTATGGTGTTAGTGGCTTGTTCTATTGGAATGACTTGGTTCTATTAGTGGGACCCTAATGATAGTCCCTCTAACAGACTGATCACGATGTTGTAGAGAATTGAAACTTCAAAACTATGAGTCACGGGTTGTAAATTTTGTGACATCTTTGATAGTCTGAATTCATTGATGGGATGTGGCTACTTTGATGAAACTCTAAATTTTGTCTCCCTGACAGACAAATGACTATGGTGGGATCCGAGCTGACAGGTGGGGAGCGCTAGTTGGAGCTGACTTGGCCGTCATGATCACATCGACCAGTGTGAACTTCATTGGTATGACATCCTCATATCGGTGGGAGTCATTTAGTTGTCTTTCTGATATGTCAATACATGGTGAGCCTCTTGAGAGGTAAAGAGAACATCAACAAGACTTGCTTACATCAGTGGGAAATGATACATAAAAGTCTCCCCGATATGATGATAAGGTTGGTCTACTGTGTACCATGAGAAGCTCATATCAGTGTGATGATGAGTGATCGGTGGGACACAATCTCTTGTCTCTTCGATAATCCGATGATTGTTTTGGTTTGGTGGTTATTACACTTTTTGGTGGGACTCAAAGAGATTGGCAAGAGGTTTGTGGTTGTCTCATCGATGGCCCAATATTGTAACTATTGTGTGACAGTTTACAGTTGCATATAGGAAGTGAAACGATTAGTTTTCTTGTATGGTCTGAGATGTAGAAATAATGTATGGTAATAGTGTTTGGAATTGAGTTGTGAGTCTGATGAGAGAGAATGAGATTGATCATGAATTGTAATGTTTCATATATTGAGAGTATGAATAGAAATTTGAGAGAAAAAACCTGTAACTTTGTATGTGGACTTTGTTCATTGTAATACAAAGTGTTTTTGCTTGGTGTGTAGGTTTTTCTCTCGAAAGGGTTTTCCCATGTTAAAATTGGTGTCCATTCTATGGTTGTGTTAAAAAAATTCTGATCTATTTTCTACTAATGTGCATCTTTAATGAACTATATTTCAAAATTGAACCATATGTCTGCATTATCTTCCTAGAATTAGCATTAGTAAAGTGTTTCCACACCTCTGCTTTCCTTACACAACCATCCCACACATACCTCTATTGACTGTTGTGGTAGTGTGGTATTGGATTTTATTATGAATGTAGTATTTTAGATATCATTTTATTGAAAAGATTGAACAATTTTTTAATTTTGCAGTCTCTCAATTTTAGTTTTCAGTGTTAGTCAGACCTAAGAGATCATTTATTTGTTTGTAATGGGGAGGATTTAGTTCACCTAATGTTAAGATATCTATATGTATTATTAAATCATAGATGGTCATTATATGTTTGCATCTAGAAAACATATAGGACATACAAGAAATTATATTCTAACTAAACAAAATTAATTTTATATTTTCAAATTAAAGTAAGAAAACTAAGAAGAATGATTGAACCCAAGTTTAAATACACTTCAAATTAGCTATGAACATCTAGGTTTTGTATACAATGTACTAATAGAATAATGTTGATTACATTCATAAATGTATCAATAAAACAATAGTGAATAAGCATACCTATACAAAGATCTTTATTACATTCAATAATAAATTACACCATACATATAACCAAAGTTTAGGTGACAAGCTAACCTCTTAAGGTGAAAAAACATCATCATAATCATCTGCATTTCAAGAAAAATTAGAATCCTAATCATTTGTGTTTGCATCTGCTTGATTTTCTTCCTCATTCTCATCTGTGACATGCAATGCATTCTCTCTCCCAATATCTTCATTGGTAATAAAAATTTCTTCTTCAAACACTCCATCATCATCTTCATCCACTTATTTGAATTTTTCTTGTAACTTAACATATTGTCCATCAAGCATTATATCAAAAAATTCCATGATTTTTTCTTTTGAATGAGACTCTGTTTGAATAGCATATGACCATCCTAGGCTTCTTACATCATCAATTAGAAATGATTGGTTAATTTGAAGAGGGGAAACATGCAGCTCATCCATCTCTGATAAAAATTGTCTTGTATTTGAATGTACAAATTCATACTCATCAAATTGTACTGTAGATGGTTAGATCCACTTACATTTTAATAATATAGGACTATTTTGACCATATTCCACTAAAATAATTTTTTGGATGAATCCAACATAAAATTTCTTCTCAGTTTCATGAAGAAATTCAACACTAACAACACAATCACAATTTATCTTTCCTTTGTGTTTTTCTTCCACTCTTAAATGACTACCATAGGCCCACATAACATTGAAACTTGTAGCCCATAAATGTGGAGATTGTGAAAGCTCACTTTCCTCTATTGTTATATCTTGACCTTCTTCTTTTGCATCACTAACTACATTAGCAATCCATTCTTCAAATTTTGGAAAAGAATCACCTCCAATCAAATCAACATGATGTCTGGGCCTTTGAGGTCGATGTTGCATCCAAGATTGATTATCTTCTTCATATTTTCTACATAGAATATTAACATACAAATAGTAAGATTGATAATATAAATGTGTACATGCAATTGAGTAAATAAATTATTGTGTAAATTTTTTTTAATTGCGCCACTTATTGAACAAAGATGTGTTTTGAAGAATATAGGCATGTATCAGACTTATTTCTTGATGTGATAGCTTGAAGTGGCATCCATTTCCCTCTAATACTTCACCTACAACTGTCTCTTCTTCGTCATCATCCCATACACATCGATTGAAATTTTTAAAATCCTTCATATATTCTATGCAAAATCCCATGGCCTGGTGCATTGAATATCCCTTAGACATGGTGCCTTCTAGTTTTTACCTAGTATGGATAATTTTTTTCAAAACCTTCATATATCATTCTATAGGATGCATCCATCTTGTTCTTATTGAGCCATAATGATTTATTTCATATTGTAGATGTGTCAAAAGATGCATAGAAATGTTAAAGATTGTTGATGGAAATTCTCGTTCCAATAGGCAAAGGACTTCAACAACCTCCTCCCTCAAACTATCAAATTTCAAAGGATCTAATACATATAAAATTATTCTCTTTAATATGAGGCCCAACCTTATAACTGTCAATCTTGGCCCGTTTGTCAAACTTAATATATTTAAGACAATATGTAAAATATTCTCCATTATGACATGATAGTTATGGGTCTTGAGGCCTCTAAAGCCATTAATGTAATTTTGGCTTCTAATACTACTACTTACATATCTAGTGGGAAAGCGAGTCTAAGATATCAACTGTAAGAATTGTGCATGTTGTTCCTTTTTCCAAACATAAGGAGCAATAGGTTTTCTATATTTTTCATCATCATATTTTTCAACCCAAAGATTTCGATGAATCTTTAGTTGTCAAAAGTCTTCACGTGCTGAAATAGTATCAAAAGCACCAAAAAGAGTTTCTATAATAGCATAGGCTATATTTTTCTCATTATGCATAAAGTCGATAGTATGCATAATGGCTATATCCTTAAAGTATGGAAAATTATAGAATATTCACAACCCTTTTACACTGATGTCATTACATGGATCATATCTACTACCAACAATCCCATTATTTTTAGTAAATGACATTATTTTTTATCCATTCTCAATAATGCAGTTACCTATTATTAGCAATGGTGCTTCATGATTCTATTCTTGACCATTGAATTGTGTTTTTTGTTGATGATATGGATGATCCATTTTAAGGTAAGCACAATTTCCACAATAAATACACTTATGCAAACTTCTGGAGTGCCTCACAAAATCCTTAAAGTTGCAAGAAAGACATCCATGGTATCCATGAACATTGAGACCAAACAATGTGCCATATGCAAGAATATTATGAATCGTAAACAATAAGGAAGCTCTTAAAGTGAATTTGATTGAATTGCTTCAATTCCTTTCCACAATTCCATTAGCTCATCATATAATGGCTCTAGATACCCATCAATTGTATTTGAAGATACACTTTTCTTTCTTGGTATAATCAATGATAGCATTAATGAAAATGGTTTAGTTGCTAACCATGGAGGCAAGTTATAATTTATTAAAAAAACTAGCCAAGCTGACCATTTATTACTTTGATATGAGAAGGGGTTCACCCCATCTAAAGCCAAACCAAACATTATATTATGAGGATCTTGACAAAAATTAGGCCATCTATTATCAAATTTCATCCACATCTTAGAATCAGGCACATGTCA
This sequence comes from Sequoiadendron giganteum, assembly GCA_007115665.2. Classification (NCBI taxonomy): domain Eukaryota; kingdom Viridiplantae; phylum Streptophyta; class Pinopsida; order Cupressales; family Cupressaceae; genus Sequoiadendron; species Sequoiadendron giganteum. The sequence continues at coordinate 21,486,552 of CM021107.1, read as the reverse complement.
TTGTTTTCCATCAGTGCTCTTATTTTGGGCACACCATTGCATAAGCTCAACAATATCTCTACACATATCCATTCAGAGTAATCATGGGATTACTAAAAAGTGGAAAAGAACCTTTCTAGGAACCAGATCTGATTTCATCCCTTCTCCATACCTCGCTTCATACACTAATCCTAGCTTAGTGATTTCCTTTCTACATTGAATTCATTTTGTTGGCAATGTGGAGTCAGGTGGTAATAATGAATTTAATAATGCCAATAACTGATCTACACTCTCATTTTTCCAACAGAACACCACTTGCAAGTTAAGAATTTGAAGGATTGTTGTCAAATGACTTAACCTACAATTAGCATACATAGGATTTGAAGCATCCTCCATCAACTTGGCCCAATCATCATTTAGACCCTCATTCAACATTCTATCAACTTAAAACCCTTCTTCTAACATTGCTACCTCTTCATCTATGTTTGGTGCCACTTCATCTATGTTTGTTTCCTCTTCATCTCTCAAACTCTACCATTCTATCATATCTTCATAATAATTGACATTCCAAGGGCTTATACCATTATTCCCATATCTCATCATGTGTCGATAAATATGACTTGTTTTTTTTTACCTTTCCACCAAGATAGTCATTACATGGATATGGATATTTTTCCATGTCAATCTCATTGGCTATTCCCTCATCAAATGCATGGTTTTGATCCCTAGTCAACCTTCAACGTTGATCTATCTATAATGTTCTACACATAGCAACAAAAAATTGTAGACTAAGAGATAAAAACTATTTTTAATTGAAAGGCATTTCCATAGCAATAGAGTTATAGAGATAAAATAAAATAGAGAGTTTAACTAATGAATTGTAAAAAATAGATTTTTGTAGTTTATATTCAAATTGTTGATTACATTACATTACACATCTTTCAAACTCAAAGCATTACTTCACATTGCATAACTAATAACTAGATGCTGATAGATGACAAAATGTAAAAAATTATTGAATAAGAGACGAAAACTATTTATTTTAATTGAAAGGAATTTCCATAGCAATAGAGTTATAGAGAGAAAATAAAATAGAGAGTTTAACTAATGAATTGTAAAAAATAGATTTTTGTAGTTTATATTTAAATTGTTGATTACATTGCATTGCACATTTTCAAACTCAAATCATTACTACACATTTGCATAACTAATAACTAGATTTTGATAGATGACAAGATTTCAATTACAATATAGTTTTTACAAATTCAACCTATGTAGTTATGCAATTACTTCACATTGCATAACTAATAACTAGGAGTAGCTGCCAATTGCATTTTCTTGTCATGGCATTCCATGAGACCACATTTCTTTGAGGCATTTTTTCAAAAATTTCAATACCTTGTGTATGCTACCACATTTTTCATACATTTCTACCAAAGCATTTGATCAAACAGTTCACTACCTTGTTGCTATGGTTGAAAGACTAAAACAAGTGCTTTCAAACAAGCTAAGGATGCTTGGAAAAAATCTATCAAATCATAATAGTAAGAAATAGCATAGACAAGGTAGTGAACTGGTTGAAAAAATGTCTGAAATAAATGTGGTCTCATGGTGATGGAATTCCATGACAATCCATAACAATTCTCTTTTCATGGCATTCGTCATGGCATTCCATCACCATGAGACCAAATTTATTTGAGGCATTTTTTCCAAAGTTCATTGCCTTTTCTATGCTACCACATTTTTCATACATGTCTACCAAAGCATTTTATCAAACAGTTCATTGCCTTGCTACTATGGCTAAAATCCTAAAATTGGCGATTTCAAAAAAACTATGGATGCTTGGAAAAAATATATCAAAGCATAATAGTAAGCAACAAGCTATGGTCTCATGGTTTTTTTTTTTGCATGAAAATTAGCGTAATTTTATTTGCATTTATTTGTAGGTTTTAAACACATTTTTTTGGCAATTTTGTAGTTTGAAATGGGGAATAATCTTTGTGGTCAATTCTGTGCACTTTTTAACTATAGGATTCACAGTTAGTGAAAAATTTAGTGTTCATGAAGGAATGGAAAATATGTGTAGAGCCTTTGAATTATACGCGTACTGTGCAACAACATTGAATCATTTAGCAAACAATTTTTTCTTCACAGGGCAACATTTTCTTGTGGAATAGTTGACAAATATAGCTCTTGTTTCAACTAACCACCCTCTCATGAAATCTCATTCAAATTATAATCTTGCATGATCTTATCATAGTAAATGTGATTATGACACAACTGGCCACTACTACATGGCATAAGTCATGGAAATCCAGAGGCCACAAGATTTTGTGAACAAGTTCAATTGAAGCTAGGAGATCTTAAGAGTTCTCAAATTTTGAAAATTCTTTGGAGGTCCACCTTGAAAACTGTGAGAGCTTAAAAGTTGTATTCCAGATATATGCTCAGCAAGGGCTGGTAGAGAAGGCTTTGGAAATTTTAAGAAAGGAAACTTGCATAGATCCACCTGATGGCCATGCATTTATCAAGATGGGTGAGTTATTAATATCGTCAGACCCTAGTGTAGCCTTAGATTCTCTTAAGATACCAAAGTCTATTTTGAAGAAGAGTAGATAAGAAGTACCCATTCAATTGTTAAACAATATTGGGGTTCTTCATTTTGAGCATGATGAACTAGAGTTGGCTCAACAAAATTTTATGGAGGCATTAGCAAATGATGTTTTGCCTCTACATAAATATTTGTGGTCAGTTTTATGCATTTTTTACTTGTAGGATTCTCACAATTAGTGAAAAAGGTAGTGTTCATGAAGGAATGGAAAAGATTCATAGAGCCTTTGAATTATACCCATACTATGCAATGTCATTGAATCATTTAGCTAACCTTTTTTCTTCACTGTAGGGCAACATTTTCTAGTGGAAGAGTTGACTGAGACAACTCTTGTTTCAACTGACCACCCTCTCATGAAATATCATTCATATTATAATCTTGCATGATCTTATCATAGTAAATTTGATTATGACACCACTAGTCGTAACTACATGACATCAGTCAAGGAAAGCTAGAGGCCACAAGATTTTGTGGATAGGTTCAATTGAAGTTGGGAGATCTTAAGAATTATCTCTCAAATTTTGGAAAGGTTTTGGAGGTCCACCCTAAGAACTATGAGAGATTAAAAGTTGTAGGCCATATATATGCTCAAGAAGGGCTAGCAAAGAAGGCTTTAGAAATTTTAAGAAAGGAAACTCGCATAGATCCACGATGCCCATCCATTTATCAAGATGGGTAATTTATTAATATCGTCAGACCCCAGTGCATCCTTCTCTTAAGACACCAAAGTCTCTTCTAAAGAAGAGAAGAGAAGAAGTACCCATTCAATTGGTAAACAACATTCAGGTTCTTCATTTTGAGCATGATAAACTAGAGTTGGCTCAAAAAACTTTTATGGAGGCATTAGGAAATGGCATTTGGGTTGAATTGATAAATAAAATCCCTAGTGCTAATTCTATAGTTTTTCTTGTACTCCTTAAGGATATGAAATTCTTCCATCGACTAGAAGAAGATTGTGTTTCACTTGAGTTACCATGTGATAAAATCACAACACTATTTAATTTTGCTAGGTTGTTTGAACAACTACATGATACTGAAAAAACAAATATTTTATACAGGCTAATATTGTTCAAGTTTCTTGATTATGTGGATGCATATCTACGTCTTGCAGCCATGCCTCAAGCTTAGAATGAGATCCAACTAAGCCTAAAATCTATTGGGGATGCACTTAAGGTGGATAAAAACTCATGAAATGTTTTATCTATTCTTGTAAAAATGGAACTGAAAATAGATGACTGCCTTAAAGCAAAGAAACAATTAAAGCTGCACAAAGTGAGTCGGATGGAAAGAATTCTTATGTTGACATTTCACTTGGAAATTGGAATTATTTTGCAGATTTTCACAATGAGAGGAGGGATCTAAAGGTGGAGGCAAAACACCTTGAGAAGGCTAGAGAAATGTATTTTAAAGTGTTGGCATAGAGACTAGGAAATTTTTATGCTACAAATGGGGCAGCCATTGTGCTAGCTGAAAGGGCTCAATTTGATATTGCAAAAGAAATTTTTACATAGGTACAAGAATCTACGGCAAGAAAAATCTTTGTTTAGATGCCTAATATGTGGGTAAATCTAGCACATGTTTACTTTGCACAAGGACAGTTTGTGATTACAGTGAAAATGTATCAAAATTGTTTGAGGAAATTATATTTTGGCATAGACATCCAAATTTTATTATATTTAGCTCGAGCACATTATGAAGTAGAGTAGTGGAAAGATTGTAAAAGAACATTATTAAGAGCAGTAGATTGTAACTACTGTAAGTTTTCAATCATAAATCTATAGATTTTGTGTTTAATGTAATAAGGGTTTTGAATTAACTTTGAATTTGTTGTAGAGGGCATCCCCGAATCCAACTTTGTTGCATACTTCAAATACTTTACAACAAACATTGAAGCCCTTTCTTTTCAATATTCTCTAGTTCATCTCCAAAAAATCTTTATCGCCAATGCAAGTGTTGTAACTCAAAATGCCTTAGTGTAGTTTGCGTGCCCAACTAATGTAGGAATCTAATTTGTACTAGCGTGACTAATTGTTTAGTCATTTTTATTTATGTCACTAAATAATTTTTTACCCGATGACCAAATTAGTCATTTATTTACTCATTTATAGCTGTGTTGTAAAAAAATAGTAGAATTTAGTCATTTTTAGTTGTTGTAACTAATTTTTTTAGTCACCTAGTCATTTATTTGCCAAATTCTACTAGTGATAGCCAGCTACAAAGATAAATTACCTTCCTTCTTGAGTACTTACTCCCCACTAATAGAAATTGATAATAGGGTACTAGAAGCTATGGTTGAAACTACTTATTGGAGGCATAAGGCTGAGAGATTCCAAAATAAAGTTGATCAATTGGAAGTGGAGATAAAATCTGTCAAGTTCAATATTGTCTCTGAATTGATAAAGAATAGGTTTGACAAAATGCTCAGGAATTTTGACAAGGTATGGTTAGTTCAATAAAAAACACATTCTTCTTACCAAGAGCATAAAGGGCTACATCTTAGAATGATGGAAAAGAAGGAAGAATTAATGGCCAAAGGAAATGTTGACAATTAGGTGTTCAAATTTTATGATGAATTAGTTGATATGCATGAAATTTTTTGTATGGTGTTGACACAAGAGCTTGGTTATTTTGACCAACCCTTGGATATGGCATTTCTTAATTTCTTTGATGATGAAGGAGAGCTAAAATAACAAAGCATTTGGAAGAATGAATGGGCTCAATTCTTACCAGTGGCTCTCAACAAAGTAAATGATGAATCAATGTTGCTTGAAAATACAAATTCACAATTGGAACAAATCTTCACTCTAGAGTTTATTATGAAAGACATAACCAACAATGCTGATATATATGCCAACACAGAATACATCGAGCATCCTTCCAAAGTCAACATGTTCATTTCTTGAGCCACAGAAGGATCATAAGTCTCATCAAAGTCACTCAGCAATAGGTACACTATCATGGAGGAAGGACCTTAAATATATCTTAAGTGATCACAGGTGCCTTACAGAGATTAACAAACTGGAGTGTATCGTGCATGTTGTGGACTTCATTATTTATCTTTGTTAATTACATCTGTTAGGGTTTAGTTTATGATCAAAAAAATTTAAATGAAGAGACACTACCTTAGATGTAATAGTCTGAAGCTTGTTCTCATATATAAGGGAAAGCAAGACTGAGTTTTGAATATCATCATCAACATCATTTTTCCATCTAGCCATACTTATAGAATAGAATGCATAAAGACTTCCGATATGAATTGTATTATCTTTTGAAGCAATATAATGGAGGAGAAAATTTAATCTGGTGGCCAAATTTATGGTTTTCAATTGTTTCTCAAAATTTATTTGCATTAGTTATCTTGTTGTCTCCTAAGTGGTCTACTCTCATTATTCAAATTAATCATATCAAGCATATACTTAATTTTTAAAAACACATTTGCTACCTCTATGTGATTTTCTTGATTGGTTTTTGTAAGAAGATAATTAAAATTTCTTTTAAGAGATTCTTTTTAATTGGTTTCTATCCAAAATTAAAATCCTTTTAAATTAATCATCTTAACTCGTTTTCTTAAAACAGGAATTAAAATCATTTCAAAATTCAAAGTAATTGGGGAGATATGACTGAGATTTGTAAGAAGAGCTTGATAACTGAAAAACTTGCATGTTTATATAAGGTATAAACTTCTATAAGTGCCAAAAAATTAGAGTTAAACCAAGAAGGATGATCCACATACCATACACATCTTGACTCCATTTACCCAATAGGACTAGGCAGTGATCACACTCATTTCACAACAATATTTCATAAAACCTTATCCACACCTTTAAATTTCAACCTTTACCAAGGATTAGTTGTCAGTTTTGCATCTATTTCACATTTACATGCCAGTGTGGATAGATTGCCAAAGATAAAGAATTCACATAACCTTTAAATCTGCTCCATTATCAAGGTACACCCACCTAGGTCTAGCAGAACCTAAAGAGCAAGGATTTCTAAACCATATTTGCTGACTCCATTCACTGGCCAAAACATTGTAAACACGACAATAGTGTTAGAGTCAAGGGAACACAGAGAGGGGGGTGAATCAGTGTTTTGCAATTCTAAACTTTATTAATCTAATATTTAAACGATTTCAACATTAGACCAAAGGAAAGATACAAACACACAAAGTAATCATCCACAACACCATAACACAAGGATTTTTATGTGGAAACCCTGTTAGGGGAAAAACCATGGTGGAGGTCAATCCACAATTTGAGTACTCAAATATAAGTTTTACAAAATGGGAATGCACTTGCTTTCACACTCACTGTCTAGAGCTCAATGCCTTACACAATGTTCAAATTAAGACCATCTGAAGGATTGAACTAAATTAATAGCATGTACTCATTCCTAGTTATATTTCTAGTTCAACTCATAGATCAAATTTTGGACCTTTTATCTGATTTTGCACTTCGCTCTTCCCTGCTTTGAAGTTCTCATCACAAATCCATACATTAGTAAATTCACACCACTATCCTTTTGAATTTCACATCACACACTAACATACTTCACATCACATATGCTATCTATATTCAAATGATACAATTGATCTCTTATATATATCTATAACCAAATATTTGATCATCCATATGTCGGCTTTAACAAAACATAGAATACTTTTCAACGGTTGGCTAAATCGACAACTAATTCTTAATGTGAACCACCCACAGTCAGCCATAACATAATAAGGAACTAAGTAAACAAATTCAAGCACAAAAAAACATTTAAGCAATTACTCTTTAAACACCCACGATGGTTATATTTACCAAGTCGACCTTCTAGCATTAGTAACCAGAAAATTAATACTCTGGATCTCCTAGGTCATACACCAGTGAATGCACACCTAGATAATTCTTGGATAAGGTAGTATGAACATCAAAATACCTATCTCTGAGATCCACAACCAGAAACAATAATTTGGTGAAGTATATAGATCAACAGATTTATCATTAACTGAATACCTTGTTCTTCACTCTTACTTCCGATACTAGCTAGCTCTTTACTTTGTCTACCGGTATGGACCAATACTAAACTATGGATTGGATCAATGAATTAGGTTTCCATTAATAACAACACTAAAATCCATAGGCCAACAATCTCCCCCTTTGGCATTGATGGCAACACTTAGTGAAAAATGACTATGTGTCAAAACCAATATGAGTATGCTACCAAATTTCAAAACTTCAAAATATAGCTCCCCCTAAAATTGATAAGGCATTTCTCACTGCTATCTCTCCCCCTTTGACATCAATGAAAAATATATATTGAATCTCCCCCTTTGAAATATATCAAAGATTCTGAATTGATTCAAATTTTTGAAACAAAATAACTGTTACTTGGGTTAGAAGATTATCTTGTAATTTTCTTTCATCTCTGGGAGGAATTTCTTCCAAGATTCTATTGCAATCCCAATGATTATGATCATGTTGTTATTCTTAGATGTCTTGTTGACAATCTTGATGAGGGATTTTGCAATTGAGATCACATTCTCTAAATTTTCTCCTTTCCTCAATATCTCAGTTATTTGTTCCAATCTGCATTCAATTATGTCCTTTACTTTCCAAAAAAGTATCTACACACTTTATTTTAGTGAATTGAACTTTTGCATGCTCATAATTTCACTCTTGAATCCTTTTCTTGCTTGTACCACCTTGATCCTGAGACATATCAAAGCTTTATCCAATCCCATTTAACTCTGTTTCAATTTGTTCCAATTTTCTTTGTATTTTCCAACTGCACGAGGCCAATGGATGCAATAGTAATAGATGTTATTTGCTCCACTTATGCATTTCCTTAGTTCATTCATTTTTCTTTTGAACTTGGTAAGAGATATTATTTACTACTTCTTCATATGTAAGATTAATTCTTCTTCTTCTTTGTTTTGAGACTCATAGTCCATGGTTTCCTTGATGCATTCAATCATCTCTTCTGGAAAAATGTTCTGAAAACTCTCCAAATTGATCTGGCTATGCACAACATGAGCACTCAGTACACTCAAAATAATATCCTGATCATATGAGGGTTTGATAGACCATAACTTAGCAATTTTATGCATTCCACTTTCCTCATGGACAAGCTACAGTAGTTTCTCTTTTGTTAAGTCATCTTCTTCTTCACTTGATTCTGTCATTTCCATTTCTTGTTCTGGTTCGACTGATTCTAGTTCTTTTCCTTGGGTGTCCTCAGTTTCCTTATCGGATTCCTCATCTGGTATATCTAAAATCTCCTATTATTTTCCTTTTCCTTCAGATTTTGGAAACTTGCATGTAGGAGTACATGAAATAGTTTATTTTTCTCTTTTCTTCTTTCTCTCCATCTCACCGAAAGAGGAACCAACTTCTAGTTCCCTTATCGAAAGAGAAATACCAACTGATCCAAACTTTCCTAGCAAACTCTTAAAGAAATTTCTGAATTCTTGATCATAGTTTGCCAAACTCTTAGAGTGTGTGTAGATTTTTCTGCATACTAGTTCATTTTCTTTCCACATCACATTGTTGTTCATTGGTAAGCATTTCAAAAAATACATTACTAGACATACAACCAGAGTACCAAACCTGAAAGGGTAACCTGTCTCCTTTGTTAATTGCACGTTCTTCATCAATTGATCCTTTAGCAGTCTGCACAAGTCAAAGTCTTGACCTTCCATTATCATTTTGTGAGAGATGTAAACAACACCTGCCAAAGTTTCACATTCTCCATTTTTGATAAATATTTTATAGGAGACTTTCTGCGCAATGTACCTTGTTACTGAATCTCTGATTGTCGAAATTATCAATGCCCTTTGATCTCCAATAACCCTAGTTAGGGTATTGACTTATGTATTCTAGATAGACTTCTTTCTCAGTATATCCCCAATTTTGCATAATCTAGTTAAATTTTCAATTACTTTTTTCGGAATGAGGTAGGGTTTGTCCAAAATTAAAGTATCGTCATTAAATTTTCTCAAAATAAACTTAATGATTTTTGCATTCTTGAAATAGGGAAACTCGTTCCAAATGTCCAAATTCTTGTGTTTAGCTTCTTTCAGCCACTTCAATTCATCGGGTGACAACAACTTCCTTACGGATCTAATCTTCTCACTTTTATATTCATCTAGATTGATTGTTCCTTTGATTTGTTCTGTTTTTCCTTATGAACTCATGTTTCGCTTCTATCAAGCGCACATCAAATTAAATGAAATATTTCTGAAGTACTTGATGAAGTAGGGTTTCGTAGCCGAAATGCCTTCACGCCTTTGAAATTCTATTGTAGAGTTCTCTCCTTCTTCTTTTCCTTGATGCAAAGTGACAAATGAGGGTTTTAACTTGCCTTATATAACTAGCACACTTGTAATAAATGTCTTTGACCTAGGTGTTTTGGATACCTTTTTTTCTCAAACAACGAGAGGAAAATTCTTCTATGCATCTTTAATTGATTGAATTTTCTTGTGAGTTTTTTCTAGAGAATTTGTAGATCATTAATAAAAAATTTGAAAATATTTTTGTGATCTTGTACCAGCTTACGGACAGGGGAAAAAGGATTTTCTTGAAAAACTCCCCCTAGGCCAATGAACTGAAATCAATTTCCAGAGGAATTACCGGAAGCAGGTTCTAGTACAGAACCATTTCTAGTATCAGAATCATTCTTCCTTACCCATGTCTTCTTCATCTGATCTCTTATTTCATCCGTAGTCACTTTCCCTTTTCCTTTATCATCATTTTGTGTGTTTCTGCCTTTATATACCAGACCTCTTCTACCCACATTTTAATTTCTATAGAATCTTGCAATATGACCGCATCTCCTGCAATTGTAGCACACAATATTTCCTTGTCCAAACCAATCATTCCATTCATTACTTCTTGATCTGCCTTGGTTAGCACTATGCCCAAATCTTCCATAGGTGTAACATTCAACATTTCTTCTACTGACAGAGTTTTTTGATATAGTTCTACATTCAATTGATTTATGACCAAACTTATTGCAATTGAAACACTGACTAGAGAATGATGAGTCACTTGATTTCATTTTACTTCTAAACTGAGTAGCCATATGACCAAATTTATTGCAATAAAAATGATATCCATTAAAATTTTGAGCATTAGGTTGTCTTACCACATACCTTCCACCTTTGTTCATCTGATTTCCCTGCCTGAAATTTCTTTATCCAAATCGAGAGCTTTCTCCTTTCTCATATCCAAGCCCTTGCTTGTCTTTAGCATTCTTTTGTGCTTGAGTCAGCTCATCAAGCTTAATAGAACTAATCTTAAATAATTATGACATTTTAATTATGTTTGTGGCCCACCTTCGACTATTAATTAAATAATTCATAAATTATTTAATTAATTCATGTCTTTTTATTCTTCGTGATTATTAAATAAATAGATCTTATTTATTTATTTAATGCGTCACTAATTATCTAATGTCTTCTCATAATTAAATAAATTTCTCAATTTATTTAATTAATCTTTGCCATCTATGTCTTCTTAATTATTAAATAAATATATTTATTTATTTAATATGTCTCTAATCCTCAAGTCTTCTTATAATTAAATAGATTTATTAATTAATTTAATTAATCAATCACCTTCTCTAAATTAAATAATTATCTTTAATTATTTAATTTCCTTATTTGACATTTCCCTCATTTTAAATAAAACAATGTATTTAAAATGGCCTCACATGGTTAACTGCCACTTCTTTTAGTAATAATCTCAAAATCAATTATTTACTATCACACTAAATCCATATCTTGAATTAATTTTAATTCAAAATGGTAATATTCTTCTATAAATCAAGTAATTGCTAAAATTATTGATTTTCTAAATCACATCTTCTTGTTCAAACTTGATCCTCTTGATTTTACTAATTTTCATCTAAGTGTCACATTTATTCTCCATCCTTGATTTAATTTCATAAATTAAATCTTGTCCACTCATTTGGGAATCTCACCCTAACCCTAATTGAGAGTTGCCATTTTGAATCTTGACCATTGATTCTAGGGCATTTCTCAATCTTCAATCTCATCCATCCATCCAAAATTGTATTTTCTATAAAATGCCAATTTTGTCCTCATTTCAAAATCTCTTAATTTAATCTCTCAATCTTTTTAATATTTGAATCTCTTGCATTTTCTTGAGTTTTAAGATTGTCTTTGTTTTTTTGATCATTTAGCTACTTTTAATAATTGCAAATAGGATTTAGTTTCTTTTTCATAGACATTTTAAGAAATCCTTCAACACTTTGCTTAGGGCTAGTCCATAGTATAGAGTTTCTCATCAAAATCTGAGGGCACACTTCACATTTCAGCAAGCTAGAAGGTACAATGGAAGTCAGCCATGGAGGATGAGGGAGTGGGTGAGCTCGTTTCATCTTTGTTCTTTATTTATTTCCTATGCATTTCATTGTCTATTGTGGATTTGATAATATGCATGTGTGTTTTCTAACCATCTAATCTTGCAGAAAAATCCTTAGTTACATTGGTGAACCCGACGCTTTTTGACACATTTTTGTAGGTTGTACGATTTTTTTTTCATTGTGCAAGTATAGGTACAAAATGACACATTCGACAGTTCTTGCGACACAACTACTCTGTTGCACTGCATCTGACACCTCAAACGACACAACCACTTTTCCGTGATGCACTTGCCATTTCGTGTGACACAACTAGCAAATCGAGCCTCATCCGATAGACAAGGAGCCGCAATCGACATAAACCAAACTGAATTCGACACACCGAGCCACATCTACAATCCCGAACGATGCATTTTCTCTGCTGCGACACAAGCGATTGGTAAAATAAAAGATTTTTATTTTTATTTTTGTCTTTCAAATTTTTTATTTTTGTTTTTTTAGATTAAAGATTTTCTTTTTATACTAATTTGTTTGTTGCAGCGTGTGTCAAGCTGGAATCTAATCCATGGTTATTGTTTGTTTTTTTCTAATAATTTAATCAATCATGCATTTCACTCATAGTTAAAATGAACAATCACGCATTTGCATGAGTTTAAAAAGAACAATCACGCTTTCATGAGTTTAAAATTAATTGTTAGATAACTCACACTAAAAACGGTTAAAATTAACCCTTTGCTTGATAACACTACAAATAGTTAAAATGAATGCGTGTCTGTTGTGTTTTGTTATTTAGTTAATTGTCACATCTTCATATTTCAATTTGGGTTTAAAAAAAAACAACCATGAGAGTGTGAGTGAAACATATTAGTGTGCTCTCTCTTTGTTTTTCAACAAAGATTGATTGAACTACGAATATTTTTGCTCGCTTTTGTTAACCTTAGAAACTGGGCCTGCTTTGGTGGGAAAAAATACTCACCCCAAAGCAACTCAAACCAGCAACAAAGCTCTCTACTCCCGATCGGTATATAAATGTGAATCCTAAGGGAAAGCCTAGGATTACGAGTGTAGATATGTCATACGGACCAAGTAGTACACCCCAAAACCCTATTGAGATTAACTTGTTCAGGTTGGAGTACCTCCTTAATGGACCTTAATCTTGTACCCCATGTATGACCACTTGAATGGGTGTCTAAATTAAAACCCTTATTTTTAGTGATCAAAAACCTTATATTATTTGGTGCAGCAATGGTCATTGCCAACCCACCTACACATGTGTAGTTTTTAATAGAGATGATCAATCTGCCATGGGAATTTCATGGAGGTTGGAAGCTTGGTTGCCCTGAGAAGTGAGTGCACTGTAAGGGGGATCCCGTGGGGCCAAGCTTCTAAATTCATCCTCTAAGAATATGCGGTTGGAGTAAAATCCGCATGGGATCCAAAAGAATATTGTCTTTGAAGCCATAGGATTTTGTAAATTTTTTCTATGTGGTTGTTTTTCACTTTAATACTACATCATGTGTTTGCCAAGTGTATTCAGGTAACTTGAACAAATGAACATCAACTGCAAAATCTGAAACAACACTGCCAAACTGAAACAAAATCTTTGTAATCTGCTGAATTTTTGTCAAAACCACTTTTTGCGACACATCTGCTATTCCAGACCACAAGTGATAAATCCAGAGCTCCAATCACTTTGTTGCAATGCATGTGAAACTTCAAATGCTGCAATTGACTGTCTTTCACCATAATTGCTTTATCAAACGCCACAATCGCCATTCTGAACCGCATCTACTATTTCAGACTGCAAGTGCTAAATTTTGATCCGCCTTCACTTTGTTGCAACACATGTGCAACTTCAAACGCCACAATTGATTGTCTTTCGCTGCATTTTCTTGATAGAACACCACAATTGCCTTTTTGAACAACATCTTCTTTCCTAAACACCGCAATCGCCTTTCTTGCAACGCATCTAATTTTTTGTGATGTATTTGTTGCAACACATTTGTTAGTGCCCAAAAAATTTCATTTCATAGTTAGAAAATTGAGACTCCATTCTATCCATAAAGGATTCCAACCATTTTTCTCTGTTATTCCTGTCTACAACCAGATCTTGATTTTCTCAACTTTCATCATCTTTGCATTTTAAGTTGCATTCTTAGGTTGTCATAGATTTCCATTTCATTTCCCTCATTGCATTATTAGGCTTTCCCATCATTTTAGACACTCATTTTTTTTTGTAGATTTCAGGAGTAGATTCCTTATCACCCTTAATTAAAAATTTGCATTCAAAAGTAGGTTATCATTGGACTCAATCAACCTTTTGTCTTTAGTCATTAACTTTTGTGAATTATTTCCCACTCATTAGTCTAGTGTGGAAATTTCACTTTGTCCTCCTTTGTCCCTTTACAGTCCATTGATATTCCAGACCTGAAGCATTGCCAAAACTTTGAGTGGTCAAGTTTACATCTCCTTAGATTTACCATTAGTGGGTGCATCTTAGAATCCTTTTCATTTGCATACCATTAGTCTTTTCACTTTTGTTCTCATCCCATGTTTAGTAGTATCCTTTGCATTTACATACCTTTAGTTTCTTTTTAGTCTCATTTGCAATACCACTCACCATCATTGCATAGCATTACTTTATTCCAAAAAAACCCAAAAACACATAGTGTCATAACATTTTCATATTTAGATCATCCTCCACTATTCCCCAAAGTTGAGCAAAACTTTTTATGGTTGAAACTAGATTATAGAGAAAAAGAAGACTCATGGGTTCCTTTGGTCAAGACACCAACCTTTGCAACTTTTCAAATGACATGACTATCAATACCAATAATTTCTGCACTAACATGAATGACATGAATACAAATACCAACATGGGGAATTCATTCATTAATCCTTTTAGTGATATTCTCATTCCATCCTCTTCACGCAATCCTTTTGAATAATTTGTCCGCAGAGACCAAAATGGGGAAGTCTTTGAAGAAGGCATACAAGCTACTACCCAAAACCCAAAAGTGGCCCCTTTTGTGGAAGAATTTGTTCTAAATGACTCAGCTAGATATCTAGCCATGCTCCTTGACCAAGGGGCTAGGTTTCCAAAAGGATTTTACCTCAACACTATTAGAGAAACATCTCCTGATCCCCAATCACACAATACTTTTATGGGAGCCACTTCACAAAATATCATTAACACCATTAATTCTACCTCCCCTGGTCATGCTACCACCACAACCAATGCATCCACTATGACCAACACAAAATCTATTGGGGGATCATCTACCCAAACCAACACAAAATCACAATCCATCCCCCAAAAAACATCCACTATTCCTTCACAAATGGTTGGATCAACAATGGGTGCAACCACCTCAAACCTCTTTGGGACTTCATCTAGTTCCATGAGTACATCAACAAATCTCTTATTAGTTTCCTCTAATGCAATGGCAACAAAATCATCAAACCCTTTTGGGAGGTATAAATGAAGAGTTGTCATTCAAGGAAGCCAACCTAATATCCCACATTCCTCACAGGTTAATACCAACATTCCTCAAGGCCATAATTACCTATTTGGGCAAGGAAATCAAGGCACCCAATTTTCTACTCAATTTGGGCATCAACATGCTCAAGGACAACAAGGCCCCCAAATTCAATCCAACATGGCGGGATCCCATATCCATACTTATGCTTCTCAAGTCCATACACAATAGCACATCCCTCATCAAAACACTCATTTCCAACAACCAAATCAAAACACTCATTTCGCTCACCAACAGTAAATCCCAAACCTACACATCTCATCACAATAGGTGGGAACTCAATCTATACCTATCACCAACATGTGTGATGCTACCAACAACCTAATTGTGGAGGCACTCATACTCAAACAGGTTGCTCTTCAAACGCAAGTAGAGACCTTGCAACAGTCAAACAAAGTCTTACATGTCACATGACTTATGTCCATATCCGATTGACACAACATTGAATATTCCACCGTTTCCTCATGGATATGTGGTGCCCCATTTCCCTAAATACAAAGGCAAGATAAACCCCATTGAACACATAAGAGAATTCACCACCAGTTGCATGGACATTTCATATGAACAAACATATCTCATGAGACTCTTCTCTAGAAGTCTTGTGGGCCATGCACTGGAGTGGTTCTCACTATTGCCTAAGGGAATCAAAACATGGGATGAATTGGAAAACAAATTTGTTAAAAACTACGCCTATAACATTGACACAAATATTGACATTGCCTCCTTATGCAGACTTACCCAAGAGGATGCAGGACCCAAGAGGATGCAGGAGAGACTTTTATCCCATTATTTCAAAGATGGAGAACCGTCAATGGGCCCTTGGTCTATTGGTGAAGTTGAAAGGTTCGAAATGAGCCCACCAGGGATCAAGTCTTGTTGAGTGCAAGGCTCCGACATCATAAGGGATGAGGTCAGGATCGTGCCCTGGGCGAATTTGGTGGCATGGATGCCCCTCAATCCTTGGCTCTAAGTTGAAGAGGTGCACGTGTGGGCCCGTATCAGGTTCCTAAATCATTTATGTGGTGGAATTTGTTGATTGGCAGCTCGTAGGCTCATGCCTCGCTGGGCTGCCTCACAGGTTTGAAACCTCCATCAAAAAAAAAAAAGATGGAGAACCTTAGCAAGAAATTTTCCAGTAGAAATACTTGGAAAGGAGAAAGTCACCATGTTTGTACAAAATCTCCTAGTACTGCTAAGATATGGATTACAAGTCCATTATTGTACCACCTTTCTTGACCTTGTTGAAAAAGGTGTTCAACTTGAAAAAGCCTTGATCGCTAAAGGCGAATTAAAATATGGTGGCGAAAAAATCAACACCACCACAAACACTAACCCAAGTTATTCCAATGACAAAACCAAATACTAAGTTAAAAATAAACACATCACCAATGATGGTGTGGTTGATGCGAAAACCGTCAATGCAACAGGTCATGTACTCACTATCAAAGGAGTTCAAAATCAAAATGCATTTGTGACTACACCGACACCAACTACCAATGCTATTCAAAATAACCCAACTCAATCTAATCAAAGGCAGCCACGTCAACCACGACAATTTCAAAAATGCACATACACTCCCTTGGGTGAGCCTATCAAAATTGTCTTAAAGAAACTTACCCAAAATGGTGTCATAACTTTGGAAGAACCTAAACCGTATGACCCTGGTCAGTTCAAGCCATCATGGTGGGATAATAATGCATTTTGTGATTACCACCATGTCAAAGGGCACAAAACTTCCTATTGTCATCAGTTACAAAATCTTGTGCAAGACCTTATTGAAAACCATACCATTGAGTTGGGAGGTCAACTGTTTGTGTCTAATTTAGATCATACAATCCACAAGAACCCACTACAGGATCATGGTTTTGGTAACCTCTCCTCGTTCGACACAAAGAATATAAATAATCAAGCTAATCACGTCTGTCATGCCTTCAATTATTCCGGTGGTACCATAATTAACAATCTTCACGCTACTTATGAAGATAAATGTGTCAATACCATTACCATCAAAAAGACCTTGGAATTCAATTTCACAACACGTAAAGGCAAGGTCACCATCCTAGGTCCCTCTGCTCATCAGCCTAGAATTACTATACCTGGTCCATTTACCAAGCCACCAAAACTTAAGCCAGAGTTCAACCTTATCGATCCATTGAACAAAATACCTGCTCAAATCTCCATCCTTGAATTGCTTTGCATCTCACCCGCACATAAGGCCATCTTGGATAAAGTTCTACAGGAGTCTTCCATCCCAAACAACATTGATGTCAATAATTTTGAAACTATGGTTGGATATTTGACTTCACCTCACCACATTACCTTTTCGGACATTTACTATTCCTCACCCAAACCATCTCATAATGATGCCCTTCATATCGAGGTTTTTGTCCATAGGCATAAGGTTAGACGAAGTTTAGTAGATGGTGGAGTAGGATTGAACATCTGCTCTTTAAAATTGGTTAAAGCTCTTGGCTTCTCTGATGCATGTGTGGATGCTACCAAGAGTATTGTTATCAAGGTGTATGATGATGAAGAATGCACTTCTAAAGGCATCATCACAATTTCAATTCATATGGGACCAATTATTATAGATACAACATGCCAAGTCCTGGATCATGACATACATTACAATATCTTACTTGGTCGCCCATGGATTCATGCCTTAAAGGCCATTCCTTCCATATACCACCAATGCCTGAAGTTCCCTTTTGATGGTACTGAAGTTACTATCCTAGGAGATCCTGATCCATTTCAATATTGTACCAATTTGAGAGCCACTACTGAGCACTAGGTACCCATCAATCGAGAAGCCTCAGCTTCCACCTCTTCAAAATATATTGACCCATCTGCACTCACCAAATCATCCATATCCATTCCATCGACTTCCACCACACCATCCTCCTCAGCCTCCATACCAAGTAATGACCTTCAAATCCAGGACCTTGGTTGTGGAGAATTCAAACTGAATACGGCTTATTGTATCACCACAATACCTAAGCCACCTAAAGTCTATGGTAGACCGTGTTTCACAGTTAAGCCTAAAAAAACTTTCAATGTTCCACCAAAATAAGTATTCACACTGTGGGGAGATATGAGTAATGAATTCATTATCAACATAGCTAAATGGATCTACAAAGACCCAAATGGATTATGTCCACTACTAGTGCATCTCTATGGAAAAGGCTATCACATATGCAAGGCACTAGTTTTTTATGGCACAAGTGGACTTGGAAAATCCAACAATGGAAGGAAAGAACCTGTTATTATCTTTGTAAGACCAAGGTACATAGGGCTAGGGTTTGACCAGCTTAGAACTATCGATCAACGTACCTATGAAATTTAAAGTGAGGACGTAATGGCTCCAGAAAGTGTCGAGACAAGTGAAGAATCCCTTACCGAAACTGACTCTATTGACTCTAATGAATGGGAATGGGGATCTGAGAAAATCCTGAGTAACTATAATATTGACAAACTATTCCTAGAACCTAGCCAACCCCCTTTTGAAGAAATATTCTGACAAGAATACAACATTGATCCTATTGACCATCATTCTAAAAATAAGGAATGGGTAAGCATTCATTGGGATCCAGAAGAACATAAATTATCGTTGGCAACATCTGAATCATCTCGCCGCATTCCCAAGCCCACTCATGAGCCTGACATGCCTAAACCTACTGTCCATGCCTCTGAACTGCTAGACACTAGTCATGATGTTGATACTTTTATCCCATATTATGACTATGAATACAACTCATCTAAATCAAAATATGGTCCATCCATTACATCTGACACGAAATTTGAAATTGACAACTTTGCATTCACACTTGAGGCTTCAATTTGTATTATTTCTGCATCTTCCCCATCTTTTACTAGCACTGACAATGGGATTTACCTTGTTTACCCACAACTGATTGACTGGTACCAACAAGAGCCACCTGCTATGGATATCTTTTAGAATGATGAGGCCATTGCAGAGTTCATGGGACTCCAAGAGGGCATCCCGCGGGGTGATCACAAAGAAGTATTTTCTATTGACCTAGATTGTGTAGCTTACTTCAGGGAGACTATGCAATCCTCTAGTCGTAAAAATACAAAGAATAAAATAAAAAAAGAAATGTCTTTAGGTGGAAACCGCAAGGCGCCTTCTAACAATAAAATAGTAAAAATAAAGGATGTATCCAAAGGTGAAAACCTCTCTGAGGCACCTAAGGATGGAGGATTGGACTTTCTTCCCATAACACAGGAAAATTCGGCAATGCTTATCGAAGACACCATTGAAGTTAACATAGCTACACTAGAGAATCCCAAAATGGTTCTCTTGGCCGCATCATTGTTAGAAGAAGAAAAACCTGAAGTCCAATAATTCTTCATAGAGAGGAAAGTTAACTTCACATGGTCATATGTTGACATGCCAGGCCTAGATCCACAATTGGTATTGCATCATCTTCTTTTAATCTCGGGTATCAAACCAGTCAAACAAAAATTGAGGAAAATGCATCCACATATCGCACTACTTGTAAAGGTTGAACTAAAGAAGTTACTGGATGCTGGATTCATAAGATCAATAGACTATGCCAACTAGATATCCAAAATTGTCCCTGTCACAAAGCCAAATAGACAAATCTGCATCTATATGGATTTCAGAGATTTAAATAAGGCTTGTCCAAAAGATGATTTCCCATTGCCAAATATAGACATGATTGTTGATCTCACAATAGGGTAAAAGATGTTGTCTCTCATGGATGATTTCTTGGGCTATAACCAAATCTGCATTGCACCTAAGGATTAGCACAAAATGACATTTACATGCCCATGGGGAACATACTATTGGAATGTCATGCCTTTTTACTTAAATAATGCAGGTGCCACATACCAAAGAGATATGACAACAATATTTAATGACATGATGCATATCCTAATGGAAGATTATGTCGATGACATTTTGGCCAAATATTTGACATGGAAGGATCATCTCAGGGTCCTGGCCAAAAAATTTAGACGATTAGAAGATTACAAGGTTCGTTTGAACCCAGAAAATTGTGTCTTTGGGGTTACTTCAGGAAAAAAATTGGGCTACATAGTTTCACGACGAGGCATAGAGGTTTATCCCGCAAAGGTGAAAGCAATACTGGACATGCCTCCACCAAAAGGAATTAGTGAGTTGAGAACACTTCAGGGAAGACTCCAGTCCATCTGATGCTTCATTGCACAATCGGCAGACAAGTGTCAACCATTTCAGTATCTATTCTACAAAGTATCTCCTTTGTATGGACAAACAAATACCACACAACCTTCAAATAAATCAAATAATATCTATTGACACCACCTATCCTAATGCTGCCCATTGAAGGCAAGTCATTGATCTTGTATCTCTATACAACTACAGATGCACTGGGGGCATTATTGGCACAAAATGACTATGAGGAAAAAGAAAGTGCCAAATACTATATAAGTCACACACTGATAGGATATGAGTTGAACTATACAACCATTGAATGTGCATGCCTTTCAGTTGTCTTTGTAGTGCAAAAACTAAGAAATTACATGTTGAATCACCAAACACACTTGGTAGCTAAGATTGATCCACTAAAGTATCTTCTAAGTCAGGCAACATTGATAGGTCGGTTAGCAAAGTGGGTCATGATTTTAAGTGAATATGACATACAATATGTTGAGCACAAGGCAATTAAATGGTAGGTAATAGCAGATCAACTTGTCGATGCACCCATCCAATTCACTCATCCACTGATAATTAATTTTCCCGATGAGTCTATCTTTCATGCAAAACCTACGTCACCATGGAAACTATATTTTGACGGGTCCCACACTGGTCACGGCTTAGGGGTTGGTATCTTGTTCATCACACCACAAGGGGATTCCATTCCTAAGGCATTCTGGATCACCTTTCCTTGTACTAATAACATTCCAGGATATGAAGCACTGGTCACAGGACTCAAAATTGCAATTATATGGAAAATTCAGACATTGCTAGTAATCGGGGATTCTTAGTTAGTTATCAACCAAGTGAATGATGATTATGAAACAAAAGATGAAAATTTGCTCCCCTACAAGCAATTAGTGGATAGCTTCTTGACATATTTCAAAATGATTGCTTTTGAAAAAATTCCAAGGACACAAAATAAAGCAGTCGATACCATGGCAACTATTGGATCTCTCTTAGACATCCCCAAAAATGTGTCACAATTTGAGTTCTTAGTGGAAATGTTGTTGATGCCTGCATATGACATCCCAAAATTGCAAATGGTTTGTGAACTTGTTGGTCCCAGTTCACCTTGGTACTAGAACATATATGATTATCTTATGTCCCAAACCCTACCATCCAACCTATCCAATAATCAAAGAAAATACTTCATCTGAAAAGCCACCCAACACACCATCGTCAGTGACCCCTACACCATCGTGGCTTTGATAACACCCTTCTTCGATGTCTCGACACCAATGAAGCCCAAAAAAATCTATGAGAAGTACATGAGGCTATATGCGGATCTCATTCAAGTGGCCCAACTTTAGCAAGGAAAGTCACTAGACTTGGATACTATTGGTCGACACTAGAAAAAGATGCTCTTTAGTTTATCAGAACATGTCAGAAATGCTAGGTACATAGTGACCTAATCCACGCACCTGTGTAGGAGCTGAGACCAATCACTTCTACATGGCCCTTCACACAATGGGGACTCAACCTCGTGGGAAAGATCCATCCATCCTACTCTAACGACCATAAATTCATAATCACCGCCACTGAGTACTTTACTAAGTGGATTGAAGTCGTCCCCCTCATTTACATCACCGGTAAATAGATATCCAAGTTTATCCTAAATTATATCACTTGTCGGTATGGTGTTTTGCAATCAATCATCACAGCTAACGGTCATCCATTCAAAAATTAGGACATTCGTGAACTCTGTGAGCGATTCCAAATCCAACATCATTTCTCCACCCCATATTATCCATAGGGCAACAGTCAAGTTGAGGCATCAAATAAAACAATTCTTCATATTCTTAAGAAGATTGTCGATGACACTGGCCGAGATTGGCATTTACAACCCAATCCGGCCTTATGGGCCTACCGTACCAACATTCGTACACCCACTAGAGCCACTCCATTTTCCCTTGTCTATGGATCTCAGGCCATATTTCCCATAGAGGTCAAAATTCCTTCTCTCTAAGTCTCCTTGAAGGGAATGATTGATGATGTAGAGTATAGGCAGTCTCGCCTGCATGAGCTATAAATTTTACAAGAAAGATGAAAAAATGCCTTGAATCACTTGCAGGAATATCAAAATCGGCTCTGTAGGAGTTATAATAAAAGAGTGATGGTGAGAAAATTTTAAATTGGTGACTTGGTGCTCATGCAGAATCCAAGAAATCAGGTTGACCATGAAAAGACTAGAAGTTTGATCCTAATTGGCTCGGTCCTTATATTATTACTGCAACATTCAATTCTGGAGCTTATCAGTTGGCCACACTTGATAGAGAACAATTGACAAAACCCATCAACAACCTACATCCATGAAAGTTTTACACATAGCATCAGAGAGCTTGGCTAAAAACCTCAAAAGACAAAAATAGAAAAAATCATCTCTTGATTAAAACTTGGCCAATAGGCGTCTTGGTGACACCAAAAAAATAAAAAAATGGCAAAAATAGTAAAAATAAATCAATTCATCCAATAGTGAAAACTTGGCAAATAGGCCCTTTGGATAAGTCCTATGGTTAAAACCTAGCAAAAAGGTGCCATGCATAGTCAATCATTGCTCTGCCATCTACTGTTACTCTAATCAACCTTTATCCACTTTGCATAATCATGATAGCTTGACACATTCATGACATTCATCATAAGTCCTGTCAATTTCATCCATGGCTAGCATTGGTTGACATCACCTCTTGCATATCCTTGCCTTTTGTCTAGCGTCTGCCTCTTTCCATATCATTCAACCCGGATAATCCTTGACCTATCTAGGGGCAAGACCTTTATCATGCAACTACAATGGGTATCGCATATGATCTGACATTCGTAAAAGGTCCTGAAAAAATCTTAAAAATTTGTAAAACTCCTCGAAAAAAGTCATCAAAATCCTAAAAATTCCTAAAAATTGAAAAATGTCTTGAGAAAATACAAAATCATTCAAAAAGTGTCAAAAATCTCAAAGTGGTGTCAAAGTCAGTCATATGCTATAAGTTTAGTCAATCACGTCAATCATTCTTTTATCCTAGTCTGAACTACGTTGTCTCTGTGCATCTGCTACGTAGGTAAGATTCATCTTTGAATCCCTGAGACATTAGGTTAGTCTTTCTATGTTTGTCAAAAAAAAATCACGCTTCAATATTTTCTCCTTCAGACAAAGTCATTGGTCATTTCGAACTACGAGGTCTCTAAGTGCATGATGTAGGCAAGGCCATCAATCAATGAGCCCCCGAGGCCGCACTAGGTTAGTCCATTAGGGTTCATGGCACTACACTTTGACACATGTCAAAAATATTCAAATCAAATCGTCTCTCAATATTAAACGGGTAATCTACCAAAAAATCGGTTTCATCAACATTTCAATCAAGTTTGCATGTCAAGTGATGGCATGTCATAAATTCTATCATCCAGTCAAATTCTATCAAAGCAAATGAACCTGTCAAAATTTGGGTTCTTCTTCAGATGTGTCCTTCTGAGAAGCAACTCTCATCATTTCTTTATGCTTTTGGATATGTCCTTTGTAAGCATCTTCATCATCACGTGACATTTTGATGGATTCTCCTAACTCTGAGAATCGATCCTCTTGATATCAACGTCATTCAGGATGTGTCCTTCTTGAATCTGGTATCACTCAAAATTTGGAAAATGTGACCAAGTCAACCTTGAAATCTCAACATTAAAACACTTGGCATTTTCAACACTTGATAATTTGTTCACTTGGAAAATGCTTGGCAAACACTATTCTATATTCTTGATGATTATCAGGATATTTGTTAGTTATGTTAGAAGAACCATGACGTATCATGATGATCATCCTTGTCCTTTTGATCATCTTGCTACTAGTTTCTCAAGGATGTCCTGACTTCTGGATTTAGAGTACCAATGACGTAGTATGATTATTTTCTTGTCTGTTGTTAACTATTGTGTGGCTAGTTTCTCAAGGATGTCCTGACATCAGGATTTAGAGAAGTAGTGATGTCGCATGACTAGTCTTGTCTGTCTATGGTTGGTTATGAAAAAATGACTAGGGGAAATTTTGTTCCTTGTATGAGTATAATCATCCTTGTGTGTGACTGTTGATCTACATGATGGTTTGACCTTGCACACTATTGATCGGTGTCATATCATAGTGTTTGTCGGCCATCGTGACATTTTTTCCCAATGATGATTAAATAGCAATAACTAGGATAGTACTATGGCAAATGCTGAAGGATTTATGTTTCTGCATTAACATGCATATCTTCTCCACACTATGCATATATTTCTCCGTACTAACATCCATCTTCATCTTCTCTTCTCTTATCCTTTGATGATATCTTGTGGCATACAAAAATAGATCTGCATACACGATCATGCGAGCATTTCATATTCACATTTCACATTTGCATAAATCAAATGCCATAATTCACACTACATGACACTATCATTTACATCCATCCATCTGGCATACATAAAACCATCATTTGCATTAAGATATAGACATCATAAACATCATTTGCATTAACTTTTAGGAATCATATCATCATACATTGCACAATGCATACATACATGAACATATCCATAATTGCATTCATAAACATAGAAAACAACATCCACACATCTCATAACATCATAAATGCATCACATCACATAGAATCTTATAAAGCATAGTGCACCATAACACATAAAATCATATAGGCCACATCAAAACTACATCACGTATATATATAATCTCAAAAATTATCATGTCACAGGATAGAGTCATGAGATATCCCAAAAATGGAGCTCGCAAGCTCGAATGTCAATATATACAATACAAATAACAAAGTGCAAGTCCTATGTTTTTCCCCCTCCATCCCATGGAGGTGACTCATGAGGTGGTTGTGGATGACTCGTCAAATGAAAAGTAACTTGGATAGGCGTAATGTCCCAAGTCTGACTCTGAGATCCTGAGGGATCAATAACAAGAGGCTAACTCTGCTCTGCCTGGTGTCCTGATGACACCGATCTATGACTATGCCTTGACTTGTGGCTCAATGACTACCCTGATGAGGTGGACCCCCCAAGCACTCGTATGACTATTGCTATGTGATTTGTTGTTGATGTGGCTCCGAGTACCACTGCATGTCTTGCTATATGACCTGGATAACCCTAGGTCCTGTCTCTCTGGTGGAATGGCCTACTCGTATAACAACCTGTATTGGTCCTTGCTCTTGGCCATCTTGGCTAAATCTCTGGCCATATCCCCTGACAGTCTTGCGCACAACTATGCAAGCTCATTCACCCATCTGTTTGACTCTTGTCGTCAAATAACAACTTGGTCTCTCTCCACTCTCACTACCTCCAACTCAGCTACCTAGGCCTTGTTCTAAGACAAGGCCGCATCTAATCTACTCTGAAGATTTGCAATCCTATGATCCAGAGTAGCATCTTCTGGAAAAATGGGTGGCATGGCCCCCTCCTCATCCCCATCATTCAGTCACTCCTGTAACCTCCTCTTGGCCTCATCCTCCTCCCTCGCCTCCTCTTCATCGATCTCCTCCACATCAACGTCAAGAGGATGGTGCTTTGCAAAAGGATCCTCCTCTACTGACATCTCTCCCTCTGCTTTGACCTCCACCTCCTCCTCTCCTTGGACCTCTACCTCATCCTCCCTTCTAACATTATCCTCTCCTTGGACCTCTACCTCCTTCCTTCTTGGTTGCTCTCCCTCCACACCCTCCTCTTGGATGGGTAACAATGGTGTGCCACCCACTCTTTGCCTAACTCTCCTGGGCTGCCTCTGCCCTCCATCACCCCTCCTCCTCCTCACACCCCTCTCGTATCCATCACCCCTCCTCATCACACCCTTCCTGTCTCCACCATCACCTCCACCCCCACCACCCCCATCATCTCCCCCACCTCTCCCTCCATCTCCCTGACCACCATCTCTCCCACTAGCTCCCATATCATCTCTCCCACCATCTTTTCCACCTTGACCTCCCCTCTGTACCCATAGGATAACTAATATATGATCTATAGGAGTCGGACCATCTGGATCTATCAATGGAATGAGCCTTTTTGAATCTGCCACCAGGCGTCAAACTCAGTAGATATCCCTGCATCTACTGGACCTCCTCTCCATAATCATTGCTATGCAACCAAGCTATCTATCTGGTGCTCTGCTACTGCCACTGCTATCAGTGGCCCCCATACAATCTCCCTAAATGACCATGCATACTCGATCATCCCAACTGGCACAACCTATTGCTCACCAAACTGTTGTAATACCCAGGGGACAGGTACATCTCAATGATATGTTGACTCTACACTATATGACCAATCAAGTATCTAAACTATCTGCACAATGAAAGATGGCCATCCTCATCCGGCCACTAGGCACAATCTATGTACAGACTCCAAAAAAATCTAATCCATGTGTCGATCTGATGTCGCTAGAACCTGGTATCTCCTACATGAGTTTGGATAACTAAACCAACATATAGATAAACATAGGACATCCCATCACCCGGTTCTTGAATCTGTACGGGCAAGCGGAAGACAAGAATGTGCTCCCATGCCCAAATCATAAGTAAGGTGGTCCCACAACTAATACTCTTTCCCTCTTGGTAAACAACCTCATGAAGCTGATGATACAACATAGCCAACAAGCAGGGGCCACAAGAAAAAACTGTCCTCTGAGCATGCATACGAACTAGTACATCCCCCCATCCAATCGGAAACCCATGTCCACAATGAACTGGAATCAGAACTCCGACAATCAACATCATAAGCATGGCATCCCATCGTTGATAGTGGTCGGCCACAAAATCCCACCCAATCTCATACCCATAAATTCTTAGACCGACACCACCTATATCGTCATACATCTCTCCCAGGGCCTATCACCCTCTATGGGGATCATAAAATACTCTCTCCCCACTGATTAGGATACACAAAATATGATACACATCCTCCAGGGTAATGGTAGCCTCTCCTATAGGGAAATGAAAGCAGAAGCTCTCTGAATGCCATCTCTCACAAAGCACCATTAGGAATGCCCTGTTTGCCCAAATAATGGGCATGTAGGTGACATTATATAACCCCAGTCTCATCAACCGTCATCTCTTCCTGTCACTCAGCCAATCTCTGAAAGCATATGTAGTAGGCCTGAACTCTTGAGTATAAATAAGCACTAATCGTCTCTACACATGCAGAAACAAGGGTTAGCACACATGGATTAGCAATTCGGCACATTAGTACTATCTAAGAAACCAAAAATGCATCTGAAAAAAGAGTCTACACAAAGTCAACTCTAGTCAACCTTGGTCAATGGCAATTGTGTTGTGTTGATAGTAATTGTGTCACACTAAGTCACATGCGGCTCTACATTTCATAGTTATGTCACACTTTATCAAATACGTCATTTTAGCTGACAATTGTGCACCTCTACAATGATTGCATCGTTCAGTATGGAAATTGCCTCATTGTATAATGATTGCGTCATTTGGCCAAGTGGTTGCGTCGCAATATCACAATTGTGTCACTGATTACCACATTTGTGTTGAATTTTGACACATGTGTCATTTTCCCTATCAATTGTGCGTCTTTAAACTTTGGCTCGCCCACCCATTACACTTGCGTCGTGACGCAATAGAATTTTCCGTTTATGCGATGAAATTTGCATTGCAACGCATTTGTTTACCCCCCCTTTACCCTAATAAATGCATGGAAATCAAAAAAAATAAAATTTGGATAGGGTACCTACCGGTGCCTCTACACCCTTGAGTTGTTGGAATTTCCGCTCATGGTAGCCACGGTGGTTAACTAACTACCTAGGGAATGATAAAGTGATTGAGATAAGATCTAGAAAAGACAATTGATCTTCTAGAAGGAATCTTATCTCCTACAAACATGGAAAGGGGAATTACCCAATTATTTATGATTTATCTAATGATGCAACCTAGGATTTAATTATTTAAATAAATACCTAAGTAAACTTATGCTAGTGTAATGATTAATTAATTACACTAACACCCCCCCATAAGTGCGACTTAGGGAGGAAAATATGGATGCAATGATGATGATGGATGATGGGTCTCGGCTACATGATGGCCATTTTAGGTACCCATTTAAAAATGATAGATGAAATGCAACAAATCTCCCACAAGCGAAGAAAAGGGGAAAACCTAGTGGGAAGAAAACCCCTCTCCAAAAAGGAGATGAAATGTAGAAAAGTGAGGAAGGATGGAGGAATCCCAAATACCCCCAAGTACACCATCTGTCACATGGATACAATACAATCAATGGACCTCCCATAGGGAGAAAATATAGAGACTATATAGCCCCCCCAAAATATGTGGTCACCTACAAAAAAGGTAAGTGTATGAAGACAAAACATGATCCAATGTTGACAAACAACTTGTCTCCCTTTTGGAAGAAACAAAACCAAGTGCAAGTGTAGGGATGCTTCCCATTCTAGATAGGAATTGAAGGAAGGAACGATGAATATGAATGATGATGTCTCTAAAAACTGCTCATGTGTCTCCTTACTTGATGAAGATGAAGATTCCACAATCAACTTGAGTACATACCTACTCAATGAAGAAGGTGATAAACCAGGAGAATGCAGAAACTGATGTTTAATTGGATCCAAAGACTACAATACTAGATTGCCCCCCCATAATGAAGTGTTCTCAAAACCACTGAGAGAAGACTAAACCCAATCCAATGGTGGATGTTGAGGAAAGTCCTATGGGGAAGGAAGAAGTCTGAAATATGAAATCTCTAAAGAGAAAACAAGTGCCTCCAAGGTAGTCTCTGGATCCCCAATCAAGGTTGAGACAAAGGAATGTGGAGACTCAAGAAAAATCTCCAAAGTAGGATCTGAATAGAGGAGTGATATCCCCTCAAGAATGTCCTCCAAACCTGTAGAAATAGCCAAGTCAACAATCCTTGAAACAAAGTTATCCTATGATGTCAAGCTTGCAAAATTGAATGTGTCCTGATGAATCATGGAAGCCTCAATCAATGACTCTGGACAAGGAATCACTGAATGTGAAGGGATACCAACAGTCTCTAATGGAGAAGAAGGAACATTTCAAGAAACCTTGTCAAACTCTTTGAAAGATTCAAGGCAATCTAAACAAACAACCTCCTACATAACAATATCATCATGGGGTGTCTAATCTGAGGAATTACATTATGAATCATGATCATCAAGGAATGGTGGAGTACCTAAATCTCCATATAGCTCCCAGATCTTAGTCCAAAGGATGTGAGGACAATCAAAAAGATCAATAAAACTCAAAATATCACAATCAAATTGTATTTCAATTATCTCTAAGACAATATATCTACTGCAACTCCAAGCAAATTCTTGAATACCTTCCCTTGGATGGGGAACTATACCATATAGTTGTGGCAATAAATCAAGTGTTTGGAGATGGAAAATGATCCCATCTCACCATTCCTTATAGTTTCCCATGTTCAACATAACCAGAGAAGTAGGATATGTAAGCCCCATAATGTACCTTCAACAACAAATAGAAACTTCCAAATTTGATATGTGACTGAAGTGATGCCACCCAAATCAAAAAATCCTTCTTCAAATTTTAGGGTGTCCAAGTAATTGAACAAATGCACCAAATTGAACAAAACCAATGCAAGATTACCTAGGGTTGAAACTGATCAAAGTGACTGAACTGATGAAAAAAGATCTGAATTACCTTCTTGATGCCGCTAAAATCACTGAATTTTGATAAATGGTTGGAAAGATATGAACCTTTAAGTCCAAATTAGGGTTTTGACTTCAATTGACTGTAGATTTTTTGGAAGATTTTTTTTTAAAAATATATTGCACCACTAGAAATTAGACCAAATCCTCTTTCTAACGGTATCTCCTTTGCTAATTTTTGATACCCTGGTGAAAAGTTAGGAAAAAACGAAAAAAAGGCCTATATTAGGCACTCTACGGGCT
Source organism: Sequoiadendron giganteum (assembly GCA_007115665.2). Lineage (NCBI taxonomy): Eukaryota > Viridiplantae > Streptophyta > Pinopsida > Cupressales > Cupressaceae > Sequoiadendron > Sequoiadendron giganteum. The sequence goes on along the minus strand of CM021107.1, from coordinate 21,455,908 downwards.
ATTGAGGTGCAAAAATAAATCCCCTCAGGCGTTAGCACCTGGTCATTGATATGACCACAATGGTAAATGAGGCAAAAAAATCACTCAATCCTAGATCGGCACTGGGGCGGAGCAACTTGGTGGAGAAACCCTCTGGACGGTGGTGCTCGGATAGAGCGGATGGCTCTTGGTCTTTAATGAGACCTCTTCCTCAACAAACGGGGCTTGGAGAGCCTGGGCACTAGCAGGAAATAGCTAACGGTTAGTGAGTGGACTCTAGTAGTAGGAATGACTAGTGGTGGAAAATTCCAGCGAAGACTCCAACAGTTGGCCAGTGATGAGCCGGTAAAGACAAACAATCGACAACATGGAGAGAAGGCATGGGTTGGTAAAGAGACCGACAATGGAGCAACGTCCGGTCAAACCACGGATTTGAGGTACCCCTACAAGAATTTAATGCGCTGACCACATGCACCTTTCTCCTGTAAGCAAATTAATTTGGTCGACAAAAGAATATTTCCTATAGACTTTAAAAGATAAGTTGTCGATAAATAAAAAAATTGAATGATGTCATTTGGCAATTCAAATTTAAATGTTGACTTTATAGGAATATATCCGCAGAAGAAAAATAATTTTGAGCTGACCTTGAAATAAAATATGCCGAATGATGTTTAAAAAAAATCAAACCTAATTTTTTTTAAAATGCCAATAGAAAATATAAAAATCCTGATATTTCACTTACCAATGGGATAGTAGAATTGAAGTCGCTCCAAATATTTTTTTGCAAACTATATAAATTGTCAAAATAGATTTTTTTTGCCAAACAAATGTAAAAGCCCTAATTTTTTTTCTGAAATAGAAAATGCCTGTGACTATTTTTTTTTTTGCCATAGAGGACAACTACAAGGGGTGTTTTTTTTTTTTTGCAAATTTTTACGAATCGTACCAGGTGATTTTGAAAACCTTAAAATACCTTCGATGGCTTCCGAGTTGATGAATCCAATTTTGATGAATGAATAGGTGATCCTAGGATTTTGAGGCCTTCTGAAGACAATGGTGAGCTCGGATCTGACTCAATTTGCTTCAAAAATTAGTTTGGTCCCTAGGTGGAGTCAAGTAGCTTGCAATGGAAAGCTTCAAGCTTGCAAGAATCTCTCTAGCCCTAATTTCTTGATCGTGGGATGAATCTTCACTGGAATGGCTCTGATACCATGTTGAAATAATGGATGCACAATGTCCCTGAAGCTGTAGCCTTCAAGAGGACCTTTTCCAAGAAGAAATTCAACCACACAGAAAGTGTTGCAACTTAGGGCATGTAAATAGAGATTATCTGATTGATATCTAGAATATGTTTACAAATGTACATATGCCCTGAATATATAGGCATGAGTGAAACCTAGAATTAACAAGATATTGCCAAGTGTCTTAATCACACTACATGTTGCAACATGTAAACCCTAACTAACTACCTAGGGAATGATAAAGTGATTGAGATAAGTTCTAGAAAAGACAACTCATCTTCTAGAAGGAATCTTATCTCCTACAAACATGGAAAGGGGAATCACCCCATTATTTATGATTTATCTAAAGATGCAACCTAGGACTTAATTATTTAAATAAAGACCTAAGTAAACTTATGCTAGTGTAATGATTAATTAATTACACTAACATATTGAACGTAAATGATATTTTTTGCAACTTGTAAAACATTGTCACCATGATCAAATGGATTGGATATATGAATCATTAAGAAATTCTATTGTGGAGGGACCCTATGTGCACCTATAATTTTAGATAGAGATTTCATAGATTGCATGGATTGTGAGAAACAATCTATCATAGTTTGGTACTTCTTTCACTTAGGACTCTTAAGAGATTGTGCTAGAATAGTGTAGCCTAGAAAAATCGGTTGTCCTAGGCAGTAAACAAAAGACTTCCCTATAATTCACCCATCCATTTGGACATGTTGGAAAAATATCTTTATCCCCATGATGCACGAAATGCAAAATATGATTACTGACAACTATTCACTAAATGCAAATGATATTTTTTGCAACTTCTAAAAGATTGTCACCATAGTTAAATGGATTGAATATTTTAAAATTTGGTAGGAGTTATTATGGAGGTACCTTATTTGTACCTATAATTATACACATAACATTAATAGGTGCCATGGATTGTGATAAATAGTTTGTCATAGTTTGAAACTTTTTTGTACTTAGGGCTCTAAAGAGACTGCGCCAAAATAGTTTTTCTTGTAATGATCAACTATCTTAGGGAATTAATAGAGGCCTTCCCTAGAATTCACCCACCCACTCAATATTTTTGAAACAATAAATTGAGCCCCATGATATATTAAATACAAAATATGGTTGTTGGCAGCTTTTCACTAAACATAAATGATGGTTTTTGTAACTTCTGAAACATTGTCACCAAAGCCAAATGGATTGAATATTTTAAAATTTGAGAAAGATATTATGGAGGGGCCCTAATGCACCTATAATTTTAGAAAAAAAATTCATATATTCCATAGATTATGAGAAATAGTTTATCATATTTTGGATTTTTTTGCACTTATAGCTCTTGAGATACTAGGCTGGAATAGTATAGTTTAAAAATTTTGGTTTCTCTAAGGAATGAAAAGGGGAATTATCCTAGTGTTCACCCACCCATCTTGATTTTTTGGTGCAGTTGGTTCAGCCCCACAACACACAAAACACAAAATATGGTTGTCGAAAACTTTTCACTAAACACAAATGACACTTTTTACAAATTTTAAAAAATTGTCACCACGATCAAATGGATTGGAGATCTAAAATAGTGAGAGAGGCTATCATGGAGGGATCCTATGCTAATTTTTGGGTTTGGATAGAAATTTTTTAGGTGTCGTGGATTCACAAAAAAAATTATCATAGTTTGATAGTGTTTTGTACTCAGGGCTCTTAAGAGACAATATCATAATAGTGTATCTCAAAAATATTGGATTTTCTTGGTGGTGTCTAAATTGTTTCTATTTCCTACCAAAAGAGAGTCTTTAGTTAGAGACCCTAGAGTCCATTAGCTCATTGACTTAGACCCTTATATAACACACCAAGCCTTTGACACAAGGTGATGTGGGTAATTCTTCCAAGGCTTGACATCCATCTCACTTATGTCAAAATTATGGTTCTCTTTTGTTTATGGGTATGAGGATGATCAGGATGCACATGACCAAGATGCACATGGAAAATCAAATGGTCATGAAAAATGATCTGCTAAATGAAACATGTGTCATTAATAGTTAGGTAAATTTCAATAAATTCAAATTCAATTTATTAAATTCATTTTGAAATGTAAGAATAACTAAATTGTTAGATTGATTATAATAAAATTTTAGGGTCATCTTGTGTTCACCCTATGTCTAGAAGCCCTCCAAATACTAATTACATGATGTCAAGTCCATAGGTATGTAACTGTCGTGTCAAAATTGTCACCCTTAACAATATCACACTATGTTTTGGCCCCCCTAAATTATTGAGCCTAGTTGACCCTCTAATGTCCCAAAAGTATGCATTTTGGAGCCTATTTGTACCATTTTTCAATAAAATTCAAGTATTGAGTAAATGCATCCAACTCATATGTTGTTCCAAAAATTTAGTGTCTTGGAACTTTGGGCCAAGACCCATATGCCCTTGGGCATATGGGTCCCCCTTCTTGAAAGGAAAGCAGTGAGTGGAATACACCTTCCTAATGCTAACATTTAGGAGACAAAAGGAAATAAACCATTTAAAAATTTACAATTATAGTTCACTTAAGATGCAAATATGATTAGCAGAATAGACAATCAACAAATAATACTAGATGTTACGTGGAAAAATTGTTGAACATCCAGAATACTGAGAGGGGGGGTGAATCAATATTCCATTAAACCACAATAAAATCCATCTAATCATTATCATAATTATATCTGAATTAGAAAGAAGGAAGATAAAAACAAATCAATGCAACCATACACATCAACACTAGGATTTTTACATGGAAAACCTAAAAATGGAAAACAACGGTGAGGGTTAACTCACAATATATTATATCTGAATACAAAATACTATAGGGCTCACTGCCAAGACTCACTATCCTTGAAAATGCTCACTGCCAAGACTCACTGTCCTTGAAAAGGCTCACTGCCTAAGTACAAAATATGGTTAATCACCAAGATACAAAGATAGTGGCTCACTAAAAAAGATTGAACTAATAAGATACACCTTCAATGTGCAAGGTTTATTTCCAATGAGGCTCAAAATATGAAGTATTGCCTCACAGTAGTCGCTCAACTAATCCACAATTGATAAAGAATTTAGTCCTAGATCTTCACATACCCCTTAATACTTTTCACACTCACACTTCACACTCTCTCTCTCTAATCATTCACTTCAAAACATCTTATATATACAATTATATCTTATTCATCAATTAGGTCGGCCTAATTAGATGAAAACAAAATTATCAAAATTATCTTTGTTGAAACCAAATATAATTTAAATTTTTTATCCATGCAGTGCATTATACCAAGTTGGATAAAATATATAAAAAATAACTAGTCTCCATAAATTATTGCATACGCTAAGTCAACCAAGACTAGAACAAAATTCTCCAAACTAACAAATAAACCTCAAAGAAAACACCTTCCAAATATGAGAACATATTAATTTCCCATCATACTACCAACAAAACCACAGCATAAGAATTCTCACTTTAATAAAATGTAGAGTCTCCTACTCAGTATGCCAAGCAAAGAACAATAGTAGAGTACAGAGTTGCACTCTATCAGAAATAACTTTCTGCTCATAACCAAAAATGCCTCAAGATCGTGGATATAGTTGTCTAAATGAGTCATGAAAACATGGTTAAGAGATTAGAGTCATATAAGATTTTGTGGTGAATTCTGAACTCAAATACCAACACACTAATCTAACACAAAAGAGTATTACTAGCAGAGAACAACTTTTGGTAAACCAAGTAGACTTCCCATATAGATATCACCATGTTGGCATCAATGACAACATAGGAAAAATCAACACAAAACATCCACACTTCATCCTCATGTTGCAAGGCTCCATAATCCCAACATTCTCCCCCTTTGGAATTGATGGAAACATGCATGACAAAAACATTTTCCAATATACTACAACTAAATACTTTGAATATTCCCCCTATCAAAACTGTTCTTCACAAAACTATTTTTGTTTTGTTAAGCTTTGTCTCTTCATTTCTCTATCTCTCCAACTCTCTATCTCTCCAACTCTCTATCTCTCCCCCTTTGACATCAATGACAAAGGATGGGGTTTGGTATATATGTATATATGCATCAAAATGTAACCAAAAAGATATGAACATAAAATTAAATTAACCTAAAGAAGAACCTGTAACACTCTCCAAGATGACCTTCCACGATGTTTTGCCTTCTTCCCATGAATATTTTGCACTTATAAGTCTTTTGTAATAGCTCAAGCTTAGTTAAAGACTATACACCATGTGATAAAGTATTAGGACTAAGATTAATCTCTGATAATTCACCAATACATCCAAGAGAACTAGAAACAGAAGTGTGCCTAAGTTTAATCATGTCTCTGAGTGCTACAAACTTCTTGATAACATCTATCCTTTGATCCTGCAGGGAAAATAATTTGTCCTAAAGCTGCACAATGTAGGACCACCTTTGATTATCTCTATATTTTGCTAACCTATATGTATCTTCCTAAATTCTCATCCATCATTCACTCATCCTTATCTCATTTCTTATGTTCACTGTGTCACCAAACCAATCTAGGAAAAAAGAAAGTAGTTCTTTTGCCTCTTCTTCACAAACTTGTACACTCTCCAATTCCTTCATCACTCGACTGTGTGCATTTGCACATTTTCCCTTGATACCTTCCAAATTTCCTTCATCAGACCTAATTCCAGCATGCACTTTAAGTCCCGAGATGTAGACCATCAAAGAATCAATCATGCATCAGAGATTCTCCACAACATAAATAGATGAATCAAAATTAGCACCATGAATAACCTTGTGCAATTCTTCCAAATATCTTTCAATATTTATTCTTTCATTCTCATGTTGAGATCTCTCAAAATCACTTCCTTTTGAAACTTCTTGCTTAACAACACTCTTCCTTTTCTTCCCTGTTCCTGTTACGCTACCGAAGGTACCTAACTTATATGTGCATACCAACCTTGATTTAACTGCTTCCATATGACATAAATCTATAGACACAAGAAAATCTATGCTTTCGGAGTACCTTTCAACAACACTTACTAAAATCCTAAACCTTCTACTCATCCTCATCTAAAATGTTCCAAAGAATGCAGCAAGGATAGTCTCTTTTTCCTTCCATTTGGGAACTGGTCTGAAGGAACACAAACCAGTTACATCTTTGATAACTTCTCTGGTAATCAAATGTGCCTCATCAATCCACAAAGATTCATCATGAATTTCAGTCAACACTATTCAAATATGCTTCTTTTCAAATTCAAACAATGGGAATTTCCTCAAAACATCCAACTATTGGATGTTTTGGTTGCATTTCTAGTATGTGGTTGTCATTGATGTCAACACTATTAGCATTAATGATGCTTAAGGTTGTATATTTTGAGGATATTGAGAAAATTGTAAAAATAATATTGTTGGCAGCCAGTGAAGCTGAGAAGGTCAGAATGTTGGAAAGTTTTGTACATTGAAGATCTAAAGGTGCGCTTCAAAGGGTTTGTTGCTTAAACTTTCTAGTATGTTGTTTGAAAGTTTCAAAGGTTCACATCAAGATTTGTGGGAGTTATGAAGGTTTGTGTTCCTATAGTTATTTAGTTTCTATAGATGGTGTTTTTGAATGAAGCAAATGAAATTCAGGTAATTTCATGTGTTACACATGTATCCGTGATGTTCATGGATGATTCTAGATCGTACTCTATCTTTGTTGTACGTTCACATTGATCAGAGTGTTCATGATCAGATATTTTCTTATGTGTGCTCGAGTTTTCATGTTCTTGGCCGACATCGTGTTAGCGTGTTGCGGATCCTTGAAGATTTATATTTTCTTCTTTGGTGTGTTTGAAGGTGTTTGTTTGGGTCCTCACTATGTTGTGACTGACATGTGTTGGTGTGCATTTAAATTTATTCATGTATTGAGGCTGACAGTTGTAACTTATTCTTTATTTGAGGCCGACTGAATAGTGGATGTAAATTCGTATAGCAGATATATATAAGTGTTTTTTTTCCTCATTTAGAGGCAATGCTCAGTGTGTGCAAGAGGTGTACATGTGTGAATAAAGGCCAAATCATTCAAGAGCATAACAGAGTGTGAAGAAGTTTGAGCAGAGTGTGGAAGAGTGTGTAGAATTTTTTGTGCACCTAACTGGAATTGTAATCAGGCTTTTGTAGAAGCTATTTTCTCAATTCAACTTCATCAGATGGATCTAATCTGATTATTTTATGTAAGGAAATGAGCCTTCCCTTTGAGTAGTGTGCTCTAGGTAGTGCGCCTGAATGCAAGTGCATTCCTTTTTCATTATTCATTATACTTCTAACAGGGTATAATCTTGTGGACTAACATCCACCATGGTTTTTCCCCTAATAGGGTTTCCACATATAAAATCTTGGTGTTCATGTGTCTCTAATGTGTTATTAATTTATGTTTGCATTGTTATTTATTAGATCTGAAATTTAAGGTTGATTAATGTTGTATAAGTTTGATTTTGGTAACAACTGATTCACCCCCCCCCCCTCTCAGTTGTCTATCCTTGTTTTTCCAACAATTGGTATAAGATCTAGTTCCTTTTAAGAAGCCTAACAACTTGAGTTGATATGAGATGGCATCATACAAGAAGGATAGTCCTAGATTTGATGGTACAAACTACTCCTTATGGAAAGTTGGAATGGAGTGCCATTTGAAGTGCATTGGATAACCTTTCTGGAAGATGACACAAAGTGCATATACTATTCCTCAGAATCATTTGTCTTCTGAAGATGAGAACAAGCAAGCAGAAGCTAATACCAGGTCTATTGAAGAATTATTGAGTGCTTTGATAGATTCACAGATGAAAAATCTGTTAGGATTGAAGACTGCATACCAGATCTGGAAAAAGTTGGAAACTTTGTATGAAGGAGATGCGCTAGTGAAAAGTGATAAGCTACAAAGTCTAAAGGCAGTGAAGATGATAATATCCTCTTTTTTTCTCAAAAGATAAATGAAATGGTGATGAACATTAGATTTGTCAGTGGAACCTTGGATGATGAGGAAGGTGTGGCTAATATACTTAGATCCGTCCCTCCCTCCTACAAAACAAGAGCTCATGCTATTGATGAACTCAGGCCAGTGACAAATATTACAAGAGCCATGTTGATTGGAAAACTTTTTGCATTTGAGTTGAGTGAATTTGGTGAATCTTCTCCTAGGACTGAATCTGCATTCAAAGCTACAGTATTCAAAAAAAGCCAACAAAGATACAATCCACGTGAGAGTTCCAAAAGGACATTCAAATATGAAGATGAAATGAAAAATATTGAAGATGAAGAAAGAGAATTAGAAGAACTGGAAGCATTGATTGTGAAAAGAGAAGTCAGAGGTCATGGTAAGTACAAAGGAAATTTACCTATTAAATGGTTTTCTTGCAGTAAAATAGGTCATTTTGCATCTAGATGTCTTGAAAGATTTTCTAAGTACAAACCTGAGAAGACTAGATTTTAAAGGCAATGTTATTATACTGAAGAAGGTGTAACTGATGAAGAATCTGATAAAGAAACTGGAGATGTAGGTGAATGGGTATTTATTGCTATCAAAGAAAATGGTTAGGTGTCCACTGAATCTACTAGTAATGTGAATGTTGAGAAAGCTCTTGCAGAAAAATTTGAAGAAAAAGATGAGTGGGTAATTGGCAGCGGATGCTCACATCATATGACTAGTGACAAAAGCAAGTTTGTAAGCTTGGAAGACTATGACGTTGGTGTTAGAAGATTTGAAGACAACACTTCTAGTGTGATTCATGGCAAAGGCACTATTTCTTTTGGTGGTAAGCATAATACTGATGATGTTCTTTATGTAGAAGGCTTAAAGCATAACTTGTTAAGTTTTGGATAGATGGTAGAAAAGGGTTACAATATTCAATTCAAGGATGGTAAGTGTAGAATAAGGGGAAGTTCTGGAAATATGATTGCTTTAGGTACAAAGACAAAAGGTAATATCTTTCATTTGAGTGTTGTTAGTAAAATTTGCTTAATTTCTCATATTGATATAAGTCGGTTATGGCATAGGAGGTTGTGTCATGTGAACTTTGATAACATTATCAAGATAAGCACTACTCAAGCAGTCACAGATCTTCCTAAGTTAGTGAAGCCTACTTACACTATGTGCACAGAATGTCAGATGGGAAAGAAAACAAGAAATTATTTTTGAAGCAAACATTATAGCTCTAATGGAGTACTGGATTTGATACATACTAATCTATGTGGTCCATCCAGAATTAGAAGTCTACAAGGTGAAAGGTATTTTATGTTGCTCATTGATGATTATTCTAGAATGATATGGGATTCTTTCTTAAGAGAAAAACATGAAGCATTAGAAAATTTCAAAAGTTTCAAAGCGATGGCAGATAATGAGATAGGTCAGAAGATCAAATGTCTATGATCAAACAGAGGTGGTGAATTCACTTCTTAGGAATTCAATTATTTATGTGAAGAGCATGGAATCCAAAGATAGTTATTTGCTCCCCGGACCCCTCAACAAAATGGAGTTGTTGAAAGAAAGAACATAACCATTCTAGACACTACTAGAACCATGATGTTGGAAGAAAATGTTCCTCATTTCTACTAGAGATAAGTTGTAAGTATTGTTGTGTATACCATTAACAAGGTGTATTTCATCAGTAATTTTGGTAAGACACCTTTTGAGCTATGGTTTGGTTATAAGCCTACTATCAATTATTTCAAAAAAATTGGAAGAAAATGTTACATCAAGAGAGATGATGATATAGGAAATTTTGATGCTAGAAGTGATGAAGGAATCTTTTTGGGTTACTCTACTAAAATTAAAGCTTACTAGTGCTTTAATAAGAGGTTAAAGAAAATGGTAGAAAGTGAAAATGTCAAAGTTGATGAAGACATTGTTAGACCATATAGATATAGTGAATATGATTCAGATGATCAAAATGATAATACTAACAATGATGTTCAGACACAGAATCAATTTTAATTTGTTCTGGTGAACCAAGGGAATCAAAAGGTAGAGACTAGAAAAAATGCAAAAGAAAGAACACAAGAACAAGAAGTTAGAGAAAATCCTAAAACTCCAAAATATGTAAGGAGATATCACTCTAATAGTCAGATCATAGGAGACAAGAGAAAAGGTGTGCAAACTAGAAGAAGAATTTTGGAAGAGTATTATCTAATTTCCAAAGCTGAGCCTAGTAATATCAATGAAGCATGCAAAGATGAACATTGGATGGAAGCCATGAAAGAAGAACTAATGTAGATAGAGAAGAATGATACATGGGATCTTGTTCCTAGACCTCAGAACAAAAAAGTGATTGGAACCAAGTGGGTGTTCCAAAATAAGCTAAATAAGAAAGGTGAAGTGGTCAGACATAAAGCAAGACTATTTTGCAAAGGGTACTCACAGATAGAAGGTATTGATTTTGAGGAAACTTTTTCCCCTATTGCTAGAATTGAAGAATTATAGTCTATCAGATGGATGTAAAGTCAACATTTCTGAATAGTGAGCTAGAAGAAGAAGTTTATGTTGAACAACCAGATGGATTTCAATTGACTGATGAAAAAGACATGGTTTGCTGATTGAAGAAAGATCTATATGGACTTAAGCAAGCTCCTAGAGCTTGGTATGCTAGATTGGATAGATACATATTGAAGCTTGGATTCAATAAAGGTATTGCTGACAACAATTTGTATTTCAAGTTGGATCAGAATAAAGAATTGATCATTGAAGTCTTTGTTGATGACATTATTTTTGAAGGTGATGATGATTTGTGTATGAAGTTTGTTGATGAAATGAAAAGTGAGTTTGAAATTTCAATGATAGGAGAGCTGAAATTCTTTTTAGGATTGCAAATCACTCAGTTAGATGATGGAATTTTCATATCTCAGTCTAAGTATGTGAAAGAGCTATTGAAAAAGTTTGGCATAGAAGATTCAAAGCCAGTTGGTACACCTATGATAACCGAATGCAAACTTACACAGAATGATGATTCTCCTAAAGCAAATTAGACAAGATACAGGTCAATGATTGGTGGATTACTCTATTTGATTCAAACCAGGCTAGATATCATGAATGTTGTATGCATGGTTGCTATATTTCAAGCTGATCCTAAAGAGTCTCATGTAACTATTGTGAAAATAATTTTCAGATACCTGAAAGGGATAGTTGATCTTGGTCTTTGGTATCCTAGGGATGATGATCTTATACTGAATGCTTTCACTAATGTTGATTGGGCAAGAGATGTGGATGATAGGAAGAGTACTAGTGGTGGTGCATTCTTCTTAGGGAAGAAATTGGTGTCTTGGCTAAGAAAAAAGAAGAATTATTTTTCGTTATCTACAGCTAAGGCAAAATATATTGCTGCTGCAAACAGTTGTACCCAAGTATTGTGGATGAAGAAAATGTTGAGAGATGTCAAAATTGAGTATGAAGAACCAATTGCCATATTTTTTGACAATTCAAGTGCCATTAACATTTCCAAGAATCCAGTGCTGCATTCAAAGACAAAGCATATATCCATCAAATATGACTTTTTGAGAGATAAAGTGAGTGACAAAGAAGTTAGACTGGAATATATACCTACCAAGGAGAAAATTGTAGACATCTTTACTAAGCCATTGCCTAAGGATACTTTTGAGTACCTTAGAGGCAAGTTAGGGGTGATTTCCCCTCTTGACCAGAACTAAAATGCAGGTCTTTGCACCAGTCTGTGAATTCATAGCCATATCTTATTTTGGATTTATGTTGTGGTGGCTACTACTCAAGGGCAGTAGTCAGGTGATTCAAACTTGTGATCAAAGCATGTGTACCTTTTCCATTTATTTCAAAGGGGGAGAGAAGATAAATTTGAAAAACATGGGAGAAGAAGGAAACAAGAAAGAGTGCACAATCTCAGGGGGAGATTGTTGGAGAAGAGCTAGTTGGGTTGGTGGCATTATTTTTCACATCATGTGTTGCCATCAATGCCAAAGGGGGAGATTGTTGGATGTTGTGGTTGCATTTCTGATATGTGGTTATCATTGATGTCAACACTATTAGCATTATGATGCTTAAGGCTGTATATGTTCAGGATATTGAGAAAATTGTAAAAATAATATTGTTGGCAGCCAGTGAAGCTGAGAAGGTCAGAATATTGGAAATGTTTGTACATTGAAGATCTAAAGGTTCACTTCAAAGGGTTTTTTGCTTAAGCATTCTAGTATGTTATCTGAAAGTTTCAGAGGTTCACATCAAGATTTGTGGAAGTTATGAAGATCTGTGTTCCTATAGTTATTCAGTTTTTGTAGATGGTGTTCTTGGATGAAGTGGATGAAATTATGGTAATTTCATGTGTTGCACATGTACCTGTGACATTCATGGATGAGTCTAGATTGTATTCTATCCTTTTTGTATGTCTACATTGATCATAGTATTCGTCATCAGAGATTTTTCCGATGTGTGCTCGATTTTTCATGTTCTTGGCCGACATGATGGTGTTAGCATGTTGTGGATCCATGAATATTAGTAATTTTTTTCTTGGTGTGTTTAAAGGTGTTTTTTTGGGTCCTCTCTATGTTGTGACTGACTTGTGTTGGTGCACATTGAAATTTATTCATGTATTGAGGCCGACAGTTGTAATTTATTCTTTATTTGAGGCTGACTAAATAGTGGATGTAAATCCGTATAGCGGATATATATAAGTTTTTTTTTTCCCTAATTTATAGGCAATGATCAGTGTGTGCAAGAGGTTTACATGTGTGAATAAAGTTCAAATCATTCAATAGTAGAGCAGAGTGTGGAAGAGTGTGTAGAATTTTTTGTGCACCTAACTGGAACTGTAATCAGGCTTTTGTAGAAGCTATTTTCTCAATTCAACTTCATCAGATGGATTTAATATGATTATTTTATGTAAGGAAGTGAGCCTTCCCTTTCAATAGTGTGCTCTAGGTAGTGCGCCTGAATGCACGTGCATTCCTTTTTCATTCTTCATTATACTTCTAACAGGGTATAGTCTTGTGGACTAACATCCACCATGGTTTTTCCCCTAACACGGTTTCCACTTATAAAATTTTGGTGTTCATGTGTCTCTGATGTGTTATTAATTTATGCTTGCACTGTTATTTATCATATATAAGATTTAAGGTTGATTAATGTTGTATAAGTTTTATTTTGGTAACAATTGATTCACCCTCCCTCTCAGTTGTTTATCCTTGTTTTTCCAACACCAACTTCTTCTCAAATAACACTCTGTAGGCATCATGGTTCTCTTTCAATTCACTTTCCCATAGCATGCTCAACTGAACTAATGAAATTTCTTTTGTCTTAAAATAAAAAAAATGCATAGATATCCTCTGTGGGAAACACTCTTGGAGGGATGTGAGATAATGCACCAACAAACTCTTCCAAAACATTCCTCAAATATATCTTCAAATTAACTTGCACTCTACCCACACTATTCACAACCTTTGAATTATCCATAACAATAAAAATGAAATATTGTGCAAACAGGAATACTTCTATAAATACCAATAAGAAATGTATAGATATCTTGCTTCCAGAGCTCACTTTGAATCCACTTGATCTCTTCTTCAAACCTTGAAACTCTGAATTTCTCTCTAAGCTTACTTTGCATGCTTCTCTAAAAAATACATAACCCTTTTGAATTATCTGAATTTATTCCTTTCATTTCAAATTTTTTTTCAATAAATGCTTCAACTTATGGGTAGATTACCTCAAAATTTATGTACGCCTCCATTCTTTCAAATTCTGCAAATGTCATCCTACACACATGCGACTGAGAAAATTCCTTAATTTTGTTACCACAATAAATATACTTATGTCATGATGTGACACAAGTATCAAGGAGGTGTTTATTATTATTTTTTATAATTTCTCCCCCTTAGCCACTATTTTACTTTAAAATTGATGGGAGTATCCGCACCAATTGTCAGAACAGATAAGACTTATGATTCTGATTCAACTTGCTTGAATTCTCCTTCCTTTCTCCAAATCTTAATCATTTCCTTTCTTACTTCTTCCAGATCAATGATTTGATCATTCTTCTTCACCAATTTTTTTTTTCTTCTTCTATAGTTATTACCAGTGTGTTCTAGATTGCTTCACTCACAGAAAACAACATTCTTCTTTCCATTCTTTCTTTTATTCAACTTATCTTCACATAGATTAAGTTTATATCCAATCTTCTTGCGCTTAAGACATTTGTCAAAGAATGATAAAGAAACATTCATTTTACTTTTGTAATCCTTTGCCTTATGACCAAATTTCTTGCAGGAATAACAAACACCATTGAAAGATAAATAAATTTTAGCATTAGGCCATTTGACAGGAGTTCTTCCAGAATCCCTTCTTAGATCCTTGGTTTTTCCATCTTTGCACTAACACTTCTTACTAGTAGATCGCTTCACTTTAGAACTTTGACCTTCCTCAAACCCTAATCACCTCTTATCCATAGCCGGTCTTTGAGAAGTAATCAACTCATCAAGCATTGTCGAGCTTATCTTAAATTTTTCCTCAAAACTTCTTTCCTTTTCCAGATTAGATCTTAAGATTTCTACTTCTTCCTCAAGCTTTATGAATTCATCTATCTTCCTTTGAATTTCAATTTCCTAACATTCTTTAGTTATTTTCTTCTCATCCAATTTTTGCAGTAGGTCGAAGACAATTTCATCTACCTTAACCAATAGATCACATGCTTCAACACTTTTACTTTGCATCTTTTCAATATACTCATTCACTTTCATCAACTTGTCCTTTAAGTCTTCTATTTCTTCTAAATATCCAATAGAGACCACTTTTGAAGGAAAAAAATTCTTATACTCAAATTCCAAGACCTTCCTCAAGTTGTTAGGCTTCTTCTGAGGAACCAAGATCTGATACCAATTGTTGAACATCCAAAATACTGAGAGGGGGGTGAATCAGTATTCCATAAAACCACAATAAAATCGATCTAATCATTATCACAATTTTGACTAAATCAACAAGTAGGAACATAAAAAAAATTCAATGCAACCAAACACATGAACACCGAGATTTCTACTTGAAAAACCCAAAAAGGGAAAAACCACGGTGAGGGTTAACTCACAATATACTATATTCAGATACAAAATATTGTAGTGCTCACTTCTAGGACTCATTGTCCTTAACAAGGCTCGCTACTTGAGTACAAAATATGGCTAAGTTCCAAGATACAAAGATAGTGGCTCACTACCAAAATATGGAATTGATAGGATACACCTTCAATGTGCAGATTTCAATTCCAATGAAGCTCAGAATATAAAGTACTACCTCACTCAATAGTCACTCAACTAATCCACAACTGATAAACAATTTAGGCTCAGATCTTCACATACCCCTTAATCCTTTTCAGACACACACTTCACACTCTCTCTCTAATCATTCACTTCAAAACATCTTATATATACAAGTATATCTTATTCATCAATTAGGTCAATCTAATTAGATGAAAACAAAATAATAAAAACTCTCTTTGTCGAAACCATAAATAATTTAAACCTTTTATCCATTTAGTGCATTATACCAATTCGGCTAACATCCATAAAACATAACTATTATCCATAAATTATTGCATAGACTAAGTTGACCAAGACTAGAACACAATTCTCCAAACCAACAAATAAAACTCAAAGAAAACAACTTCCGGATCTGAGAACACATTAATTTCCCATCATACTACCAACATAGAGAGTACCAAAAAAACCACAGTAGAAGAATATTCACCTTAATAAAATGTGGAGTCTCCCACTCAGTATGCCAAGAAAAGAGCAACAGTAGAATACAAAGTTGAACTCCGTCAGAGATAACTTTCTGCTCATAAACAAAAATGTCTCAAGATCCAGGATATAGCTATCTGAATGAGTCATGATAACATGGTTAAGACATTAGAGTCATATTAGATCTTATGATGAATTTCTAACTCAAATACCAACACATTGATCTATCACAAAAGAGTATTACTAGACGATAATAGCTTTTGACAAGCCAAGTAGACTTTCCATATAGATATCACCATGTTGACATCAATGAAAAAATATGAACAATCAACACAAACCATCCATACTTCGTGCCCATGTTGCAAGGTTCCATAATCCCAACAAAAACCCTCTCGAGGAAAAACCCACACACCAAAGCAAAGATCTCTTGTATTACAATAAAATAAATGTTACATGTGAATCATAGAACTGTGCTCTCATAGGTGTTTCTCCTATTCTAAAACCAACAACATAACATTAATATTGCTTCAAGAATTCACATGCTCACAATTTCATAAATTTTCAATACAATGCACTATTGCATTCAATAAAAACTTCACTAGCATAATCAAGAGACCAATTGCTCCAACTTCCATACCGATAAACAACCACTAACCAACTCAACTATTGTTACCTTCTTCCTCTATCAAAGCCATTTTGAAGAGACATAAAACCTTGACTCTTCAAAATCACATTGTCACACCGAAATGTCTATCAGTCCATCGCAAGCCACTTAGATTGACCTTCTCGTGATAATGGTTTCACTGCTATACCAGAGTCTATCACCATACCGAATGCTACATCACAAGTCACTGCAGGTTACTAATATTTCCCCGCACTACCATAGACAATCTCTATTGACCACTATGGGATGGTGGGATATATACTGCACCACCGTAAGCCATCCCACAACTTGTCATGGGATGGCAGTATGGCCCGCACTACCACCAACACCTTCCATGGATCATTGCAGTGTGGAAAGTAACACCTCCAATTTGTATAGACTGATGAGGACCGTTGTGGGATGGCAAGTAACATCGCCAGCCCAAACCCTTCTAAACTACACCCTACAATACTATAGTAAAAACTTGAATGCAAAACTTTGGGAAATCTAGAAATTGAGCTAGGGTTTCAATAGTGAATTTGAGACACACATTCTCAACATTCTCCAACTTGATGAACAACTCACTAAACCCCTTCCAATGCTTGAACTCGCTAAATATTCTAGCCCCTAAGGCCCATCAAATTGGTACACCATTCAAACTTATCCATGCTCACAGGCTTCGTCAATGCATCAACAACATTTGACAGAGTATCAACCTTTTCCATACTAACCTTTCCATCCTCCACCATATCACGAACAAAGTGGTATTGAACGTCAATATGTTTTGTCCTAGCATGGAAAGTTGGATTTTTCGCCAAATAAATGTCACTCTGACTATCAAATGAAATAAAAATCTACCTTGCGTCAAAACCAACATTAGAAGAAAATATTCTAATCCAAATGGCTTCCTTGCAAGTGTGAGTTACTTCCATGTACTCAACCTCAGTAGTGGATAAAGTGACTACAACCTACGACTTTCTCATCCAGCTAACTGCACCACCAAACAATGTAAATACATATGCATTGGTGGAGCTCCTATTGTCAATGTCCCCTACCCAATCTAAATCCACATATCTATGAATGTTAATTGAACTCTTAGATCCAATAGAGTAACCATGATAACATAAGGTGTACTCAAAATTACCCTTCAAATACTTGAAAACTCTCTTCACAACATCCCAATGTGACCTTCTTGGATTAGCCATAAACCAACTAAGCACTCCCACTACTTGGGAAATTTCTAGCCTTATACAGACCATTGCATACATTAAACTACCAACTGCACTTGCATAAGGCACCCTGGTCATGTCCTCCATCTCGTAAGAGATTTTGGACAATATTCAAAAAAAAGTTCCATTCCCTGCATTACTAGAATAACTAACTGCTTGCAATATGTCATATTAAACCTTTCTAGGATAGAATTTATATACTTTCTTTGGATGATCCAAATTTTTCTATTTCCACTATCCCTTTAGATTTCCATCCCCAAGATATACCTAGTTGAACCTTGATCATTAATTTCAAACTATGCTAACAATTGAGACTTCAATTCAGAAATCATACCCTTACTATTCCCAATGAACAACATGTCATCCACATATAGGGAAATAATAAGATGGTAATTTTCAGTCTTAAAATAAATACAATGGTCAGAATTTGATCTCACAAACCCCAGAGACAACACAAAGGTTTCAAACTTTTGGTACCACATTCTAGGCGACTGCTTTAAACCATATAGAGATTTCTTTAATTGTAAACTAGATTTTCCTTACCTTTTCAATGAAGTGCTTTGGCTGGGATATGCAAATTTCTTCCTTCAAATCACCATGAAGAATTTATATCTTCACATCCATCTGCTCGATCTCTAAGTCATATGCAGCTACAAGTGACAACATAAATCTGATAGATGTCAGCTTAGCTACATGAGAAAATATTCCTCCATAATCAATCCATCTACCTGGGAATATCCTTTTGTGACCAATCTTTCTTTATTCTTCTCAACACTACCATCTAGACCAATCTTTTTCTTGAACACCCATTTACATCCAGCATGCTTTTGTCCTTCAGGAAAAGGTACTAGATCCCACATTTCATTCTTCTTCAATGATGTTATTTCTTCATTCATGGCTTCCAACTAGGTATCTGAATCAGACATACCCATGGCCTATCTAACAACCCTAAGCTCATTAGTATTAGCAATCAAAGCATAGGCACACTAGAATCTAACATAGAATATCCAAACCTTTCAAGTTGTCACTTAGTATGTGTAGACCTCCTCACAGGCTGAGGCTGAGGTTCTTCTTCTTGTTCAAAATTTTTAAAGATACTCAAGCTCTCCTTATTAGAAGGTCCACCAGGAGTTTGTAGTTCATCCTTATTTGTAGTAAGATGAAATTCAAATACCTCCTTCTTTTCTTCTTCTTTCACCTTTGGCTATAGATCAATTATAGAAGGTTTTAGCTCACTAAAGATCACACTTCTTCTATACAACATCTTCTTTGTAACTAGGTTCCAAAGCTTGTACCCTTTCACACCAATTCCATAACTCATGAAGATATATTTTAAAACCTTATTCTTGAAATTAGATCTCTTTTCACTAGGCACATATGCATACGCCTCATAGCTAAAGACTCTAATATGTCTCAACCAGGGCTTCTTACCAGACCACGCTTCCATAGGTGTCTTGTCCATGAGCACCGAAGTGGGATATTTTTTAATAAAATAACATATTGTAGCTACAGCCTCAGTCCAGAATTTCTATTCTAGACCAACACTGCTCAACATACTTCTCACCCTTTTCATGAGCGTTCTACTCATCCTTTTTGTAACTCCATTTTGTTGTGGAGTGTAAGGAATTTTTTTATGCCTTTTAATTGTGTGGTCCTTGCAAAACTTATCAAAATCTGCTAAACAATATTCACCACCATTATCTATCCTCAAACACTTTATTTTCCTACCAGTCTGGTTTTCTGCCAAGGTTTTAATTTCCTTAAACTAACTAAATACTTTAGTTTTACTTCTGAGAAAATAAAAAATATCCTTGAATAATCATCTATGAATGAAACGAAATACACATATTTCGATAATGAAGGAACATTAACTAGTCCAAAATTATCAGCATGAATTTAATCCAAAATACCAAAAGATTTATGAGGACTAGAATAAAATGAAACATAGTGTTGTTTTCCATATATGCAATGTTCGCAAAAATCAAACTCGAGATTACAATCATCAAGCCCTTCAACCAGGCTTTTATTTTTCAAGGATTTTAAGCCTTTTTCACCAATGTGGCTAAGCCTTTGATGCCACAACATTGATTTCTCTACTAGGACCTTCACCTCTAAATAATTAGCACCCACAAGAACAACATCCTCCTTCTCTACTTATCAAATTTACTTTACTTTGTAGAAGCACTATTACACTGCATTGCACATGCATCTAGTTTATACATGGTGCCAATTTGTGCACCCTTAGCCAGCACTATAGAGCCTCTAATCATACTACAAACACCATTTGATAAAGAGACTTGTACACAAGCATCATTAAGTTTACTTATAAAAAATAAATTTTGAGCCAGACCTAGTGTATGCATCATATCATTGATTCCCTTCACTCTTCCATCAAAATTTGAGTACAAGCTTGTGCAGAAGAAATTTTGTGATCTTGTTGCTCGTAAGGGAGAATAGAGGTGGATAATTTTTTTGGAAATAATTTTGAAACGTGGCAACTAAAGATGGAGGATCTGTTGATAGATGGAGATTTGTGGGATGCTATTGATAAGAATATTTCAAGGCCTGCAGATCCTACTCAAGCTGCTCAATATGATGTTATAGACCATAACACCAAGGCTCTAATCATATTGTTCTTGAAAGACTCTGTTTTAATTAATGTCCATGAAGAGACCTCTACACAAAATCTATGGAAGAAGCTTGGTGAGATGTATTAGGCCAAATCTTTAGTGAACAATAATTTCTTCAGGAAGAAGTTGTATTCCTTGAGAATGGAAGAGGGTGGAAAAATCACAGACCACCTAGAAGCATTGAATATGTTGGTGGCTCAATTGGGATTACTTGGTGTCAAAATGGATGAGGAGAACAAATGTTAAATGTTGCTTTGTTCTTTTCTTGATTCATGGGATTCTCTTGTTATGGCTATTGGGAGTTCTTTTGTTATATTAAAGACAGAAGATGTGGTGGGTTCTTTGCTTTCTGAAGAGATGAGGAGGAAGGTATCCATCACTTCCAAGGAGGAACTATATATTCGTGGAGGACCTAAGGAAAAAGAAAAGAAGAATGAGAAGCGTGACAAATCCAATTCCAAGGGGAGATCTAAATCTCGTAGAAGTTCCAAAGTTATTTGTTGGAACTATGGTAAGCTTGGACATGTTCGTAGGGAATGCAAAGAAGAAAAGAAGAAGAAAAAGAAGAAATTTTATTTTGATTCCGACTTCAAGAAGGAAGATGGTGAAGCATTCATTGCAGCTTTGGAAACTCGTGCAGGTAATGATGCATGGTTAATTGATTCAGGTGCATCTTTTCATATGACCTTTAATAGAGATTGATCTTGTGAATATGAATAATTTGATGGAGGTAAGGTGTACTTGGGTGATGATTCTCATTTACACATTGTTGGTCATGGTAAAGTTCAAATCAGGTTTCTTGATTGTAGAATAAAAACGATTACTAGTGTGTTGCATATCCATGGATTACCACAAAATTTGTTATATGTGAGAAAACTAATAAATGCAGGTGTGCATGTAGTATTTTCTAATGCAGGATGCAAGAAGGTTAGAGGTTTTATGTGTGAATGGTGTTTCTATACCTGCACAAATACAAAGTTAGATCATAATGCAAGTTAGAATCAACATTCCCCATGAAATTAGATTGAAACATAAAAATAGGAAATGAAATGAAGAACACCACAATAAAAGAAATCAAGTCCTATTCTAATGAGAAAACTCTCAATCCCATGGGGGAATTGGTGTCATTTTGATATGGAAAATGGCCCTTTCCCAAATCCTTGATGTGCTTTGATGATCATTCTTGATTCCTTGATGTAAATTTGACAAAAACATGATAAGATTGATAAAAAATATGAAACTTGAATGAAAATGGCTGAAGTTGTAGGTGAAATTGAGTATAGTAAGCTTACATGGATTGTGGATGAAATTGTGGATCCTAAAATCAATAGAGAAACTCTCTATTTATAGGAGATAAGGATGAAGGAATGTGAAATAGGATGAATGTGGGATTTAAAGAAGGACCAATGGCATTGTGCCACTTGTCAAGATGTGATTGGAAGAGGAATGAACACATTTTGATGAGTGTGCACATAAATGCTATTAGATTCAAATTTGAATTTGATGAAATGACAAGCTGGACGAAGAGAGGAATGGAGTAAATGTCACTTGGCTCAAGGAAAAGGACATGTAAGAGGTCTTTAATGCCTTGTTGGATGTACTCATCCCTTTCGGAGGGATTTTGAAATTTGAAAAATATTCCCTTTTGATGCCAAGTTGAGGGAAAATAGCTGAATTAATAAATCAATTAAATTGATTTATTGGTGCAAGTTGCAAAATCTAGAGGATTGGAGTGATTAGGATTAGGATTAATCATGATTTGATTAATTTAGGTAGAAATTAGATGATTTGACAATTTTGACTTAGATGTAGGATTTAAATAAATCAAAGTTGAGAGGAATAATGATTTTAGATTTAATTAAATAAAGATTGATTTATTTAATCAAAAGAGGGTGATGTTAGATTAAATCAAGTAAAGATTAATTTATTTAATTTATTTAATTTAAAAGAGATGAATTTAGAGAGAAATTAAATAAGGTGAATTATTTAATTATAAGAGGGATTATCAGATTAATTAAATCAAAACGATTTATTTCATTCATAGAAGCGAATGACTTAATCAAATAAATTTGATTTATTTAATTAGGAGAGGAAATATATATGATAAATTTAATCAAAGAAAAATTATTCAATTAAATTGATTAGTAAAGGCGATGATTCAAGAATAAGTGATGTTAGTAAGACTAGGAACAGATGTGTAAGATCAATCTATATATTTTACGTGTCTACATTTTGTCCCTCTTTGAAGCAATTCACCTATTGCGTTGGTTCAAAGAATAAACTGCCAAGATCAAAATTTAAAAAAAAATCTGACTTTTTTTTCTGCCCCACTACTGCCCCAATGAGAAGGATTGCAATGGTATACTCTGGTGTAGTACCCCCTCGAGGGATCGAGTGGAAATGTTAATTTTTTGATCGAGATCAAAATAAAATACAAGAGGAGTGGTTCTACTAATCAGAGGACCAAAGATAATTCTTTAGAAATATCAGATATTTGATGTGGACAATTTTGATGATGTATAGACAGTCATCGGCCATGGGTAGCCTCATGTATATTTTGAGATATCACACAAATTTTGGATAGAAATTTTAGTAAAGATAGAAGAATCAGAAGAAAAGAATGATGAGAAGAGGATCCAACAATTCCATGATCTACGAGACTTTATTAGAGAAGATGAATGATAATGATGTATGATGATTTTCTTATCAGTAATTGGGATTTTAAAAGGACCATTTACCTTATGTTTGATAATACACATAGGTATGATGCATCAAGGTATAAAGGACCAGGATGGCGTTGTACTTAGTGTGATGGACTTTGACTCAACAAATAGATAGGAATATCCTTGTTCACACCTGACATACGGAAACCTTACCAGGATGTACTTCAGATATTTCAAACCTCTCGGACCAAAACACGGAAAGGCAAAAACTTCCAATGTAATATTCAACAAGCTATTCAAAACACCCTCCATACATACCTAGCAAAGCAAGTATTCGCTAAGGTTATATTACAAAAACGTCCAAAAAGCAAAGCAAATGAAATATAATGATCAATGCCCCATTCCTTTCTCTCTAAATAATTTTGATTAGACATCATCGGGAGGTCATTGGAATGAGCACAATAAGATAAATCAAAGAAAATATCAAGTAAACAAACAAGCCTATGTTCTTCATACCTCTAGCCAAGGGGATGTGTTTTGTTTAGGATAAGAATCCAAACTGATTTTGGCAAAAGATAATGCCCATTATAGGAAGGATGCATACTAGGACATGTTAGTGGATGGTGGCAAGTTGTTTAGGTTGTTTGAAAATGCCATTGATATAAGGTCGATTGACATGTTTGCAAATGATCAAGAGTTTGATTTTTCATTTGAAAGTTTGTTGTTTCAATTTTGATTTTGTGTTTGAAGTTTGTTTTTTATGATTATTGTGGTTTTTTCTATTTGTTTTGCCAAAGGATGAAGGTGATGATTCATTTATTATGGATGAGTTTATTGCAAGTGAAAGCGAAATGGGATGGATGGATTTTTTTCAAACATTTGGATGTTTTTGAAATGCTATGAGGCTATTTTTGGTATTTTTAGATTTTTTACAAATGTTTTGATTTTCAAAATTTCTAATGTTTTTGGATTTTGTGTCTCGGGGCCTGATCAAAGATTAGCCTTGCCTACATTTAATCTCAGAGACAACGTAGTTCAGATACCATTTTTTTGATTTTTTCTGACTTTTTAAGATGTTTTGGGATTTGGATATGATTTGGATGTTTTTGGATTTTTGCATGATTTTGATGATTTGGATATGGATATGATATCAGTGCTCTATTTTGGGATTTTGTTGAAAAGCAAGCTAGGTTTGATTGATCAGATTAATGGATTGATGACAATAACATTGTTGAGGATACACAACAATGCAAGGATAGTGTTAAGCAACATGAGGATTTCAAGATTGATGATGATAACATTGTTGAGGATACACAACAATGCAAGGGTAGTGTTAAGCAACATGGGGATTGGGAAGGATATCCCGAGATGATGATGAATTGATTGGATTTGGTTGATCAGGATTTTGAAGCTTGATTTGGAACAAAATTATTTTGAATGATTTGATGCGATGTTGACATGTAAATTAGATGCAACTGATATTGATTGTTTGGATTGATGTTCAATGAAAGATAAAGCTTGATAAAGAATATCTTCTTCCCAAAATATGCCATGGGCTAGTGATTTTTTTTTTTTCTCACAAATGCTTTGACCAATTTGATTTTATGTTTTCCAATGTTCGGATCACCACATAAGTTGGAGGATATAGATCAAGATTTATTCTTGAAGCAAGATATAAATATCTTCCCCCAGTTTCTAGAATTGTTTGAAAGGCCATAGGTGGATCCTTGGATAGGTGTATGGATGGATGGATACGGCAAGCATGCAAAGGATGCCAAGGATTATCTTGTGACAAGATAAGGTATTCGAATAGAGGATGCTCATTTGGATAATGCTTCAAGGCTTAGATAACGTTGGGTAGGATAGGATCAATGAGAATGACCCATGTCAAGATATCTACCATAAGCAAGTATAAAGTGTACACCAAGATTTTATCAAGATCAAGATAAGGTAGATAGATGGCAATGGGTTAGATAAATGGTTCATGGATGAATAGATTTATTATGGATAAAATGGATGGAATGTTGGCTTTATTATGGATGTGATAAGATGCTTTCTCCTGAAATGGTACACGTAGATGCTCGATTCTACACATGACACCTATTTTCCAGGTTTTTATCATGGTACTTGCCCAAACCGCCACCATAGTGATTTTCACTGAAGGACGATTTTTATTTTTTCTATTTTCATGAATTTTTTATTTTATTTTATTTTTTTGAAAGATCTTAAGTTCATTCCAAACCAATTGGTGGTGTCGATGTAGATGTTTTTTTCATAAGGTGCCATCAGTATCCTGCTTGAAGAAGTTGCCTTACCAAGATACGTGCACTTGAATGAAAATTTTGAGATTCCTGATCTACTTTGTTGATACCAAAGTTAACTTTATCTTTGTGTGCACATCACAATAGAGTTCCTTTTGAATCCTTATGATGAAGGGTTGTCACCAATACATGGTCAATGTGAGAATTGGATATCATGCGTGGAGGCAGGGATGGTGTTGTATTTTTAGGATTAAAAGATGGATTGGTTGATAGTTTGGAACCTTTGGCTCTCTAAACCTGGGAAGATGAGAAACAATGGGTGGATATGGAAGTGTAAATGAACTTAGCACCAACTGCTTGATATACTTTGTACGTTGCTTGATAAACCTTATTTTTCCTTTGTGGACATCGTTGATGGATACTTTTCCCTTTTCTATTTTTCCCCGTAGTTTCTTTGACTAATGGAGTTTGATAGGGATAATATTTCTTTGTATTCTTTGGCATCCATGTGTATTTGATTTTTCCTTCATGCTTCACTACTTTTTCTTTGATTAAGTTCTTTGTGCTTAGATTCAAATATTTCTTTTGATTTTGGTCCCAATTCGTGGATGGGGTGATGGGTGGATGAAGATTTGTGACATGGATGGTTGTAGTATTGGCATTAGTTTCATCATAAGGATTCTATGTGCTCCTTATGTTGATGTTTTCTTGAGATGAAGTTTCCCCCAATTTTATAGAGGTACCACTGATTTGTTTAGATCCCTTAATTATCGAATAACCGAGACCTTGATGCTTAGGATTACCAATAATCTGCATTGGTTCTAGGATACCCTGTTCATGTAGGCCTAATCCTTTGCCTTGATATGATTTACCTTGGAAACAAGGTACTAATCCTTCTCTGCTCTATTGTGGATCTTCAAAGGCAATAGCCTCTTTATTGATAAGATAGCTTTCCCTAAAAAAGGTAAGTGATCCAAGTTTATAACTGATAGGATCCTCCATATGTGGGATAACTTTTTTATTGATATATTTGGTTTGATCTTGTGAAATTTCATATTTTAATGCTTCTTCAAGAGGTGTTGATGATTCACTATCCACATAAAATTGTTCCTCATGATTCATTCTTGATATGCTTTCACATGATGTTTCTGATTCACAACTTTTGTAGAAGCCTTCTTCACGGTCTATTTTTTATATGTCTCGACTGGATGTTTCTGATTCACAACTTCTGTAGAAGCCTTCTTCATGATCCATTTCTGATATGTCTCTAGATTTTTCTATATCTTGGTCATTTGTACAAATGTTAAGAGTAGGAGACTCTTGTTCCTTGGTAATAATGTCAAGAGTATGAGACTCTTGTTTTGAATGAAGATCATCTACGTGTCCATCCATAGAAAGCATCTCATGGGTAAATGGAGGAGTATGTGCTATATGGATATGATCATCTTTTGCAACATCTTGTATAGATAGGAGAGTGTTTATTAGATCATTGTAGTATTGTGGAGATATAAATTATTCATCATGGTTAATGTTGGAATTTCTTTTGACATACTTTGGATCAAGTTCTTGACATGGGTCAATTTCAAAGGATGGATTTCTTATAAAGGGTTCTTGGACATCGTCATTAGGTATGGGAAGTGGCTCAATATCATTTTGATCTTTGAGTGGGTTTGGATCTAGTGTTGAGTTGAGTATTACTTCAATATCTATAACCATGAGGTCAAAGGATGTCAATATATCTTGGGAAGGACCATTGCTAGACCTTGGTGGAAGATGTTGATCATGCTTTGGAATACATTCTTGAGATATGTCCTCTAATTCATTAGGTGATGTAGAGACATCATCAACATGATCATTGGTGGATGGATCATGGATTCTATCAATAGGATCAAATAATGTTAACACGTCTTGAAATAGATCACTAAAAAGTGGCTCTTGATGAATGTTGATTTGATCATTAGATGGGGTAGACATATCTTCACAATTCTCATTGATGGATTGATTTTGATCATTGTCCTCAATAGTTATGGTGGAGATATTGTCAATGTTTTCAACCATAAGATCAAATGATGTTAACATTTCTTGAATTGGATCACTGTTGGGTATCGTTGGTAGGTTTTGATCAGGATTGAAAAGTAACTCTTGATATATGTTGATTTGATCATCGGAGGAGATGGAAACATTTTCAAGGTGCTCATTGATGGGTAGTTGTGATTGATCTTTGAGATGTGATGACTGATCTTCGACATGGGGTGATTGGGTTTGTTGTGGATGTTGTTGATATCCAACCTCTTGATATTGGAGATATTTTTCCTGATATGGTTGTGGAGACAACTCAATGCTTTTATGACATGGTTCAACCAATGGAAGAGTGTATTGATTTTGGGGTGGAGATGTCTCTTGGTGATATGAATCAGTGAGTTTTTTGAGTGTAATAATTTTGTTTTGTAATATTTGACGACATTCTTGATATCATTGACTTGGTTGTTGAGCAAGCATATTTGGCATGTATACTTGTGGTGTTTTCATGGAATCATGGACGAATTGATCTTGAACAATGTTCTGATTTGGTATGATGTTTATATTTAGCATTATTGGTTGATATTGAATATTGTTGAGGTTGGGATTCATATTGCTTTGATTTAGGTAACCTTGATTTTGCATGGTGTTACCTTGACTTGGATCAATGCATGGAGTTGTTAACATATTGTTTGGAGTTTTAACAATATTGGTGTGATTCACAAACATATCTATCCCAAATTTTAGCAAGTATGAGTTTGATATGTTTATGTTTGGTAAGCTTGGATTTGGTACAGTCACATTTGGCATGCACGGTTTTGATGGTATAAGACTCATACCTTGATTGTTTGGTTAATAGATTTGTAAGTTTTGGCTTTGATTTAAATCTACCATAGGAAAAGGTGTTCCAAAATTCAGATTGGGAAAACTCACATTTGTTATATCATTGAGGTTTTATGTTCCTAAATTCAGGTTGGAAAAAGTCACATTTGTTGTATTATTGAAATTTGGAGGAGATAAAGATCCCATGTATGGATTGTACAAATGTGAGTATTGACTTTGGTAGTTTGGTTGACTTGGATTACTCATGATGTATGAATCGAGCTTATATTTTGTGTTTTCTTGTGTTTTGACCTTATTGACCTCTAAGGGATTTAGGACCAATGATGGGATGAAAGATGAAAGGGTGAGTGACATGGCTGTTTCAACTTTTAGGAACTTTGGACGAATACTAGACTTTAGGATTTTGACTTGGATTGGGTTTTATTTGGATAATGGACTTATAAATCCCAAGATGTTAGATGTTATCTTGGGGTAAACTTGTCCACAAAGGTGATAATTCAACTAAATATGCGAGGAAGGATTCATCCACACACATTTAGCCAAACAAAGTGATTTTGATTTTGATTGAAGGTCTTACCAAAAGTCTAATATGAACGATTTTTCCAAAGTTCCAAAGGTTTTTTGTGAAATGGGATGATAAATTTTTTGAATGGATGAAATGATCGGTTGCTTTGATTCTAAATGAACCTAAGAGGGACTTGTTTACAAGACCAAGGTTCTGAAGAACATGTTTTTCCCTAAGAGTACTTCAGACCAAAAAGATAGCAAGCATATGTGTGGGGTTCAATTGATTAATGAATTGCTTTTACCACACCCAATGTCTTGTTTAAGTTTCAAACTAAATGTATATGTATTAACTCCTTTTCATCCCACAAGGTCCATTAAAAATCAAGGAAATTAAGGCAATAGTTTCCTAATGTTAACTTTAGTGAGAGAAAATTAAGATGTAGATCCAAATGTTTAGAAGCCTCTAAGGATGGAATCCCTAGGGCAAGCAATAGCACTTGGATTTTGTCAAAGGTATTTGCTTCTTCTAAAGGGTTTGAAATTTGATGATCATGTTGAACGTTTTTTTTTCCAATATTTACGATCCAAGCAAAGCGTTTTGATTTTCACAAATGATGCACAATCCTAAGATAAAATGAGGCAATATTTGTTAGGTTCCCACTCGGATAAATCTAGCTACGCTTACTCTTAGCGAATGATTAGATGCTCAACCACACAGGCTCCCCCTTTTAGTGCACTCACTTCTCGGGTCAACCAAGAATCAATACCCATGAAACTCCCATGGAATACTTCTCATCTCTACTAAAATCTGTAAGAATGTGGGATGGATTCAGAATGACCGTTCTTACAACAAAAAATAGATAAGGATTTTGGCCTTTCTAAATAGGGGTTTAAATGCGGGCATTCCGTTTGTGGGGGACCATCCATGCGGCAAGAGACCATTGCTTCCCTTCTTGTTGGAATGATCTTCATGATACTCAAACTTTCCTCAAGTACCCATGCTTATATACCGAATGGAAGTCGCTTGGATTTAGCGTGTTACCGATTGGGTTGTTCCCTTGGGGTGAGTAATTTTTCCCACCAAGGCAAGCCCTCTATGGATAAACAAAATCGAGCAAGTACATCCACAGTTCAATCGATATTTTGTTGAGAAACAAAGAGAGAACACTCGTGATGTACTTCACTCACACTCACAAGATTTGTTCAATTTTAGGCACCCAAATTGAAATGTGGAGGTAATCACTTACACAACTTAATATCACAAAAATACCTTTGATTCTCAAGATCACTATGAAGCACAAGAGAAGTGCATACATCCTTTTGATAATATTAACTTGTGAAAGGGATTACAAAACAAAGAGTACACATGTTCTTTTTAACCACAAAGCAATGATATGAATTATTTTTAAGCACCAATTTTGAAGTGTGAGATTTTTTTCTTCATTTGTTAAATCCCATAACAAAATCTAGTGAATTTTCCTATGGTTCTTCTTAAATCCCTTTGTTTTGTTCTTTTTAAGCCCAAATGAAATCTAATGGGTCCTAAAAGAAATCCTTAGAAGAGGGATTATAATTTCTCCCTAAAGTGTTTAAAAACACTTGATACAATGAGATGATAAAATCATAAAGTGTTGAGAAACTATAACTCAACTTCCAGTCTGAAGCCATATCTTTCAAAGTCTTGGCGAAAAATGTTATTTTTTGCCTTTTACCGCCATACCGCGGTGGTCTCTTTTCAGTTCTGGCAGTACCGCGATGAAGGGTCTGGCCGTTACCGCCTTACCACGCACAATCCTTTTCCTTACCATGGTGGTAGCGGTAAGACTGCTAGCACCTAGCTGGTGGTTACCGAGGTACTACGGCCAACCAAAGGGTTGACCGCAGTGGCCATGGTAAGATCGCCAGTGCCTGGCTAGCGATTATCGTAGTACCATGGCCAGCCAAAGGGCTGACTGTGGTAGCCGCAGTAAGACCGCAGTACCACGGCGGTTGCAGTAAGACTGCCAGCGCCTGGCTGGCGATTACCATGGTGGCTGCGATAAGACTGCCTACGGTCTTCCTGGTTGGTTACTACAGTACCACAGTGTGTCTTGGGGCCATCCATGGTAGCACAGTAAAGAGAATGGCGACCTCGGTATGCTTACCACCATACCGCAAGGTGAGCTCGGCTGGACAGCGGTAGCAGTTGTGGGGAGCTTAGTCGAGCTCGGTGACTTGGTTGATCGAGGTGGACTCGGTGTCAGAGCCTGACAGTGAATAAGGTGAGGACACATGGCTCAGGGTCATGCGATTATTGGCTAAGGCCAAAATTCTAATCAGTAGTTATTGCAGGTCGATTCAGGGTGGCGAACAGGACCCAATTTGGGTAATGGCTTTAATGCCTGGGTGGCTCGATGCAATGAGATTGGTATGGGCAGTTCATGTGCATGATTGTTTTTTGACAGGGATGTACCTTGTGATCGGTGGTTAACTGATAGACTTCAATGCAACGTGTGACTTGAGAAAGTAGATAACATATTGTTGAGCATGAGTTCGAACCTCTTGGTAGAGTGAGATAACATTGTAACAGTGAGAATTTGAGAGTGTTGTTGTGAGCTGAACAGAGAAGTCTGTGATTTGTATGTAACTATTATTGTTACTGTAATACAAAATAGTCTTGACTTTGTGTGGTGGGTTTTTTACCTGAAATTTTTTTTCCCACGTATATCTTGTGTCAACTGTGAATGCTCTCTTTGTGTGTTATTTATTTTACTTGCATGTATTCATCTTAAGAATTTTTAGAAGCTATTGAAACCTATATTTTCTCTTCTCCTCTATTGTATTAGTGTTAAGGAAATGTATTCCGCTCTGTTGGGCCTTTAGATCCATACATGATTTTCCCTTCAAGTGGTATCAGATCCTGGCCAGTTGTGTTATCCTTGTAGGAAAAATTAATTTTTTGTGCTAATACTATTTCAGTGGGAGTCTTGCATTGTTGAAACTTGTTTCTGTTTGAGATGGCGAGTACATTTGGTAGAATTGATATTGAAAAATTCAATGGCAGTAACTTTGAGTTATGGAAACTCAAGATAGAAGACTTGCTTGTGGATAGAGACCTCTGGATTTTTGTCTCTGGAACTAAGCCACAAAGTAAAACGCAAGAAGCTTGGGATCTTGCTGATAGAAAAGCAAGAGGTTTGATAAGACTGATTCTAGCCAATTTTTTTCTCCTGAACGTTCATGAGGAGCAGTCTGCAGCTTCACTATGGAAGAAGCTTGGTGATATTTATTAGGGAAAGTCCCTCGTAAATAAGTTATTCTTGAGGAAGAAGTTGTACTCCTTGAAGATGGACGAAGGTGCATTTGTTGTAGACCATCTGAACTCATTTAATATGAGTGTCACTCAGCTGGCATCTATAGGTGTAAAGATTGAGGAGGAGGATCGTTGCATGCTCCTGTTGTGTTCGTTACCTGACAGTTGGGATCATCTTGTGATGGCCATTGGAAGCACTACTGCTGCTTTCAAGATGGAAGATGTTGTTGCCTCATTTCTATCTGAAGATATGCAGAGGAAGTCTTCAGAGATGGCCAAAGAGGCTCTTTCTCTTCGTGGTAGACCAAAGGAAAAAGGCAAGAAGAAAGACAAGAAGTCAAAATCCAAATCTGTAGGGAGATCAAAGTCTCCTGGTAATAAGTTCAAGGTGAGATGCTGGAACTATCGACAACCTGGTCATATCAGGAAGGACTGCAAGGAGAAGAAGAAGAAGAATGCTTTTGATAATGAATCTTCTCAAAGTGATGCAGAAGCCTTCATTGCAGCAACCTTGACAACTCAGGCATCAGATGATGTCTAGTTAGTTGACTTAGGTGCCTCTTTTCACATGACGTCCAATAGAGAATGATTCTCTAAATACGAGAAGTATGACGATGGAAAGGTATACTTGGCAAGTGACTCAATGTTGGAGATAGTTGGCAGAGGAAGAGTCAGAATTCAATTTCCTAATGGGAGAGTCAAAGGTATTGGTGGTGTACTTCACATACCAAGTTTGGCTCGAAATCTTCTTTCTGTCAGTAAGTTAAATGATGCTGGGGTAGAAGTTTCTTTTTCTAGTAAGGGGTGTAAAATGGCTAGAGGAGCAATCTTGCTGGCTAAGGGTGTTCGTACTGGCACTCTGTACAAGCTGGATGCACTTCCTGTTCTTTGTAACAGTGCCTCTGTAAAGTCAAGTAATGTTGCACTTATAAAGAAAGATGAAGACTCTTCTCTGGTTGCAAATGCTATGGAGGTAAAACTCCTAGCTAAGAAGACTATGTTGTGGCATCATCGACTTGGTCACATTGGTGAGAAAGGTTTAAAAACCTTGAAGAATAAAAATCTTGTAGAAGGGCTTGATGATTGTAACCTTGAGTTCAATTTCTGTGAACATTGTATCTATGGAAAACAACACTGTTTCTCTTTTTATTCTAGTCCTCACAAATCTTCTAGTATACTGGATTATGTTCATTCATATGTGTTTGGTCCAGTAAATGTTCCTTCATTATCAAAGTCTAGATATTATGTTTCTTTTATTGATGATTGTTCAAGAAGGGCATTTGTATACTTCATGAAAATTAAATCAGAAGTGTTCAGTCGGTTTAAAGAATTTAAATATTTGGTAGAAAATCAGACCAGAAGGAAAATTAAGTGCTTGAGGATAGACAATGGTGGTGAATTTTACTCTACAAATTTTGAAAGGTATTGTACTGATCATGGTATTCAAAGGCACAAGACAATGCCTTATACTCCACAGCAAAATGGAGTTGCTGAGAGGTTAAATAGGACACTGATGGAAAATGCAAGGAGTATGCTGAGTGGTGCTGGTCTGGAGCAAAAGTTCTGGGCTGAGGCTATGGCTACAACATGTTATTTGATAAATAGATCTCCTTGTTTAGCTCTTGTTGACAAGACACCTTTGGAAGCATGGTTTGGTAAGAAGCCCTCTCTAAGACATGTCCGTGTGTTTGGCTTTGAGGCATATGTTTATGTGCCAAATGAAAAGAGATATAAATTGGATAACAAGGTTGTCAAATGTATTCTCGTCGGCTATGGAGTTGGTGTGAAGGGATACAAGCTTTGGAACCCTATTACTAAGAAGGTTTTGTATAGCAGAAGCGTGATATTTTTTGAGCTAAAACCTTCAGTTAGTGATCAGCAGCTTGGGACAAATCAGAGTGACAAGAAGAAGGATGTAGTTGAGATTCCCCAAACCCCTAAAAGGGAAGAGCTGCATGGTGTACCTGAGACTGAGGAGAGCTCAAGCAGCTCTGGAATTTCTGATGATGAAGATCAACCTCAACCTATGAGAAGATCTACTCGAGAAAAAAGGTAATCTGATAGGTATGGTTTCTCTATGTTAGATTCAAATTGTACATATGCCTTAATTACCAGTACTGATGAACCTAGGATTGTTAAAGAAGCAATCAGCATGGCTGATTCAAAGTCTTGGCTAGAAGCCATGAATGAAGAAATGAAATCTTTGGAAAAGAATGATACCTAGAATTTGGTATCACTGCTTAAAGGGTGAAAGCCTGTTGGCTGTAAGTGGATATTCAAAAAGAAGATAGGTCTTGATGGCAGTGTTGAGAAGTACAAGGCTAGACTGGTTGCAAAAGGTTTTTTCTCAAATTGAGGGAATAGATTATGGAGAGATTTTTTCCCCTGTAGCAAATTTGACATCCATCAGATTTTTATTATCATTGGTAGCTATGTATGATTTTGAAATTGAGTAGATGGATGTGAAGACAATGTTTCTCCATGGTGAGCTAGAAGAAGAAATTTACATATCCCAGCCTGAGCATTTTTTTGAAAGAGGTAAACAAAATCTGGTCTGTAAGTTAAACAAATCTCTCTATAGTCTAAAGAAGTCTCCTAGAATGTGGTACCAGAAATTTGACACATTTGTGTTGTCAATTGGGTTTATGAGATCAAAATCTGATCATTGCATTTATTATAAATCTGAAAATGATTGTGTGCTTGTTATCACCCTGTATGTGGATGATATTTTATTTATTGGAAATAGCAAGACAATGATTTTTGATCTT
The DNA here is from genome assembly GCA_007115665.2 of Sequoiadendron giganteum. Taxonomy (NCBI): domain Eukaryota; kingdom Viridiplantae; phylum Streptophyta; class Pinopsida; order Cupressales; family Cupressaceae; genus Sequoiadendron; species Sequoiadendron giganteum. The sequence continues at coordinate 21,421,107 of CM021107.1, read as the reverse complement.
AAATCTCAGTTGTCTGCAAAGTTCGAGATGAAAGGTCTTAGTGCAGCTAGGTACATTCTTGGAATGGAGATTACCAGGGACAAAACAAGCAAAAAGCTTTGGGTCAATCAGAGTAAGTACGTGAAGACAGTTCTGGAGAGGTTTAGCATGGATGACTACAAGCAGCTTGTTGTTCCAATCATGCATGGAACTAAGCTATCTATTGAAGACTATCCAAAGTCTGCTATAGAGATGGAGGACATGACCAGTGTGCCTTATGCAAGTGTTGTTGGCAGTTTGATGTATGCTATGGTCTATACAAGACCAAACATTTCCCAAGCAGTGGGAGTTCTATGCCGTTTTATGGCAAATCTAGGAAGATCACATTGGGATGTTGTGAAGAGAGTTTTCAAGTATTTGAAGGGGACTTTTGACTATACCTTATGTTACCATGGCAATATGGTTGCATGATAGAAATCTCTTAGCATCCAAGGATATGTTGATTCAGATTGGGTAGGGGACATTGACTGCAGGCGATCCACCAGTGGATACACTTTCATGCTTAATGGTGGAGCTGTCAGTTCGATGAGCAAGCGACAGGCTGTGGTTGCTTTATCCATGATAGAGGCAAAGTACATGGCTACAACTCATGCCTATAAGGAAGCTGTTTGGCTGAGGCATTTGTGCTCAAACATTGGATTTGATGCTAGGCAGATTACAATCTGTTGTGACAATCAAAGTGCCATTTGTTTGGCAAAGAATCTAACTTTTCATGACAAGACCAAGCACATTGATGTGCAGTATCACTTCATGAGGGATATGGTTGAAGATGGCAGAGTCAGTCTAGAAAAGGTAGACACCTTGAAGAATGTTGTAGAAACTTTGACAAAGACTGTGAGTACAAACAAGTTCAGATGGCGCACATAATTGATGGGCCTTGGGGCCTATGATAGACAGTGAGTTTTCCATCATTTTGGGGTTGGCTGGAAGTGTTCGCCAAGTGGGAGCTTGTTGAGAAACTATGTCTCAAGTTCCAGTCTGAAGCCATATCTTTCAAAGTCTTGGCAAAAAATGTTATTTTCTGCCTTTTACTGCCATACCGTGGCAGTCTCTTTTCAGTCCAAGTGGTACCGCGATGAAGCATCTGGCAGTTACTGCCTTACCGTGCATAGTCCTTTTCCTTACCACAGTAAGCATGGTGTTTCATTCTCTGTGGTTGTTTTGGCTTTGGCGGCTTGGCCTGGCGATGGCCGCAGTAAAGCCACCAGCGGTTGGTTGGCGATTACCGCGGTACCGCGGCTAGCCAAAGGGCTGAGCACAGTAGCCGCAATAAGACCGCCAGTGCCTGGCTGGTGGTTACCGCGATGGCTGCGGTAAGACCGCCTATGGTCTGCCTGGCCAGTTACCACAGTACTGCGGTGTGTCTTGGGGCTGGCCGCGGTAGTGTGGTAAAGAGAATGGCGAGCTCGGTATGCTTACCGCCATACCGCAAGGTGAGCTCGGGTGGATAATGATTGCATGGTAGCAGCTGTGGGGAGCTCAGTCGAGCTCAGCAACTTGGTTGACCGAGTTGGACTCGGTGGCAGAGCCTGAATACAAATAAGGTGAGGACACGTGGCTCAGGGTCGTGCGATTATTGGCTAAGGCCAAAAGTCTAAGCAGCAGTTATCGCAAGTCGATTCAGGGTGGCGAACAGGACCAGGTTTGGGTAATGGCTTTAATGCCTGGGTGGCTCGATGTAATGAGATCAGTATGGGTAGTTCATGTGCGCGATTGTTTTTTGACAGGGATGTACCTTGTGATCGGTGGTTGACTGACAGACTTGGATGCAACGTGTGACTTGAGAAAGTAGATAACATATTGCTGAGTGTGAGTTCAAACCTATTGGTAGAGTGAGATAGCATTGTAACAGTGAGAATTTGAGAGTGCTGCTATCAGTTGAATAGAGAAGTCTATGATTTGTATGTAACTGTTATTGTTACTTTAATACAAAATAGTCTTGACTTTGTGTGGTGGGTTTTTTACCTAAAAAGGTTTTCCCACGTATATCTTGTATCAACTTTGAATGCTCTCTTTGTGTGTTATTTATTTTACTTGCATGTATTCATCTTAAGATGTTTTAGAAGCTATTGAAACCTGTATTTGCTCTTCTCCTCTGTTGTATTAGTGTTAAGGGAATGTATTCCACTCTGTTGGGTCTCTAGATCCATACATGATTTTCCCTTCATAAAGAACCCTTGGCCTTCATTTTCCTTCCTTCATTTTTAATCAAGCCAACCTTTTTTTGGCAAATTTCAACAATTGTCAAATTTTGCCATTTTTGGTAATTTCACATGAATAAATTTGAGAGTTATTTTTCCCCAAAAACTTCCTAAAACTAAGATAGGATGAATTTCCAACTAACATCCCAAATTTGAAACATGAGTTTTGAGTTATTAACAAAAATAACTTTAAAAAAACTAGAAAAAAACACTAAATTGTCATTTTGAGGGCCAAGATGAAAGTTTAAAGCCCCAAAAAAGTGCCAAAATGGCCACCAACCAACTCAAGGTCAATTGGGAATCCACATACCACCTCATAACGAAACCACCTGTAAAATTTCAGCCCAAACGGACATCCGAGTCAAAAGTTATGACCTCGGAAAGTCCTTGCATCACAAAAATTGGTTAATACTATAAAAATAGAGGCCAAAAACCAGTTAGAACTCAAAAACAACCAAAGTGAAAAGAGCACATATTGAAAATAATCTGAAATCTATTTTTTACCCTACTACAACGGCGCAATCCACATATGCGGTATAGTTTGAGGAAGTCAATGTCGCAATATACCGTCGCAGAGGACTAAGAGTGACGGTCTGCAGAAAAATAGTGACCGCGATTGCGACATTGTTTGGATTTTGGATGACCCGCATCGGAGTTTAAAATTCAAATTTTATGGGAAGGAAGACTCTTTCGGCGTAATTTGAAATTTGCAGCGGCGCAATATAGTGTCACTGGACTGATAATGATAGAGTTTCCTGTAGGCACAAAAAAATTCAAAAAACTACGAAATTTTTAGAAAAACATGATGAATTTCTCAAGATTCGCCCTCCTTCTAGCGCCAAAATGTGAATGGTGTTTCTATACCTACACAAATACAAATAACAAACACAAAGTTAGATCATAATGCAAGTTAGAATCAACATTCCCCATGAAATTAGATTGAAACATAAAAATAGGAAATCAAATGAAGAACACCACAATAAAAGCAATCAAGTCCTATTCTAATAAGAAAACTCTCAATCCCATGGGGGAATTGGTGTCATTTTGATGTGAAAAATGGCTCTTTCCCAACTCCTTTATGTGCTTTGATCATCTTTGATGATGATTCTTGATTCCTTGATGCAAATTTGACAAAACCTTGATAAGATTGATAAAAATTGTGAAATTTGAATGAAAATGGCTGAAGTTGTAGGTGAAATTGAGTATAGCAAGCTTGTATGGATTGTGGATCCTAAAATCAGTAGAGAATCTCTCTATTTATAGGAGATAAGGATGGAGGAATGTGAAATAGGATGAATGTGGGATTTAAAGATGGACCATTGGCATTGTGCCACTTGTCAAGATATGATTAGAGGAGGAATGAGCACATTTTGATGAATGCGCACATAAATGCTATTAGATTCAAATTTAAATTTGATGAAATGACAAGTTGGACGGAGAGAGGAATGGAGTAAATGTCACTTGGCTCAAGGCAAAGGACATGTAAGAGGCATTTAATGCCTTGTTGGATGTACTCATCCCTTTTGGAGGGATTTTGAAATTTGAAAAATATTCCCTTTTGATGTCAAGTTGAGGGAAAATAGATGAATTAATAAATCAATTAAATTGATTTATTGGTGCAAGTTGCAAAATCTAGAGGATTGGAGTGATTAGGATTATGATTAATCATGATTTGATTAATTTAGGTAGAGATTAGATGATTTTACAATTTTGACTTAGATTTAGGATTTAAATAAATCAAAGTTGAGAGGAATAATGATTTTAGATTTAATTAAATAAAGATTGATTTATTTAAACAAAAGAGGGTGATGTTAGATTAAATCAAGTAAAGATTAATTTATTTAATTTAAAAGAGATGAATTTAGAGAGCAATTAAATAAGGTGTTTTATTTAATTATAAGAGGGGTTATCAGATTAATTAAATAAAAATGATTTGTTTAATTAATAGAAGCGAATGACTTAATCAAAAAAATTTGATTTATTTAATTAAGAGAGGAAATATGATAAATTTAATCAAATAAAAATTATTCAATTAAATTGATTAGTAAAGGGGATGATTTGGGAAGGAGTGATGTTAGTAAGATCAAGATCAGATGTGTAAGATCAATCTTTATATTTTACGTGTCTACACTATGGTGATTACTATAGGTATTAGATATGGGACATTGTATAAGGTTGATGCATGGAATGTTGAGTGCAATAGTACTTCTATGAAAAGAAATTTTGTAGAAGTGAGGGTTTCACCTTCAGCAGATGGTCATTACTTTTGGGTACCCAAGGGTGCTCTTTCTTCTGAGACAAAGTTACCAACAAATAAATCTATGTTATGGCACCAGAGACTTGGCCACATTGGAGAAAAGGGTCTAAGGACCTGGAAAAATAAAAACCTTGTTGAAGGTTTGTCTGATTGTAATCTTGAATTTTATTTCTGTGAGCATTGCATTTATGGAAAAAAAAACCGTGTTCAATTTTACTCGAGTTCTTATAAATCTTTTGGTGTATTGGATCTTATTCATTTTGATGTATTTGGTCATGTAGATGTTCCTTCAATTGGTAAATCCACATATTATGTTTTATAAATATTGATGATTATAGTAGGACATGGGTAAATTTTGTAAAAAGTAAATATGAAGTTTTCAGTTGATTTAAATAATTTAAAGCAATGGTTGAGTTGCAGACTGGAAAGAAAATAAAATGTTTGAGGATTGATGATGGAAGTGAATTTTTCTCTAGTGGTTTTTATAGACTTTGTAAAGATTTTGGTATTCACAGACATAAGACAACTCTGTATTCTCCACAATAGAATGGAGTTGTAGAAAGAATGAACAAGACACTGATGGAGAAGCCTAAGAGCATGTTGAGTGGTGCTAGCCTAGAGAAAAGGTTTTGACAAAATATATTGCTACTGCTTGTTACCTAATTCACAGGTCTCCTACATCAACTCTTGTTGATAAGATTCCTATAGAGGCATGGTCGGGTCACAAGCCTTCATTAAGACATCTTAGAGTTTTTTGTTGTGATTCATATGTACATGTACCAAAGGAGAAGAGAACAAAAATGGAGAACAAGGTTGTGAAATGTATTTTCATCGGATATAGTTATGGTGTGAAAGGATACAAGCTTTGGGATCCTTTTGCACAGAAGGTAATACACAATAGAAGTGTTATTTTAAGAGAAACAAATCCTTCTTTTGTTACATCGTAGCCAGAAAAAAGTAAACAAGAAGATGTGATTGAATTTCCTTCTACACCTAAGAAAGTTGAATTGAGGCCCAAGGATAGACAAGAAGTTTAGGAGAGCTCATCTAGCTCTGGGTCTTCAAAAGAGGAGGAAGAACCTCCAACTCAGCTTGTTTGTAGGTCTGCAAGGCATAGACAACCACCTAAAACGTATTCACCTAATGATGTATTTTTGTTTTGAATACTAACATGAATGAACCCAAATTTGTAGAAGAGGCACTAGGTATGAATGATGCAGAATCCTAGAATATTGCTATGGATGAAGAAATGGCATCTTTGAAAAAGAATGATACATGGGATCTTGTACCATTGCTTGAAGGACAAAAACTTGTTGGTTGTAAATGGGTGTTCAAGAAAAAGATTGGTTCAGATGGAGATATTGAGAAGTACAAAGCAAGGTTGGTTTTGAAGGGTTACTCTCAAGTTGAGGGTGTTGATTATAGTGAGATATTTTCTCCTGTTGCAAAAATGACATCCATTATATTTTTGCTTATGATTTAGAGGTTAAGCAAATGGATGTGAAAATTGCTTTCCTTCATGGTGATTTGGAGGAGGATATTTATATGACACAACCAGAGCACTACGTGGTGAAAGGTAAAAGTAAGTTGGTTTGCAAATTGAAGAAATCTTTGTATGGCTTAAAATAAAGTCCTAGGATGCAGTACCAAAAATTTGATACATATGTGTTGAGTTTTGGATTTGAGAGTACTAAATTAGATCATTGTATTTATTTATAAACTGATGGTGATTGTTTCTTGTTTATTGCATTATATTTTGATGCTATGTTATTTATTGGTAGAGGGAAAGGTATTATTTCAAAACTAAAATCTCAACTTGTTGCTAAATTTGAAATGAAAGATCTCGGTGCAACTAAACACATTCTTGGGATGGAAATTAAAAGAGATAGAGTGAACATAAAGCTATGGCTTGGCCAAATAAAGTATGTCAACTAAATTTTACAGAGGTTTGTTATGCAAGATTATAGAACATTGTGTGTTCCTATTTTCGTTGGAACAAATTTATCTATTTCAAATTGTCCAACATCTCCATCTGAGATGGAAGACATGAGCAGTGCCTTACCGGAGTACAGTTGGAAGTTTGATGTATGTTATGGTTTGTACTAGACTAGACATTGCCCAAGCAGTGGGAGTTCTTTCAAGATATATGTCTAATCCTAGTAGAGTTCATTGGGATGCAGTTAAAAGAGTCTTCAGATATTTGCATGGTACCTCAGATTATTCCTTATGTTATTATAGTAGTATGGCCAAAGACAATATTTCCCTTGATATTCATGGTTATGTGGATTTAGACTGGGCAAGTGATGTTGATAGAAGAGGATCCACTAGTGCTTGTGTGTTTACTTTATTTGGTGGTGCAATTAGTTGGATGAGTAAGTGATAGGTCATGGTTGATTTTTCCACTACTAAAGCAGAGTATATGGAAGCTACTCATGCTTGTAAAGAATCCATTTGGCTTGAGATACTGTGTTCATATATTGGAATAAAACAAGGTGCAGTGACAATTTATTGTGATAATCAGAGTGTGATATGTCTATCCAAGAGCCCAATGTTTCATGCCAGGACCAAGTACATTGATGTACAGTATAATTTTGTTCGAGATATGGTCAAAGATGGCAAGGTGTTGGTTAAGGTATAGAATTTGATGAATGTTGTTGATTATTTAACTAACCTGTAAGCACAAAGAAGTTCAAATGGTGTTCAAAGACTACGGGCCTTTCACCCCCTAGCAATTAAAGATGATGATGACAACCTTTCGTTGTCCTTGCAAGGTAATCAAAAAGTGGGAGATTTTTTGGGAAAATGTGTCTCAACCTTTCAATTATATACAATTTAATGATAGGATGTATGTTGGTATGTGGTGATTGGTCATGCAAATACTGTACACTCATAACAAGATGTGGGGTTTGGGGAAACACCCCAATTTTTTTTTTCCCTAACATGTCTAGGTTTTTCCCATTGACACGTCAAGGTTTTTTCATTAACATGTCAAATAAAAAATGACCTTGCAAAACCCTAATTCTAGAAGGTTCCAAAAATCTTGTTATAAGTGGGTGGGATGTATGTAGACGGTGTATTCAGAGAGTCTGGTAACGTTCGTGTTGTCTTTGGATCTCTGAGTGGTGATACTCCCATGAGAAGCTTTCTTTGCAAGTATATTGTAATCTTTTTTATTGTTGAATAATATATTGGGCAGCTTTTGGAGTGTGGGGTTTTTCTCCCGAAAGGATTTTCCCCACATAAATCATTGTGTTGTGGTATGCATGATATTTGTGTTTATTTCTTCTTAATTTTTTGTAATTGTTAAAGATCTATAAAATTTTTACATTATTATCCTCTCAAGGTTAGTGTAGGAAGTTGTTTTGCTACCTTATCTTCCTTACATTGAAGTTCTATAAAAATGAAATTTGTATAGCGACATTGGGAAGTTGTACGATTTTCCTATGCTAAATATAATTTTTCATTGCATTTTCTCCAATTTTGATAATTTGATAGTTAATTTAAGTGTTTTTAGCCACTTCATACATAATGGTTCTATCTATTTTGAACCAAGAAGCTTTGATACTAGCCTTTTTCATCATGAGATATCACATAAAACTTAAAAGATATTTTAAAAAATTCAAATGAAAATATGAGTTAATAAACTAAAGGCATCCCTTGAGGTTTTTGGATGCTATATATGTAATTGAAGCATAAAAATTATACCAAGATGCCATAAATATGACATTATTCAACTAAAGACTCTTGAAACATACACTCTTAGAAATGAATAAGCTCCTTCTCACCCTATGGCTTTGATACCATGTAAGATTCACATATAATATAGGAAAAGTAATGACACTACAATCTATATGAGTGAATTCAAATACAATAGTATATGTGTTATTGAAACAAATAAAAACATGGTGTGGGATTATTACTCAAATGTGACCATGAGAGAAGTATTTATAAGAAATACTCAAGAAGAGTCATGTCATATGACACCTAAGTGAGTCACTAAGTATGTCACTATGAAGGAAACCAAGTAAAAATTAACTTAATAATAGAATATTCTTCCTATAAACATGAAAAATGTGGGTGAGAGAATATCATCCTCAAAATATAACATGTGCACAATTCAACACCTAAGAAACAACCTAGGATAACTAAATAAAAATGCAAATACATTATTCACTCTAAAAACTCCTATGTGTACTTAACCAACACCTCAACTTCATTACTTATGTCTCAAACTATACAACTCTCTTTCTAAATTCACTAGTTTAATCAACAATGTTCCCTTATTCAAAATGTTATTGGAGACAAAAATCAAGGGAAATCGAGTTGAAGGAAGGGGACAAAAATTCAAAGTTTTTTCATGCCTCCACAAAAATCAGAAGGAAAACAAACAAGATAGTTTCCATCCATTCCTCTTCTAGGGACACACTTGAAACAAAAATATATATTGTTTTTGAAGTTGTTCTAATTTTTAAATACCTTCTTGCGCCACTAAAGAAACATAAATCCCTAATTGATAATGTGATAATAATAATATCCCCATATTTTTCACAAATGAACATAACAAATTTTTGATGTCTGAATTTACTATGGAAGAAGTTAAAAGTCTAGTATTCTCAATGGCTATTGAAAAGGCTCCAAGCCCAGATGGTTTCACAACCTTATTTTTTAAAAATCTTGGGATTTTGCACTCAATAATGATGGACAAATCCCCTACTCCCATTTTGAAATTAGACATGGAGAAAGCTTATGTCAAGGAACTAACTGGGACTTTTTTATTGGCAGTCCTAAAAATTTTGGCTTTTCTTACAATTGGTGCAAGTGTATTTCTTCTTGTCTCTCAGGTGCTAATTTCTCAATAGTACTCAGTGGATCCCCATACGAACAATTTTCTTTGACTTAAGGGGTAAGGCAAGGAGATCCCCTCTCTCCATCCCTCTTTATTCTAATGGCTGAAGGTTTGAGCAGATCCATAATTGCTTCATGGTCCACCAAGTTGTGGAAAGGAATTCTTGTTAGGAATTTTTTGCTTCCAATCTCCTATTAGAAAACAGTGATCTAATGAGAAGGGGGTGAATTAGTAGATATTAAAAAATTTAACCCTTAAAATTTCAAGCAAATAATTTTCTAAGATACTCAATGTGCAGATTAGAACATGAACCAGTATAACAATCACATGCACATGAATGAACAACACATAACACCAGATGTACATGGAAAACACATAATGGGAAAAACCACAATGAGAAATGCAACTTGGATCTACTATCCTAATCTAGCCTCACAAGTAATGAAGTTCAATTACAATTTTAAGAGCTCCAAATGTAAGGAAGCTTCAAATCCTTGTTGTATAAGCTACAACTTCAAGGGTGCAACAACACCCTGATTTAGGAGCTACAACTCTAAGGAGATAGTTACAATCCCCTAACCTAAGCTACAACTCAGTACAATGAGGCTACAACCTCTATAGATTCACAAATTCAGTTATGAATAAACTGGTTATGCAAAACCTATAATGCATCAATTCAATACATAACACTTTCTCTCTATGTTCACACTCATGCCACTGTAGACAACTTCATATGTATTCTAAATTTTAACTCTCTATTACAGTAACACACTTCACTTACTGATTGTGTATTCTCTTCACCCACTCGACCAACAAGTTCATATCACTGAACTGCTAATATATTAAATTATATCTTCTTGAAGAAGAAACACGAATCACACCATAACCCTAATTGAAATTCAAAACTAAACCAATTCATTTTTGGTGGGTTGTTTCTAGGGTTTGTATGTCATTTCATCATTTTCTAGTGTAGTGAATTCAAATTCAAACTATGTATTATTTTCCTTAGAATCGGCATGAATATCTAATAGCTAGTAAAAACCTTGTTGAATGTCAACCTAATAGTTTGTGCAGGAGATTTTATTTGATTATACTCTTTCTTGTATCGATCTCATCCCTTGTTCATCGTGAGAATCTATGCCATTATTCTGCCATTGGATCAATCTATTTTTATAATTATTCCCATCACATATGAAATCATTCCATTTCCTATGTCTTCCTATGCCAAATGTTCAAGTCCTAGTAGTGTTGTTTTTCTTATGTTTGTCAACTAGTGTTACATAGTAGATCACCATCATCAACTATATCAATTGATTGAATATTGATTTTGCAACAAGGATGCAATATCAACGAATGATTGATTTCCATGTGTTGTCATTTTATTCACCTTCATTATGCACGTCATCATTCAACATTTTTTCACTTTCGTTATCATCATATCGTTGTAGAGTTAGCGAACACAAATTCACTTTAGCAATGTAGTGATCATCACTATATCACTACTTTGGTTGAGTCTTCATCTTCTATTTTGGTGATATCCATATTCTTAATGCATATCGTAGAACACAAACTCAATTTCCAAAAGGTTTCCATGATGCACAATAGTCTTTGATAGCCATCGAATCCCACTGCCATGTTTTATCCATCATGGAATACTTTCCACCAATCCTTACTTCCCTGCGGGTCTTGACCTAGTCCCACTGACTCCTCAAAGGGATGGCGGGGAATCCGCCATGTAAATATTTCCAACGTCACCAAAAAACCACCAAATCCATTGAATACACTCATCACCATATTGAAGGGACAACCATGTAACTCTCTTTGAAATGCCTAAGTCACTTTGATGATTTTATGTTTCTCCTTATCGATCCATCAAAGAGAGTTCTTTCAGACTCCTACCAAGATACCAATGTCTCACCGACAAGATGGTCATCAGGTTGTTGAAGGGACTCCAAGAAAAGTCCCATTGAAAAGCACCAGTCACACTAATGTAACCAACCCACACTGAACCATTTCCAAATCATATGATTGAAGAGATAGTTAAGTGACTTTCTTCAAAATGATTATGTCATCCCAATGCACCTCCAAGACACTACCAGCCTAAGCAATGGGGCCGGTCACCAACATGAGGTTAATGACATAAGTTGTCACTTAAGGTAACCTATAACCTATCATAGCAAGTCAACAATGAAATAAAACACTACAATCAGATCCACCATGACTATAGTTTCCTTTGCATTTGCATGATTGGCACTGCTTGTTATTTCATCTTTGACATCAATGACCACATTTTTCCAACACCAAAAGTCTCCTTTTCACATCAATGACAACATTTTCCAACAATCTCCCCCTCTGGAATTGATGGAAAAACTTGAAATGCTCATACAAGATGTAACACAGGAGCTTTGTATCAATTTGAATATTCACACAACAACACAACAACTCCCCCTATGGCATATACCACTTCTATACATATCATGCTCATATGATTTGAGCATTTGCATCACATCTACCCCTTCGACATCAATCGAAGAAGTTTGAGTTGTATGCATTTTGGATGTTCTGGTTGTGTTGTTGATATGTGGTTGTCATTGATGTCAACACTATAGCATTCTAATTTGCTTAAGGTTGTATATGTCGAGGAGATTGAGAAAAATTTTAAAAACATAGTTCAGGCAGCCAATGAAGCTAAGAAGGTCAGAATGGTAAAATATTATGTATGTTCATATTCAGGTGTTGCACGCTAATGGGTTTATTGTTGAACTTATCTAGTATGATATCCGGAAATCTCAGTGATACGCATCAAAGATTTGAGCAAGTAAAGTGTTCCAGTGTTCCTACAGTCATTTTGGAACTATAGCAATTATTCTTGGAAGAGGAAGTTGTAATTATGGTAATTCCAGTTGTTGTGTATGTTCATTTGATGTTTGTGGATGATTCTAGATCATGTTCTATCTTTTTTCCATGTCTGCGCTATTTGGCGTGATCGTGGTTGAAGATTTTTCCAATGTGTGTTCGGGTTTTCATGTTCTTGGCCGACATGATGGTGGTAGCGTGTTGTGGATCCTTATGGATCAATTTCTTGTTGTCTAGCGTGTTTGAGGATGTTGGTTTGATTTATATCTTTTTTGTGGTTGACTTGTGCTAGTGCACATAAATATTTATTCATGTATTGAGGCTAATAGTTCTAATTCATCTATTATTTGTGGCTGATAAAGTTGTTGATGTAAATCCGTGTAGCGGATATATAAACAACGTTGTTTTTTGGTATGAATGTGTGTGAGTTGCGTGTGCTCAAGTGTACAAGTGATGTACAAGTGAGAACAAAGGTCAAATCATTCAAGAGCATAGAAGAATATGAAAGAAGATTGAGCAGAGTATATGTGCCTAACCAGAATTGTCATCAAGCTTTTGGAGAAGCTATTTTCTTAGTTCATCCCACTCAGATGGCTTTAATCTGATTATTGTATGTAAGGCAGTGAGACTTCCTTTTGAGCAATGTGCTCTAGGCAATGTGCTTGAATGCAAGTGCATTCCTTATTCATTTTTTCATTATACTTTTAACAAGGTATAATTGTGGATTAACCTCCACCATGGTTTTCTCCCTTAACAGGGTTTCCACTCAAAAATTTTGGTGTTATGTGTTTCTGATGTGTTGTGTAATTCTTTCTTTCACTGTTATTCATCAGATATGGAATTAAAGGTTAATATTTTGATTATGTTACAACTGATTCACCTCCCCCCCCCCTCTCAGTTGTATCTTCTTGTTTTTCCAACAATTGGTATCAAATCTAGTTCCTCTGAAGGTGAAGCCTAACAGGTTGAGGTGATCCGAGATGGAATCTTACAAGAAAGATAGTCTAAGATTCGATGGTACAAACTACACCATGTGGCAAATCAGAATGGAATGTCATTTGAAGTGCATTGGTGAAGCCTTTTGGAAGATTACAAAAGATACATATACTATTCCTCATAATAGTCCCTCCATTGTTGATGAGATCAAAGAAGTTGAAATTAATACCAGAGCTATTGAAGCATTGGTGAGTGCCTTGATAGATTCTGAAATGTCAAATGTGATGGGTCTAAAGATTACACATGAGATCTAGACAAAGGTGGAGTTATTGTATGAAGGAGATCTACTTGTGAAAGTTGCTAAGCTACAAAGTCTAAAAGGAAAATGAGAAGACATGAAGATGAGCGAAGATGAGAACATCCACTCTTTCTCTCAGAAGATAAATGAAATGGTGACAAGCATCAGATGTGTCGGTGGTGTCTTGGATGAAGAAGAAATTATTTCTAAGATACTCAGATTTGTGCCTACTTCCCACAAAGGGAAAGCTCATGCTATTGATGAACTCAGGTCAGTGATGAAATTAACAAGAGACGTGCTAATTGGAAAACTTGCAACCTTTGAGTTAAGAAAATTTGGTGAATCTACTCCTAAAGTAGAATCTGCATTCAAAGCCACTGTATCCAGGAAAAAGAAATATGATATAGGAGAAATTTCCAATAAGACATTTAGGTATGAAGATGAGATGAGAGATATTGAAGAAGAAGAAAGAGAGCTAGAAGAACTAGAAGCACTAATTGTAAGAAGAGAATCCAGAGGCCATGGTAAGTACAAAGGAAAGCTACCTATTAAATGTTTTTCTTGTAGTAAAATAGGTCATTTTGCATCAAGGTGTCCTGAAAGAGTTTCTAAGTACAAGCCTGAAGACACTATATTTCAAAGAAAGTGTTGTTATGATGAAGAAGGTATAACTAATGATGAATCTAATAAAGACAATGGAAAAGTAGATGACTAGGTATTTATTGCTATCAAAGAAGATAGTCAAGTGTCCACTGAATCTGCTAGTAATGTGAATGTTGAAAAAGATCTTGCAGCCAAAGTTGAAGAAAAGGATGAATGGGTGATTGACAATGGATGCTCACATCATATGACTGGTGACAAAAACAGGTTGGTTAATTTGGAGAATTACAATGGTGGCATTGTAAGATTTTGAGACAACACTTCTAGTGTGATTCATGGTAGAGGCACTATTTATTTTGGTGGTAAGCATAATACTGATGATGTTTTTTATGTAGAAGGCTTAAAGCATAAATTGTTGAGTATTGGAAAGATGGTAGACAAGGGATACAATCTTCAATTCAGGTACAAAGACAAAAGGTAATATCTTTCAGTTGAGTACTGCTAGTGAAAGTTGCTTGATTTCTCAGATTGATGTAAGTTGGTTATGGCATAGGCGGTTGTGTCATGTGAACTTTGACAATATTGTAAAGATAAGTTCTTCTCAAGCAGTCAGAGATCTTCCTAAGATAGTGAAGCCTACTAACATAGTGTGCAAGGAATGTTAGATGGGAAAGAAAACAAGAAATTCCTTTCGGAGTAAATAGTATAACTCTAATGGAGTATTAGAATTGGTACATACTGATCTATGTGGTCCCTCAAGAATCAGAAGTCTACAAGGTGAAAGGTACTTTATGTTTCTTATTGGTGATTATTCAAGAATGATATGGGTTGCCTTCCTAAGAGAAAAACATGAAGCATTAGAAAAGTTCAAAAATTTCAAAGTTATGGCAGAGAATGAGATAGGTCTGAAGGTTAAATGTTTGAGATCAGACAGAGGTGGAGAATTCACTTCTAGAGAATTCAATACTTTATGTGAAGAGCATGGAATCCAAAGATAGTTATCTGCTCCCCGGACCCCTCAATAGAATGGAGTTGTTGAAAGAAAGAACAAAACAGTTCTAGACACTGCTAGAACCATGATGTTGGAAGAAAATGTTCCTCATTTCTACTAGAGAGAAGCAGTAAGCATTGATATGTACACTATCAACCGGGTAAATATCAACAACAATTCTGGTAAGACACCTTTTGAACTATGGTTTGGTTATAAGCCTACTATGAAATATTTCAAAAAAATGGAAGAAAATGCTACATCAAGAGAGATGATGATAAACACAAGTTTGATGCTCAAAGTGATGAAGGAATCTTCCTAGGTTACTCTACTAAGCGAAAAGCTTACCGGTGTTTTAATAAAAGGTTCAAGAAAATGGTTGAAAGTGCTAATGTCAAAGTTGATGAAGATATTGACAGACTACCCAAATGTAATGGATATGATTCAGTTGGTGATCATGATAATTCTAAAAATGAACAAAATGTTCAATCACAAATTCAACTACAAATTATTTTGGTGAACCAAGGAAATCAAGAAGCGAAAGAAAGAACACAAGAACAAGAGGTAAGATAAAACTTCAAAACTCCTAAGTATGTAAGATTAAATCATTCTAATAGTCAGATCATAGGAGACAAAAGAAAAGGTGTACAAACTAGGAGGAGAATTCTAGAAGAATATTGCTTGATTTCTAAAGTTGAGCCTAACAATATCAGTGAAGCCTGCAAAGATGAATATTGGATGGAAGCCATGAAAGAACTAAGGCTCATACAAAAGGATGAGACTCCTAAATAAAATCAAACAAGATACAGGTCAATGATTGGTGGATTACTGTATCTAACCCAAACAAGGCCAGATATAATGAATGATGTATGTATGGTTGCTAGATTTCACGTAGATCCAAAAGAATCACATGTAGCTGCTATAAAAAGAATTTTCAAATACCTGAAAGAAATAGTTGATTTTGGATTATTGTATCTAAAGGATGATGATCTTATTCTAAATTCTTATACTAATGTTGATTGGGTAGGTGACACTAATGACAGGAAAAGTACAAGTGGTGGTGTGTTCTTCCTAGGGAAGAAGTTGGTGTCTTGGTTAAGCACAAAGCAAAACTTAGTTTCCTTATCTACTGCTGAAGCAGAATACATTGTTGTTGCTAATAACTATACTTAAGTAATGTGGATGAAGCAGATGCTGAGTGATGTCAAGATTGAGTATGAAGAGCCTATTACCATATTCTATGATAATTCAAGTGCCATAAACATTTACAAGAATCCAGTGATGCATTCGAAGACAAAGCATATCTCCATCAAGTATCACTTCTTGAAAGATAAAGTGAGTGAGAAAAAAGTCAAACTAGAATATGTATCTACTAAAGAGCAAGTTGCAGATATTTTCGTGAAACCATTGCCTAAATATACTTTTGAGTACCTCAGAGGAAAGTTAGGGGTGATTTCCCCTCCTAATCAGAACAGATGATGCAGGTGTTTGCATCAGTCTGTGAATTCATTTCTATAGCTTATTCTAGATTCATGTTGTAACTGCTACTCAGGGGGAGTAGTCAAATGTTTTAAAATATGTGGTTTAGAGCATGTGAACCTTTTCCATTGATGTCAAAGGGGGAGAGAAGTACAATGTGAAAAAGTGCAGAAGTGTAAAGTAAAGAACCTTTGTGGAACAAAGGGGGAGAAGTGCAAAGGAGGAGATGGAAAAATTAGTTTGGGTTGATGGTATTCTTTTTCACATCATGTGTTTCCATCAATGCCAAAGGGGGAGATTTTTGGATGTTGTGGTTGTGTTGGTGATATGTGGTTTTCATTGATGTCAACACTATTAGCATTCTAATCTGCTTAAGGTTGTATATGTCGAGGAGATTGAGAAAATTGTTAAAAACATAGTTCAAGCAGTCAATGAAGCTAAGAAGGTCAGAATGGTGAAATGTTATGTATGTTGATATTCAGGTGTTGCATGCTAATGGGTTTATTATTGAACTTATCTAGTATGATATCCAGAAATCTTAGTGATACACATCAAAGATTTGTGCAAGTAAAGTTTTTTGGTGTTCCTACAGTCATTCTCGCACTGTAGCAGTTGTTCTTGTAAGAGGAATTTGGAATTATGGTAATTCTAGTTGTTGTGTATGTTCCTATGATGTTCGTGGATGATTCTAGATCATGTTCTATCTTTGTTGCATTTTCGCACTATTTGGTGTGATCATGGTTGAAGATTTTTTTGATGTATGTGCAGGTTTTCATGTTCTTGGCCGACATGATGGTGGTAGCATTTTTTGGATCCTTATGGATCAATTTCTTATTATTTAGTGTGTTTGAGGATGTTGGTTTGATTTCTATCTTTTTGTGGCCGACTTGTACTGGTGCGCATAAAGATGTATTCATGTATTGAGGCCAACAGTTATAATTCATCTATTATTTGTGGCTGATAAAGTTGTTGATGTACATCCATGTAGCGGATATATAAACAAGGTTGTTTTGTGGTATGAATGTGTGTGGGTGGCATGTTCTCAAGTGTACAAGTGATGTACAAGTGTGAACAAAGGTCAAATAATTCAAGAGCAGAGTAGAATATGAAAGAAGATTGAGCAGAGTATATGTGCCAAACCAAAACTGTCATCAAGCTTTTGGAGAAGCTATTTTCCCAGTTCATCCCACTCATATGGTTTTAATTTGATTATTGTATGTAAGGCAGTGAGCCTTCCTTTTGAGCAGTGTGCTCTAGGCAGTGTGCCTGAATGCAAGTGCATTCCTTATTCATTTTTTCATTATACTTTTAATAGGGTATAATTGTGGATTAACCTCCATCGTGGTTTTCTCCCTTAATAGGGTTTCCATGCAAAAATATTGGTGTTATGTGTTTCTGATGTGTTGTGTAATTCTTTCTTTCACTGTTATTCATCAGATATGGAATTAAAGGTTAATAGTTTGATTCAAGTTGTTGATTCTATTAAAACATATTCACCCCCCCCCCTCTCAGTTGTATCTTCTTGTTTTTCCAACAATGCACTCCCCTGAAGATATGATCCCCTTTTGACAAACCAATGCAAAGAGAGAAAGGGGATTCTAAAGTTTGCAACCATCAAGTTGTTAAAAATTTGAAAAACAAGAGTTACCTAACTTGATCACACTGTCCTTGTCCAAGGTTAGAGAAATAAACAATGAAGATCCCCCTGTATGTATTCCCTATCACTAATGTTTAGTGATATGATGTGGGAGAAACCACTCCTAACTTCTGCCTCAGGTATTCAAACTGCTCTATGGGAAGAGGCTTGGTAAATATATCAAACACTTGTTCCTTTGTAGGAACATATTCCATGTTGAATTCCTTTACTACAACCTTCTCTCTAATGAAGTGATACTTGATTGAGATATGCTTTTTTTTGGAATACATCGCTGGATTCTTTGAGATTTTTATGGCTTTTGAATTGTCACAAAGAATAAAGATAGGTTATTTGTATTTCACTTTGATATCCTTTAAAGTCCACTTCATCCATAAAACTTGAGTGCAACAAGCAGCTGCTATAATATATTCTACTTATGTTCTAGAAAGAGTGAGAGACTCTTTATTTTTACTCATCCATGAAACTAAACTATTTCCTAGAAAGAAAGCACCACCACTAGTACTTTTTTTGTCATCCACACTTCCTACCCAATCGGCATTTGTATAAGCTATTAAATTGAAATCATTACCTTTGGGGTACCATAAGCCATAGTCAACATTACTCTTGATATATTTGAAGATTCTTTTTACAGCGTTGACATGAGATTCCTTTGGTGCAACCTAAAACCTTACAACCATGTAGAATGCTTGCATTATATCAGGCCTAGATGCAGTTAGATATAGTAGACTTCCAATCATTGATCTATATAGATTCTAATTTGTATTAGGTGACTCATCTAATTTTTTCAACTTGCAACCAATAATCATGAGTGCACTGACTGGTCTACTATCCACCATGAAAAACTTCTTAAGCATTTCTTTTGCATACTTGGTTTGTGATATGAATATATCTTTATCAGTTTGTGCAATTTGCAAACCAAGAAAAAATTTGAGTTCTCCTAGCATGGACATTTCAAACTCATCTTGCATGTGTGTAGAAAATATTTTTCACATTACATCATTGCTACCACCAAATATGATATCATCCACATACACTACAACAATTATCATATTCTCACCTTCAAATTTAAGATATAAATTTCTATCGGCACAACCCTTCTTGAATCCTTGTTGTTGTAGGTATAGATCCAACCTTGAATACCAAGTCCTTGGGGCTTGCTTTAGACCATACAACACTTTTCTCAATCTGAAAACATAACCAACATCCTCTAACAATTGAAAACCTTTTGGTTGTTCAATATACACTTCCTCTTCTAGGTTTCCATTTAGAAATATAGATTTAATGTCCATTTGGTATACTTTAAATCCTTTATATACTGAAAAGAAAGAAACATTATAATTGCTTCTAATCTTGCAATAGGGGCAAAATTTTCTTCAAAATCAATTCCTTCTAATTATGCATGTCCTTTGCACAATAACCTTGCTTTGTTTCTAACCACAACTCCATCTTCATTCAACTTGTTTCTAAATACCCATTTAGTGCCAATTACATTCTTGTTTGATGGTATAGGAACCAATTCCCAAGTTTTTTTTTCTCAATCTGATTAAGTTCCTCTTCTATTTCTTTTATCCAACTCTCATCCTTACTAGCTTCATCAAAGTTTTTTGGTTCAATCTAAGATAGGAGAGAAAAATTAGCTTGCTCCTTGTCCTTTGCAAGTTTCCTCCTAGTTTGCACACCTTTATTCTTATCACCAATTATTTAGTTTGTAGGATGATCCTTTTGCACATATTTTTTAGGAGCTCGCTCAACAACTTCTTCAATCTCTTCCTCTTCCTCATGTTCTTCTTCTTCAACTGCTACACCCACATCGTCTTCTGATTCAAACTCAAAGTTGTTTCTGCTAGATTTTCTTTTATTTGTATCTTCATCAACTTTGACATTTATTCTTTCCACTATCTTGTGCAGTCTCTTGTTGTAACACTTGTAGTCTTTGGTCTGATTGGAATATCCTAAGAATATCCATTCATCACACCTTGAATCAAAGCTTCCTAAATCTTCATCTTCTCTTTTGATATAACATTTACTTCCAAATACCTTAAAATTTTTGACAAATGCAAGCCTACCTAACCATAGTTCATAAGGAGTTCTACCACTATTTTCTCTTAGCAAGGCTTTGTTCTCAATGTATACAACAATTTGAATTACTTCCTTCCAAAATGTATTAGCCAAATTTGCATCATTTAACAAAGCTCTAGCCATTTCTTTATAATTCTATTTCTTCTTTCTACCTCTCCATTTTGTTTTGGAGTTCTAGGTGTTGAATATTGTGACTTAATTCCATAATCTTCACAATAATCTTTGAATTCACTTGATGTAAATTCTCCACCTTTGTCTGATATTAGACACTTAATTCTTCTCCCAGTCTCATTCTCTACTAGCTTTTTGAAAGCCTTAAACTTCTCAAACGCTTTTGCCTTCTCCTTAAGGAACATCACCCAGGCCATTCTAGTATAATCATCAATCAACAACATAAAGTATCTCTCACCTAGTAGCTTCTTTGTCATCATGGGACCACACAAATCAATATGAATTATCTCCAAAGGTTTTGTATTTGAATACTCTTTTATAGAAAACTTAGACTTTGTTTTCTTTCCTTGCTGGCATCCTTGGTAGATTGTATTTTCAAGCTTTGTTGTCCTAGGCATATTTATAACCAATCCTTTTGAGCTTATCTTTACCAAATTTTTGAAGTTAGAATATCCCAACCTTCTATGCCACAACCAATTCTCATCAACTTGGCTAATTAAGCATGTTTGACCTTCCACATCACATAGATTGTAGAGATTACTATCTATCCTTACCCCTTGAGCAATTGTCTTACCATTTTTCCTTATCTTGCAACCTTTAGAGTTAAATACAACCTTGTATCCATTATCACACATCTGGCCGACACTAAAAAGATTATGTTTCAGACCTTCAACATAGAGCACGTCTTTAGTCTTATTCTTCCCATATATGCTCAAAATTCCTTTACTACGAATCTTGATAGTAGTATTATCACCTAAGCTAACTAATCCTCCTTTTCTCATTTTTAATTCAATAAATTTGCTTTTATCTCCATTCATGTGTTTGGAGCAGCCACTATCAATTACCCACAAATCTTGTTCTTTTGCATGTAGTTCTATTTGGGCAATCATAGACTAAGTTGAATTTTTTTATTTTTCCTTCCATATTTTCTTAGATTTATTTTCAACTTTTTCTTCCTTTTCCTCAAAAACTTTAGCTTCCTTTTCAACTTTGGAAGATTTATTTTTCTTCTTCTCAGACTGGGCATTTGGCCTTACAAATTTTTCTCTACAATTTCTATCTACATGACCGAAATTGTTGCAATTATAACAAACTATGTTCATGTCAACCAAGGGAGAAAATTGATTTTTGCTTACAAAATTTGTATTCTTCCTTGGAATGACTCTACATTCTTTAGCCCTATGACCAAAATTGTTACAAGTATAGAAATACCCATTAAAGTATGATGAGTACCTATTCATGGAATTTCTTTCAGTTGGACGAGGAGATATTCTTTGTCTAGGCTTCGTTGGATAGTGTACTCTTATGAATCCATCATTGTCTATTCCTTTTGTGTTCTTCTTCTTTTTCTTATCAGGGACTGTTCTTTTGTCTTTCTTATCTTCAATTGATTCCTTCTCTTTATCATTTTTCTCAACTACATTTGATTTCTTTTCATCTTTCAAGGCTTCTCCTTTGTCAAATTTTTCACCACTAAGGACATATTTTTCTTCTACTCTAAATCTTTCATAAAGTTTCACGGAGGCATCAACAAATGAACTATTTCCTTTTTCAATTCATAAACCTGATTTCTCCTTATTAGATGGCTTTTTGTACTTAATAATTCATCAACAATATCAGTACCACATTTTAATTTTAGACCATTATTAATCTTCTCATTATCCTTCTCCAACTCTTTTCTTAAGGAAGCTATTTTTGCCTCAAGCTTCGATAATCTATCTACTTCATAATCTAGTTTAGACTTCATTACTTCTTCGCCTCTTTTAGCTTCTTCAACCTAAAGTTTCAGATTTACCACTAACTAATTGGATTCCTCAAGTTCTTGAGTTAATTTATTAGTCTCCTTTTGAGCATTCTTTTTCAATCTCTTGTTTTCCCTCTTAAGATCATCATAGTTATCTCTTAACTCATCAATATCGTCAAGAGCACTAATCAATCCTCCTTCAAGATCAACAATTGCTTCCTATTCTTCTTCATGTGAGTCCTTAACTTTTGCTTCCTTCTAATCCTTAATGTCTTTTTCCATCAAGAGGAATTCCTTTTCTAATTTTATCATTACAAGAGCACAACCTTGATCATCATTTGACCTATCACTAGCATCAGATGCATCACTTTCTTCATGAATGTACAAGCACTTCTTTTTCTTTCCAATTTTTTTCTTTTTTAGGATAGAAAGATTTATTATTTTTTCTATCTCCTTCTTTCTTGGATTTATCCTCTTTATCATATGGACACTTTGAAGAAAAGTAACCTATTCTACCACAACTAAAACACTTAAAGCACCACTTACCTTTATATTTTCCAAATCCTCTTCTTAATCTTTTTATAAAGTTTGCTTCTTCCTCATCAGTTTCTTCATGATCTGATGTAATGAGAGCAGCCTTGTTTTTCTTATCTACTTCATCCTTTTCTTTCTTAGTTATCTTAAATGCATCTTCACTCCTAGAAGGTGTGACATTTGGCATTCTCATCTCATATGTTGTAAATATGCCATGTAACTCATCAAGAGTGAGTTTATCAACTTCTCTTCCTTCTTCAATAGCAAAAAACTTGGAATCATATTTAGTTGTCATTGACCTCAAAACTTTCAACACTACAACATCTTATTTTACTTTCACTCCACAACCTCAATAGCATTAATTATATCATCAACCCTCAGAGTATAGTCTAAAATTTTCTCCTCTCCAGTCATCTTCGATCCTTCAAATTTTGCTCTCAACACTTGCAACTTTTCCCACTTTACTTTGGTGTCTCCTTCATAGATCTTATTCAACTTCTCCTAGACACATAAGTTGTTTCACAATGCATAACCTTGCTATGCATTGAATCATACAAGTTGTTCATAATGGTGAACCAAGCTTTCTCATTATTCTCATAGTCCTTTCCTATAGCATCAGTAGGAGGAGTAGTTGGGATAGTATATTTGTTCTTAACTGACATCCGGACATCATATCCAAGAGAACCTAAATATCTTTTCATCAAAGAGCTCCACTTAGCATAATTTACTTCATCAAACCTAGGTGTCTTGCATGAACCTTCCCGAATTTCCATTTTTTTCACTTAGCCAAGATCTACTCAAGTTGATTAAGCTTCTCCTAGGGAACTTGGGCTCTAATACCAATTGTTAGAACACAATGATCTACTGAGAGGGGGGTGAATTAGTAGATATTAAAAAATTTAACCCTTAAACTTTCAAGAAAATAATTTCCTAAGATACTCGATGTGAATATTAGAACATGAACCAGTATAAAAATCACATGTGCATGAATGAACAACAAATAACACCAGATGTACTTGGAAAACCTAGAATCGGAAAAAGCATGGTGAGAAATGTTGCTACGATCTACTATCCTAATCTAGCCTCACAAGCAATGAAGTTCAATTACAATTTTAAGAGCTCCAACTCTTTAGAAGGAAGCTTCAACTCCTTGTTTTAGAAGCTACAACTTCAAGGATGCAACAACACCTTGAATTAGGAGCTACAACTCCAAGGATACTACAATCCCCTAATTTGAGCTAAAACTTAGTACAATGAGGCTAAAACCTCTACAAATTCACAAATTCAGATATGCATAAACTGGTTCTGCAAAACCTATAATGCATCAATTCAGTACATAACACTTTCTCTCTCTATTCACTCTCACACCACTGTAGACAACTTCATATATATTCCAAATTTTAACTTTCTATTACAGCAAGACACTTCACTTACTAACTGTGTATTCTCCTCACCCACTCAACCAACAAGTTCATATCATTGAACTACTAATATATATTCAATTATATCTTCTTCAAGAAGCAACACGAATCACATCGTAACCCTAATTGAAACTCAAAACTGAACCAATTCATTTTTGGTGGGTTGTTTCTAGGGTTTGTATGCCATTTCATCATTTTCTTGTGTAGTGAATTCAAATTAAAACTATGCATTCTTCTTTTCCTTAGAATCATCATCATCATCTAATAGCTAGGAAAAACCTTGTTGAATGTCAACCTAATAATTTTTGCAGGAGATTTTATCCGATTATACTCCTTCTTGGATCGATCTCATCCCTTGTTCATTGTGAGAATCTGTGCCATTATTCCGCTATTGGATCAATTTATTTTTATAGTTATGTCCATCACATATGAAATCGTGTCATTTCTTGTGTCTTCCCATGCCAAGTGTTCATGTCCTAGCAATGTTTTTTTCTTCTATTTATCAAATAGGGTTACATAGTAGATCACCATCATCAACTATATCTATTGACCGAATATTGATTTTGCAACAAGGATGCAAACTTGACGAATGATCGATTGACATGTGTCATCATTTTATTCTCCTTCCTTATGCACGTCATCAATCAACATTTTGTCACTTTTATTATCACCATATCATTGTAGAGCTAGCAAACACAAATTCACTTTAGCAATGTAGCAATCATCGCTATATTGCTACTTTGATTGAGTCTTCATCTTCTATTTTTGTGATATTCATATTCTTATCGCATATCACAAAACACAAAATTGATTTCCAAAAGGTTTCCATGACACACGATAGTATTTGATAGCCATTGGATCCTACTACCATGTTTTATCCACTGTGGAATACTTTCCACCAATCCCCACTTCCCCATGGCTCTTGACTTGGTCCCACTGACTCCTCGGTGGGATGGCAAGGTGGTCACCATGTAAATACTTCTGATGTCACCAATAGACCACTAAATTCATTGACTTCACTCATCGCTGGATCGGGACAACCATGTAACTCCCTTCAAAGTCACTTTGATGAGTTTATGTGTCTCCTTATCCTTCCATTGAAGAGATTTCTTCCAGACTCCTACCGAGATACCAATGTCTCACTAATGAGATGGTCATCGGGTTGTCGAGCGGACTCCAATACAAGTACCACTGAAAAGAACCAGTCACACCAATGTAACCAACTCACACTGAACCATTTCCAAATCATATGATCGAAGAGACAGTTAAGTGACTTTCTTCGAGATGACTATGTCATCTTGATGCACCTCCAAGACACCACCAACCTAAGTGAAGAGGCTGGTAAACAACATGAGGTTAATGACATAATTTGTCACTTAAGGTAACCCATAACCTATCATAGCCAGTCAACAAAGAAATATAGCATATAATCAGATCCTCCATGACTGTAGTTTCCTTTGCATTTGCATGATTGGCACTGGTCATTATTTCACCTTTGAAATCAATGACCACATTTTGTCAACACCAATAGTCTCCTTTTGACATCAATGACAATATTTTCCAACATCTCCCACTCCCTTTTTGCAGATGATACTCTTTTGTTTGGCCAAGCTAGCATGGATGAAGCAAAAGAGATAAAAAAAGGTATTAATTGACTATTTCACCTTCTCGGATCAATCTTTTAACATAGAAAAATCGAAGATATTCTTCATCAATGTCAATCCTTTATTCAAAGAACAGATATTAAAATTTTGGGGCTTCCAGTGTGATTCTCTTCCTTGTAAATATATGGGTATCCCCTTCTTTTCGAGAAAAGAAAAACATGATTTCTAGGATAAGTTAATTGTTTCTACCTCTAATAGGATTCTACTATGAAGATAAAAATGGCTCTCCTTTGTAGGAAAAATGGCGATTCTTAAATTTTTATTACACTCCCTCCCAATTTACTTAATGTCAATTTTAAAACTCCCACAAGGTAAGGGCATGGCATTATAGAAGGTATTTAGAGATTTTATTTCGATAGAAAATGTTACTCAAAAGAGGAAATTTCCATTGGTGGCTTGGGACTCATTATGCAAATCCAAAGTGAATGGGGGTGTAGGATTGGGAGATCTTTTCTTGCAAAACAAGGCGCTAGGTGCCAAGTTGGCTTGGAAGATATATTCTAAACTAGACACCAAATGGTGTCAAATCATGAGGCACAAATATTTGGATTCTCGAGATAGAGAAATATTTTTCACCCAGAGGGATCTTCCCTTTGGGTTGAAAATATGGAATTTCATTTCATCTTGCAGATATGTTCTTCTTTCTCATCTTTCTTGGTTGATTAATAATGGGGAAAAATCTCTTTTCTAGGATGATGCATGGAATGGTCACAAACCACTCAAACTTCTTGGTAATTGGGAGCAAATTGAATTGAATCTTAAGGCCCTATAAGGTAATAAGGTGAAAGACTAATTTGTTAGTGACCCTAGGGATCCCCTCCAGGGTGTTAAATGGAAAGATTTTAGCTTCCTCTCAGCTCTTGCACATATTTTGAAGAAATCATTTAAGTGTAAACTAAAGAAAACATTTTTTTTTTGTCAAACAAACAGGATGAAATAATATGGACTAAGGCCAAGTCAGGAAAGTATAATGTAAAGGACGGGTACAATTCTCTATCTTCTTCTTCCTGCCCTACTCCTTGGCCCTTCAAGTTGTGTTGGGGGTTTGATGTCCTTCCCAAAGTTGGAGCCTTTTCTTGGATCGCTCTTAAAAATAGAATTCTTACTGGCATGAGACTAGATAGACTGGGGATAGTCCCACTATTCCCATGTATTTTGTGTGGCAAATATTTTGAATCAAATGATCATCTTCTCATTGGTTGACTTTGCTTACTAGTGTTGGACCTGGTTGATGAAGAAACTTGGTTGGATGTCCCCCTTCCAAAACTTGGTTCTCAATAATTTTTTAAGTTGGCCTATGTTACACTCAAACTCTAAGTTTTCCTGCATATGGGAAATCTCCCCTTTCATCATCATTTGGAACCTTTGGCTGGAAAGAAACAATCGCATATTCAAGAAAAATGCTTCAGACCTAAAACAAGTTGTTCAAAAATTTGAGATCTCCATTTCAGAGGTAACATTATCAAGAATTTATAGAAATTAACAATCAAAAAAAAAATTCTTCCTGGGATTCTTTCGTTCTGAAGAATTGGTCCCTTCTTAAACTTCCTAAATCTGGGTCTATGCAAAATATGGGTCCTAATGTGAATAGAAATCTGATCAAATGGTCTCCACCTTCACGGGACATCATTAAATTGAACTTTGATGGGGCCTCTAGGGGAAACCCTGGGAGGTTTGAGATTGGCAGGGTAACTGCATTGGGGTTGTGTGCTCTATTAGACTAGAATTGGTAATAAAATTATGCATCCCCCAAATAGTGATTGAAGGGGATTCAATGGTGGTGGTATCGACTATTTTATAAAAAAGCTAAAACTCCTAGAATTTGAATTATTTCTTGACACATATTCAGCTTCTGCTTAAAAAAAATTCCTCCTATTAGATTGTGTATTGTTATAGAGAAGCTAACACTCTTGCAAATTCATTGGCAAACAAGACTATTGATGATTAGATTACTTTTAAGGAATTTACGAGGCATGATTGTGCCTCGTTATTTGCATGATATTGTTTTAAATGGCTAAATGTTGGTTCCCTCCCGAGTATAAAAAGCTTCTATTTCATTTAACAGAGGCATTGGAAGTTGTTGCCAGGCTTATTATTTGTTCTTCGATTTGAAAATTTAGATGGTATGCTATATTTGTTAAGACATATTGTTCCCACCTATTTAACTTTGAATTGTTTCTATAATGTCATTATTTGGTGCAGTATCCAAAGAAAATTTTATTTTATATGAAGGCTTTTTGGGTCAGCATCCCTTGCTTGAGGGAAGCAATTCCCACGGCTGGTATGTCTTGACTTGGATGGTGAAATTATGTAAAATTTGGGCTTTTTTTTACCTAGACAACACTCTAACATGTCCAAAGATGGTTATAATTCTAAATATGGACTCTCCTTTTGGAGATTTTGTGTCCCTCTCCTACATTAATTTCCTGTGAGATACTCCCTCTCATAGACAGTTGATGCTGGACAGGATGACGGTGGGCATTAAAAGAAAAAATTCATTAGGACGATCCTCATGACGTCAGATTTTTCTAGCACATATCATGGATAAGTTCAGAAATTGAAACAGTTTCATTGTTGCTAAATTGGGGAACCCTCTCATTGGAAGATGCTTTCTTTACCTTGTCTGTTCAAGGGTATTTTCTCTTGTTGTTGGTTGTTAGAAATGATGTTTTGGCAGCTCCTCTTATGGGGGCACTAATTCTTAAATATGAATGAAATGAATTTGGCTCAATTGTAGCCCCTGCACTTGCGACACGTGGTATTTTTCTTGGGATTTGGTACATCTCTAGGTTTTATTTGTATAGGTTTAAAACATCCACACCTCTCCATGGCACAATGAGATTACAGGTTTTTTTCTATGAGGTTGCCTCTCACATGGATTATGGGTAATTTTGTTTCTATTAATATAGTTTTTTTGGGGGCTCTTTTACAATGCATATTTTTTGTTTTTGTTGTGTGCAATGGATTCCTCTTTCAAAGTGTTTTTTCCTACAAGGTATCATGAAATTCTTGATTCCACGCCAGTCTCAATTGAAAATTTGATATGGTGATGCATAATAGAATGCAACCAAGTTGCGGAGGCCATTTCCACGATCTTGGGTTGGGACTGGTTGGACTTTCACGCAATGGCATAGCCAAATGAGATAGCCTCTTGTTTTGGTTCTAATTTAATGGATGTGATATGGTGTGCAGAGATGGTTAAGTTTCTTGTTCAGGTAATTACCTCCTCCCACATGTTCTCCCACTGTCAGTTCTTCAACCTGTGCTTGAGGGGTATGGCATTCTTTGCAGCACTAATATGGTGTGGGAGGCATCTTATGTCAAAAATAATTTCTTGGGTTCATGACATGGCTTAACCAGCTCCTGTGGATCTTGTATAAATTTTGTGGTTGTATCAGGCATTAACAAGTCGATATTTTGGTGCAACGACATCCATCAATGTAACAATTGGTTAGAGCCGAGGTCACAGGTTCGAACCCCTCACTTGCGTTAGGGAGGATTGTTGCAAGGTGTGCACCCTTGGTCTCCCTGTGTTGTGCAAAACAACACTTGGGTTCATGACATGGCTTAACTGCCTCTTGTGGATCTTGTATAAATCAGGCAGTTGTATCAGGAATTAACAAGTCGATCTTTTGGTGCAATGATAATCACCAATGTAACAACATATTCTACAAAAATGAACCCACATAACTTCCCATTTTACTCTCTTTCTCATAACTTGATATCTTCTCTAATTTTACTCTACTTTAGGATATGATCACTTGGAATTCTTTGTTAAATCCTTTCAAATTCCCAATTTAAGTTAGATAGTTATCATGGGTGGCAACCACCATTTATGCAACTACCAAAGAACTTAAGAGAATAAATTGGAAATAACTTACATAATAATCAAAATAAAATGGTATGGTGATATAGATAAGAGAGATATGACCATTACCAAGAATGAGTAATGAGCCATCACATCATCCAAATTAGTTTTAAAGAACTCAAGAGAATAGATGAGCAACAACTTACAGAATAAGAAAAATACAATGGTGTTTTGATATAGATAAGCAAGATATGGCCATTACCAAGAATGAATAATGAACCATCACATCCTCCAAATTATTTTGCAGCTCAAAAGAGTCAATTACTAATTACTACTAGCCAAATTGGTACACTATTACTCAAAGAGGTTAAATCTTTGCATAAATAAATTTATCTACTAATATAGATTCCCTAGACTACCTTGTAGAAAGCATGGATGAAGTTATACATTATATGAATCATAAAAACACTATCACAATCCACATGTAAAATAAATATTCAGTTATATACTAATTGTTTACCATTTTCTAACATGTGTAACACCTTTTTTATCATATTTAGTAGCTTTGTGGACATTTGTAGAAATTTGTAACCAACTTATAATATTTTTATATACCTATAGTAACCCATGACATGCATGTATTATTTCTATAATATCCTTTTAGATACCTATAACAACCTTCTAGATACATGTAGTAGATTACTACGATTATCTCTAACTAAGAATCTTCTAGATCTTAACAACCTAGGAAAAATTTTAAATTACACCTCTAGTTACAAATATTTTTTTCCCTAGAAGCCACTAAAATAACAAAAAAAATTAAGGAACATTTCCCCCTACTAAGGTATCTTGTTAGTCAATACCATGAAATGAACAACATCCAAGTTCTATTGCTTCTTTACCTCTAATTCATTTGGTTGTCCTTGCATGAATGAATATCTATCTTAACCCCTCAAATTATTCTCACTTTTAAAAATTATCCCACTTTTGATGATTAAACCCTTCTCCTTTAAGGTACTAACCAAAGCAAGATTGGATTTGCTGCTATGAGAGCTCAAGAAATGCTATTTTCCTTTTAAAATCAATATGTATTATTTATTTATTTGGAAATAGACTAAATCTCTCTTATATAGATATAGGCTCCCAAGAATTACTAAATATGTCCAAGGAAACCACATCAAAAGTACATCATCAATTAGACCTAGATAAAATCCAAACTAAAAATTGTATTCCTTGGTGAATTTTTCCTTAACATTATTCTTTATCCATTCTAAATAATAAGAACATAGACAATCCATCACTTCTAAACCAAAGTATTTAACTAATTTACAAGAAATTAGATTTACCTACAAGAACGAATTAAATAAAGCGTCAAAAATTTACTCTTTTCTTTCACCTTGTTCTAGAATAACTTGGTGAGCTCCTTTTTTTGGATTTATTCCACTCACCAATATAATGCCTTTGTTCAAAATATGATAGGAATGACACTCATCAACATCAAAGCTTTTGCTTATATATTTCCCTTTCTCAATGATGACAAGATTACTCCATTTTTTCTCCCTCCAAGAATGCTCTAACTGAAGATACAAATACAAAATATTCATTCTCATACTTATCATAATGAGTATAATGAATATTATTCTTACCTTTGGCTTTATTCTTTGACATAGAAGTATATCTCTTCTTTCCTTTTCCCTCTAATTTCTTCTCACCATATTATTTTATTTGTTACCTTTGTTGCAAGTAGATAAATCTATTTTTTATTTAATTCTAGCTATTTTTATTACATGTGTATGTCTAATTGATATTATCAAGATTATCCACGAGGAATTCCCTTTTTAGATGATAAATTAAACCTCCCACATACTTAATCAACACCTCACACTCCATTATATCCTTCCCAATTTTTACAACTCTCTTTCTACTTTTTTTGGTATAAGAATTTACACTTTTTTCTTGTTTCTACTTTAAATGATGTCACATTATCACGTACTCGTCATCATGTTAGATTAGGTAGAACTAATTATGCAACAATAAATATAATTCTTCCTAATTTAACATTTGAAGTAATTTTTTTGATGTTTAGGTTTGTACATAGCTCTCATACCAAGTAAGAGCACGCCCTCCAAGTTTTAGCCTTACAAAAGAGATTTTATATTATGGATATTTTTGGTGTAAACTAAAATATATTTCCATTTGGGATTGTTGGTCCAGTTTCTCTACACTTATTTCTCCATAATATAATTTTATATCAATCTTTTTCCCTCCACTTTGAAGAACCTATTAAGTTTTAGAGTTTCTTCTTATGAAACACCTACTTTATTATCATGTTTATCTAGGTGTATCTAATTACCATCTAGACTTTCCACCAAGGTCAACATCATACTTTCCAACCTATCTAGCTTCCCTTCAACCATGGGTATCTTAACCATGTCTACTTCCAACCTCTAAAATCTAGTTTCTCCATCTTCCTCTCCTAGCCATACCTATTAATATCACTCTTCTCAATCACTCCCTAAATTAAATATTAGGCTCAAAAGGTACTAAAGTAATACTATCACATAATCTAGTATCAGAGATAATCCAATAAGGTCATAAAATAGAATTTTTATTTTTCATGCATTCTCTAATCCTTCTACCCATAAGGAAATTTGGGCTCTAATACTACTCAAGATCCATAAACTACTAGGTTAATAATTTTAGTTCAATACACTAGTAATGGATATCTAAATCTATATCAGATCCTACTATTCTCCTTCACATTCTTCTATTAGTAAATAACTAAAAATAATATTAACATTTCAAATAAAAATGAGCATGTATGGTAAGATAAAGTATAAATCACACAACATTGAGGTTCCTTTTGAAAAAACACATTTGAATGAAAAATTCATGAAGGTATGTAATTAGCATTATATGTTAAAATTTATGTTGTTACAAGAGATGAAAAGCCAATAATGGATTATATCAACCTATCCTAGCTATACTTAGTCTTATATCTCTCTACTCTGTTACCATACAACAATTCTCTACGACTCTCTTTATTTTCTTCAAATTGATATGGGAATATCTTCTACATCTATCTAGTCACTTAACCTCATTTTTTAGCTTAATACCATCTCTAACTACCCTCTATTTTAGAATAGTATCACCTACTATTCCTCTCAATCTATCCTTCCAACTTCCCCATTAAAGGTGGATGATTTTCATGAGTGGTAACTACCATACATACAAATTCCAAATCACTTAAGAGAATAAAAACTCAATATTCCACACTAGAAGCAAAAGGAAATGGTCTATCAATATGAACAAGAGAGATATAAATAACACTATTAAAGAATAACAATCCATCACATCCTCCAAATGAGCATATAGATTAGAAAAAATAGTCTACCATGATAATAGAATTAAGAACTACATAATTCAACACCTAAATGGGGAAATGGCACTTCTCAATATGGTAAATTCTTGATCCAAAAAATAAGATTTATCTCTTTGTAAACATTCTACTTAAATGACTTTCAACTACCAATATAGATGTCCCAAACTAGCTATAACAAGAATGGGTGAATATATTTATCTCTATATCATCATAATTATGTTCTATACCACCACAAAACACATCTTAAACTATGTAACACCCTGCCATGCAAACCCCATAGGACACAACAACTAACAAAAAATGGAACAATTTTTTTTTGAGCAAACATAAATTACACTAACCATTATTAAATAATCAATCTACATTAAGATAATCCATATGAAATCTACCTAGACCCATGGGGTTACATGGTTGCGCTACTCAAAAACGAACCCAACCAACAACATCGTTATACCAATCCAAATTAAATAAACAATAGAAGCGTGTAAAACAAAGAGACATAAATATAACATACAACCAATCATGATTAAAATAAATGAAGAAATACATGAATATCATTTAACTACTATACAATTTCCAAGTTCAAAATTACATTTGTGGAGCATGTTTCCATCGATACAACACATCAAGAATCCAACAATACATTACAAAGATGTTTCCCTTGTATCAATGGGAAGTGTCCATCAAAACCCGGAGTAATACAACAATGAAGAATTGGATACATAATGTGGTACAATCTTCCTCCATGTGAATCTCTGAGATCACTGCATCTGCTTCCGCATCACGATCGCCACCTAGGAACCCAATGGGTGTGTAGCACGTTCCACCCAACCTTGTGGACCTGAAGGCCCACCCCCCGTGCAAGGAGTTGACAAGAAAGGACCCACATCCAATAAGATCGAAACAAAAAAAGGCTAACACCACCCAACACAAAACCACATAAAACATAGGCAACAACAATACTCCCAAAGGCAACAAAAGCAAGGGAAGACAAATAGGTACAATAGGAGAGTGTCATCGCATGGCCTTAGATGGATTAACTAGACTACCTAACACTAGGAGTTGTCTCCATCTATTGTTAACCTGACAACCTATCTCAAGGCGTCGCCCCATAGGGTGACTCATGCAGAGCCACTTACCTTTCGTGAAGACAAGATAGTGACCTTCCAACTAGGTCTTCCCATCCCATCCTTAGCCTTTAAGAGCACTAACGGCATGGGTGAGGCACATAATTAGTCTTGTTACGAGTTTGATTATCCCAACCCATTAGTTCTTTAATTAGGTTATCATGTATTAAGGAAACTCTTCCATGGGTTACCCTGATGACCTCTTTATGCGTCAGCCCCCATGAAGAGCCACTCTCCCTATGGTTACCCAAAACCAAAATCAAACAAGAGGCGTACCTCCACTCACACAGACATTAAAGGTGGTTATTAATTTCAACACACGAGGCATGTACCATCTTGTGAATACATATCATTAAACCAGGGACCAAGGAGGTACCACCACACACACAACTACAAGGTCAATAGAAAAACTATGACAACCAAATCCCAAAAGGACAAGTTTTCCCTAGCCTCTAGAGTGAATAAAACCTCTATTTAGGAATGAAATAAAACATGGGTTCCTGTGGATTCAAATCGACACAAAGCTAACCCATACAAAACATCCTGAGACACTTCTTTTGAACAAATAGGTCCCCAACGAAAAGAACAAATTCATAGACAAGTACAAGCATTGCTAGAACACAAATGTATTCAAACAAAACACCATTCTAAAATAAGGATAAAGATTAGCAATTCTTTTCAATGCAATTATCGAAAGAAAATCATTATTTAAGTGCACTAACATTCTATTCACACTGCTAATTGAATGAAAATAAAATGAGAGTAACAATTTACTACTCTACAAATTTATAACTCATCTAAATATGTAACTTCGATTTGCAAAAAAATACTAACCCACCAATTAGAAATAGCTCAAAATAATTTTCCTAACAATAAAAAAAAAGAAAAAAAACTAATCATTAGTTCTAAATTATTTCATCACAATCTAATCAATCTCCCTATAGAACTTCTGAGTTTATTCATCGAACAAAGATTACTAGTTACAAAGAAGAAATATTCTTATATAATCATAATATATACAAAAAGGAAACATAATATTTTAATTCACATTCCAACCAGCTGGGTTCGATTATGATTTAAAGGGGTCCACCAAGAAAATGCAGAGGACTGGAAACAAAGTTGGATTCTACAACGTAAGCATTCAACCTCCCCGTCGGTGACAACATAAGAGTTTGGGAAAAAGGATACAGATCACCATCGATGAAAAAAGAACAGGACATGCCTAATAAAGAAAAAATAGAAGAGAAATGAAGACAACAAGGAATCTAATAGCACGTAAACTCCTTTTGATTTAATCCAATTAAAATAAATAAACAATATTTCCATAGCATTCAGTTCAAAGTTAACAATATTGCTCTAAAGTTATTCCATTTTTTTAATTTCAAATATTTGATATCAACAAATTAAAATACCATAATCATTTAAATCTTGGAACCTTAAATTCTCAATCAAATTTGATATTAAATTAAATGCTCGACATTTAAATTAATCACATTAATAATAAATTTTAATGTTTTAATAAAATATTTCATTAAAACAATCTATTAATTTACATATAATTAAAATAAATGTTATCCTTATCATTAATTTAAAATATGTAATATAAATAAAACGATTAACGTCCCTTTCAAAATAAATATCATTAGTTATAATATCTAGCTGATTAATTCATTAATTAATTAGCAATATTCATATCAAATGAGGTTCAATTATTTAAACCAACAAACTCAAAGAATCTCGTTAAACTGAAACAATTTATTTAACGATAACATAATAACTATATTCAAACCATTAAACAATCATTAATAAAACAATGGAAACAAATAACTTGAAATAAAATATACCCACAAGAATGAGATACCAACAGACAACCATGCCAAACAATGACGAAACAACAGACAAAGATGGGGATACTTTCTTGTCAACTCCCTAAGCACATCAAAACCATTGAGTATGTAGGGTGCGCTCAGACCCGACAATGCGGGTGGAGTCAGCACTTGATACTTGCAGTCCTACATAAAACCAAATGTCGAAACAACATATACATATAAACTCATAATCAAACTCATTGTGAAAGAGAATTGCAGTGAGGTAGGGTGCTCACAAATGAGTGATGCAACACCGTCCCTCTCACCCGAATCACAAACAGTAATCAAAATCTAAACAACATCATCATAAAGAAATTAGTAATAACAACATAAGCATAAATATCCAACACATGTGTCCACATATCATAAGCAAAAGAAATGGAACTATCCGCCAACCAAACAACATAACAAAACAGATGTCTATCAAAGTATCAAGTATGCATCAAAATATAACCAGTAACCAAACAATATCATAAATGTACCAGTAACACGAGAGGCACTACAAACTATTCTTCAATTACCCCTGTTGTTCACAATATATAGACAGTTATAGTACCTTTTTTTTCACCTATAACAACTTGATGCAATTTTATAGAAACATATGACTAACATATAATATCTTATCATGTATATGCAACAATTTATGACATGTGTATATTATGCTTAGGCGACCTTTTAGATGTTTGTATTCAATTTTTAAACACCTATCTAGTAGCTAAGCTGAAATTGTGCCTAACTAAGAACATTCTAAATCCAAACAACCTAAGAGGTTTTTAAAACTATGTGTACAAGTGTCCTAGCATAATATATTTATATACACAATTCTAGATTCATAATTTAAACTTGCGGTACCCACACTAATGGGTAACCATCAAATATTGAAATTTTTAACCTTAGAAAGATAGATTTTGAATTTTGGAAAAGAGGAAAATAATTAGGTCTAAGGGACAAATTTGAGGATGCAATCCATTCTACAATGTAAAAATAATTGGGAATAAGGCCATGTAGATTTAGAACTAAAGAATATTACATATCAAATTATAAGGTTCAATATTGGAGTCAATGATCATTTGATCATAGCTAAATTATATATTCAAATAATCAATCAAAAACATCATCCTAAAATGACATAAAATAAGTGGAAAAAAAGTGTGAGGACCATTCTAGAATATATGAAATTGATCGTCATTTAAAGTCCATTTTATAATGTACTTACCTACTTTTCCAAAAAAATTGACAATTCATTTATATTATAAACAATTTAATGTTTTAAAGTTAGTGCAATGGTGAAAATTGCATACCCATGCCATTTTCCCTTATTTTAGATCTATTTTGACTAGAATTGTATAAGTAATATTTATCTTACAATTGACATATTATTGCATGAAAGTGGATCATGACATCCCCATATCTTGATCCCCTTTACTAGTAGTCCCCATATTTGCAATATTGATCCCTAGACTCTCCACTCATCACCTTTAATGAAATACACAAGTGTGGACTTAACACATGTGGATTTTATAATCATAGATATGAACCTGAAAAAAATAATTTTAAATTTCATAAAATGGGCCCATCTTTCCCTCCCTTACTAGTTTTTGTGAACCAACAAAGTGCACATTTTTATTAATTTTTTTGTTGATGTATCTAAATGCATTCGCTCATTCACTTTGAAATCATCTAGAAGCATATTAGAGTTATCAAAAGGATTTGTACAAGAACATATATGACAACATTCTAGCAACATTTATTAGAGTGCATTTGAGTCCACAATGCTAGATCCATTGCACACTCACTTGGTTTCTTCAATATTCCTCTTGGACTTACAAAATTAATTCATTAGGGGTATGATTGATAAGAAAATGAGCCTCACAATCTAACATTTAAAAAAAAAAAACTAGTCCTTGTGTATATTTAAATATTAGAAATCAAGAAGATTAAATTCGAAAAATGTACATTATACCATCTACAAGTCACAAATTAGGTCTCCATTCTCTAGGTTCATAATCACAAAGATTGGGTCCACACTCGATCAAAAGTGATTCTAAGTGAAAATAAGCACTTTGTAGAATCTAAGACATTTGTATGATTTAAACCTTAATATTCTAGAGAGTTGGTGAATCCACTTCTAATATTTGTCATGACATTTTTTCATTATCAAATTTCAATCCATGTACCACATTTAATCTATAAGTAGTCTCAAGTATATTATCTAGACTAATTTATACTCATTTGACTATATTTAAATAATTTTCCTATGTCATTTTATGTAGGGTGTTTTTCCTCTATTTTTCTTAAGCCAAAAATTCAACTTAGAAGACTAACATTTTTTGAAAAATAAAACAATATATAATAACCAATCTATTTCTTTAGGCTAGGTAAGTTTAAATACATGTTCATGAAAATAAATGAATGGATTTCATTTTTCTAATTATCTAGTTTACTTAATTGACTAATTGACATATGATCAATTTAAATAGAAAAAAAAACTAAGTCTATAGCCACTAAACAAATATACACAAATAAATAGTTGATTAATAAAAGAGGACAGGTGCACTAAATAAAAGATTTTTTTTAGACTATGTTATATAATTCATCTTAGTAATAAATAATTAGATTTGCATAAATCATGCTCTAGTGGATTGTGATTATTTATTTCATGTTATGGTTATTGATCCTACATGTAGTTTTGAAACAAGAAGATGTGGCCTTGTCTTTATTACCTAAGAATATTACATATCAAATTATAAGGTTCAATATTGGAGTCAATGATCATTTGATCATAGCTAAATTATATATTCAAATAATCAATCAAAAACATCATCCTAAAATGACATAAAATAAGTGGAAAAAAAGTGTGAGGACCATTCTAGAATATATGAAATTGATCGTCATTTAAAGTCCATTTTATAATGTACTTACCTACTTTTCCAAAAAAATTGACAATTCATTTATATTATAAACAATTTAATGTTTTAAAGTTAGTGCAATGGTGAAAATTGCATACCCATGCCATTTTCCCTTATTTTAGATCTATTTTGACTAGAATTGTATAAGTAATATTTATCTTACAATTGACATATTATTGCATGAAAGTGGATCATGACATCCCCATATCTTGATCCCCTTTACTAGTAGTCCCCATATTTGCAATATTGATCCCTAGACTCTCCACTCATCACCTTTAATGAAATACACAAGTGTGGACTTAACACATGTGGATTTTATAATCATAGATATGAACCTGAAAAAAATAATTTTAAATTTCATAAAATGGGCCCATCTTTCCCTCCCTTACTAGTTTTTGTGAACCAACAAAGTGCACATTTTTATTAATTTTTTTGTTGATGTATCTAAATGCATTCGCTCATTCACTTTGAAATCATCTAGAAGCATATTAGAGTTATCAAAAGGATTTGTACAAGAACATATATGACAACATTCTAGCAACATTTATTAGAGTGCATTTGAGTCCACAATGCTAGATCCATTGCACACTCACTTGGTTTCTTCAATATTCCTCTTGGACTTACAAAATTAATTCATTAGGGGTATGATTGATAAGAAAATGAGCCTCACAATCTAACATTTAAAAAAAAAAAACTAGTCCTTGTGTATATTTAAATATTAGAAATCAAGAAGATTAAATTCGAAAAATGTACATTATACCATCTACAAGTCACAAATTAGGTCTCCATTCTCTAGGTTCATAATCACAAAGATTGGGTCCACACTCGATCAAAAGTGATTCTAAGTGAAAATAAGCACTTTGTAGAATCTAAGACATTTGTATGATTTAAACCTTAATATTCTAGAGAGTTGGTGAATCCACTTCTAATATTTGTCATGACATTTTTTCATTATCAAATTTCAATCCATGTACCACATTTAATCTATAAGTAGTCTCAAGTATATTATCTAGACTAATTTATACTCATTTGACTATATTTAAATAATTTTCCTATGTCATTTTATGTAGGGTGTTTTTCCTCTATTTTTCTTAAGCCAAAAATTCAACTTAGAAGACTAACATTTTTTGAAAAATAAAACAATATATAATAACCAATCTATTTCTTTAGGCTAGGTAAGTTTAAATACATGTTCATGAAAATAAATGAATGGATTTCATTTTTCTAATTATCTAGTTTACTTAATTGACTAATTGACATATGATCAATTTAAATAGAAAAAAAAACTAAGTCTATAGCCACTAAACAAATATACACAAATAAATAGTTGATTAATAAAAGAGGACAGGTGCACTAAATAAAAGATTTTTTTTAGACTATGTTATATAATTCATCTTAGTAATAAATAATTAGATTTGCATAAATCATGCTCTAGTGGATTGTGATTATTTATTTCATGTTATGGTTATTGATCCTACATGTAGTTTTGAAACAAGAAGATGTGGCCTTGTCTTTATTACCTATCTTCTTCATAAATGTGTTCACCTCTAATAATTTGAAAAGAGTGGCACTAAAGAGCAATGATAGAGTTTTTTGTTCTAGGGATGGGAATTTGGTTAGCTTACCACTATGCACCTTAGTTAAACTTGTAGATCGATTCAAAAAGTTTGACAAGTTTGTAGACACGCAAAATAAAATACAATGCCTATATGTATTCTTATGAGTGAAGATGTTGTTTCTACCTTGTTCTAAGTGCTCTTGTAATAGCGTAATGTTTACAATGACCAAATGACTTTGAGCTTTGTCTTCTATACAACAACCTAGCATGTAAATTTTGAATATTTCATGCTTAAGATAGTGAGTAATTGCTTGTTAGGACTAAGTTGGCTTTGGTTTAGAGTTAACTTGGATTTTAAAATTTTGGGGCTCACAATTATATGTGCAATTATGAACCACGTTTGAGATGAAAATGTGGGTTTGAACCAAGACAAGGAATATGAAGGATGAAGATTAGGTTCAAAACCTTGGAAAATGGAGAGTTTAGTATAGGCTTCATTTAATACTCAACTTTCACATTAAAAAAAAAACTATTTACATACTAATTCATCACATTAAGATTATAATAAGCTTGTAGATATGAATCTAGATGGGAACCTTAGAGATAATAGCAGTGTCAAGGACTTCTAAGGACACACATATAAACCAACCCTATCATAAAACCAAGGTCTAATGTTCTAATCAAGTAAAACCTTGAAGGTTTATCATCCATTTGGACAAGTGACTTTTATTTATAGCTTCAAGTGAAATAATTTGGTTAAATGTGTATTCGGTCCAACCTATCATGTAGGTCCTTACATGGAAAACATGGGTTAAAGTAGTTTAATCGAATGGAGATTCAACTAAATCAGGTTAGGCTACGATTGTCAATAAAAACACAAACCTTAATGTATTTGTGTATATGCTTTAAATATATACCTATCTGGCATATATAATAGCATAGGTTTATCATTTAAACAATTAATATTTATGCACACTTACGAAAAAAATAGACATGATATATATAATTTTATCTTTAAAGTAAAACTTTAAATCATTAATCAAATATAGATATAAATGAACATGTGTTTTTTTTAATATAAATTGTATTTTATATATTTGAATATCTATACACATAAGCATGCCTTGTAGAATACTCATCCAAATTGTTTTAGAATCTAGAGTGGATACAAATTGAAACTCAATTCAATGATGGAAACATTTGAAAATTCTAAGAAAATCTAAGGAAATTGTAAAAATTACTTTAGATTTTGTCACAAAGTTTTTTACAATATCTTCACTAAGTATTTCTAAATAATCTTAGACAATAGAAAATGTTTGCAATGAATGGTTTTTGAAATTTAGAATTTTGTTTTTTTTATTGTTTTCTATTTTTAGTGGTGGATGAAATTTTACCTTCATTTAAACATCCTA
This sequence comes from Sequoiadendron giganteum, assembly GCA_007115665.2. Classification (NCBI taxonomy): domain Eukaryota; kingdom Viridiplantae; phylum Streptophyta; class Pinopsida; order Cupressales; family Cupressaceae; genus Sequoiadendron; species Sequoiadendron giganteum. The sequence continues at coordinate 21,379,273 of CM021107.1, read as the reverse complement.
CTAAGAAATGGATTACCTTTTTGACAAGCATAAATCTCCATATACTCTACCTATATATTATATAAATAAGTAAATCATATATGGTGAACTATATCACGAGATGTTCTTATTTACATTAATAATAATTCATGATTATATATATCAATGATTCATCTACTCGCATGTTAGAATAAAAATGCAAGGTATAATTGTATATCCATTGTTTAAAGTTTCTTCTCAGTAGAAGTTGTTGAGAAGTAATCTTATTATAAAGCAAAAATAAGTAAAACAATAATAAAAACATGTTGTTGATGTGTATAAATTAGAATCTCATTGAGTATTTATTTTCTCCTAGTCACTAAGAGATTTTGGTCAATTACTTTCAATTAATTACTTCTCTTTTTGTCTTTCTATTCTATTTCTTCCAATAGAAATTTGGTAACATGTATGCTAGCAATTAAAACTTTAGAGAGTGACTATAAATTTCAATTTGTTCTCTCTTATAAGAATAATTGCCTTTAAAGTAATTGACAACCATATTTTTTAATACTTTATAAATTACTATTTATATGATAAAAATATTTTTAAATAATTATAAGCTTCTTTAAATAATTATTTTAAACAATTCTAAATTTATAAATATGAAGACGAGAAGAAACATCTATCATATCTATTTTGAGAAAAACCTATTTAAAAGATTAAAAAAATAACATTCTTAAAATATCTATATTTATTGAATATAAATAACCTATTTCAAATGAATAAAAATATATTATATTTTAACATTTTAAAATATAACTGTTTTCAAATAATAGAGCCCATCTTACAAGTGGAACCCGCACCAGCATGGCCCACTTGCCTACGTAGAGAGAGGGGGAGGCTATCCCTACCCGCCCTAGGTAACGTGTTTGAGTAGATGACGTATGATGAAGAGGCACACGCCCAATAACACGACAACTGCCCGCACATGACGTATGCAATGACGATTAAGAAAGTGCCCATTATTCACCACCCAGCCTTTTAAATAATAATTCGTAGAAACCCACTTGAGGGAAAGCTGGTCAAGCCGTCAGCAATTCTAAGGTAGGCCTAGGAAGAGTTTGAATCCTAATTTAGGAGGACATACCAATATGAGATTTTTTATCCTTTTACCTTACATGAATTATTTCTATTTTTGTCATTTTTAAGTTTTTTTAAAAGGAGAATAAAACTTTTTTTATATAAATTTAATGGTAAATAAATAAATGATACAAAATAGTGACGCGGCTAATCTTTGGACAAAACACACATGTGTACATACAAAAACGCATGAAATTATACATAAAAACATACATAGAAACATACATAACATGATTAGATGGCGTAGTGCAGGGCCCACCAAACAAGAGATAAAAGTGACAAAACCGATAGACGAGACCAAACGTTAGGGAAATGGTAGGGAAGAGTTAACAATGTCGATAGGTCGTTTTCACCACCTCTTGCTAGTTGATAAAACTAGGTCCCGTGGCTTGCGGCAAAAGTCGTCGTTTTCAAAGTTTTTTTTGGGCACAGAAATTGGAGGTAGACTAACATGTGTGTTTTCGATTTGGAGAAAGAAGGGTGAAAACACTTTGTATTTCTAGTCTGCATTTGATAGCTGAAGGTTGGAGTGCACATGGAGGAGTTAGAGGAGAAAACCAGTGAAATTGAGGTGCGTTTTTAGTCTGCACGTTGAAAGTTGAAGTTTGGAGTGCACGTGGAGGAGTTGGAGGAGAAAACCGACCAAATCGAGATGAGGGGTGCTAACCAATTGGGTTGCAGAGGGTTTTACAAGACTATATGGGTTGCTTGTTTCTTAACACCTAGGGTTTTCCAACATGAATTTTTACAAAACAGAATGAATGTCTTGAAAAGATCTTGTAATTTAGACAGTGTGAATGTATTGAAAGACCCCTTCAAAATTTAAAAGGACTTTTAATTTGAGTAAAAATTGCATTTAAATTTTGCATGATTGAAAAAAAAGTGCACAAAATAATTGTAATTTGGAAAACACAATGTGGGTTTTCAGTTATTTGAATCTCCTTGTTTACATGTAAAGGGTTGTCTCACGTTGGGTCACTTGCTTCTTAACACCTAGGGTTTTGCAACATGGAATTTGACAAAACAGTATGAATGTCTTGAAAACCTTTTGTTGTTTAGACAACACGAATGTAGTGCACGCTTCTTAACACCTAGGGTTAAATGCAACATGGAATTTTACAAAACAATATGAATGTCTTGAAAACCTTTTGTTGTTTAGACAACACGAACGTAGTTTGCTTCTTAACACCTAGGGTTTTGCAACATGGAATAAATGTCTCAAAAAGCTTTTATAATTTAGACAGTACATATTGTATTGAAAGGCCCCCACAAGATTTATAAGGACTTTTAATTTGAGTAAAAATTGTATTTAAGTTTTGCATGATTGAAAAAAAAGTGCACAAAATAATTGTAATTTGAAAAAGACAATATGGGTTATCATTTATTTGAATCTCCTTGTTTAAATGTAAAGGGTTGTCTCAAGGTGGGTTGCTTGCTTCTTAACACCCACGGTTTTGTAATATGGAATTTTACAAAACAGTATGAATGTCTTGAAAACCTTTTACTATTTAGATAGCACGAATGTAGTTTTCTTCTTAACACCTAGGGTTTTGCAACATGAAATTTTATAAAACAGTATTTATGTCTTGAAAACCTTTTGTTGTTTGGACAACACAAATGTAGCTTGCTTCTTAACACTTAGGATTTTGCAACATGAAATTTTACAAAAAAATTATGAATGTCTTGAAAACCTTTTGTTGTTTAGACAACACAAATGTAGTTTTCTTCTTAACACCTATGGTTTTGCAACATAGAATTTTACAAAATAGTATGAATGCCTTGAAAATCACACCTTCCATTATTGTGTTTATTTTTTCAACTTCGTGTCTTTTAGATTGTAGTTGTCTATCAACAACATTAATTAAAATCCTTTTATTTCAATGATAATATTTTCTTTTAGTCTTTTAATTCCTTTTCTAAGTGGTTAATTATAGTGTTTTTGTTGTTTTACTTCAGTTTCAGCAATTCCAACTATTGCTTTTGCATTTGCAAGTTGACCAAACACATATTTTTCCTCATCCCCACTGTTGTTACCTGTTATTAAACCTTGGTAAATTCCTTTTCATGTGTTACACCTCAATTGTGTCATTACTATTTACTATTACTATGTAGGGTAAAATGTGAATGTAATGTGAATTCAGTGGATGAATAAATTGTGTGTGCACTTTGTTATCACTGCCTTATGAATGAATTCCATCTCATTTAATGTTATATGAAGGAATGCACTTATGTGAATAGATGAATAATGTGTTGATATTCTAACTTTGGAGATGTAACGTGTATATTGCATATTTTGTGAACAACTAATTATCGTGTACATGTGTTAGTGTTTGCACGTACATGTTCAATTTCTCCAGGCATAGGGGAAGTATCACTGAAGAGAAGGTCTTGGTCAGGTAACCAATAATGTAACCTATCTGAGCTTACACATACCACAATAAAATAATTCAGTCAGGTTATTAAGAGGGAAGTTGGTAAGTCATCCTTAGTTGTTATGTCTACTTTAGTAAAAGTATAGATTACTATTGAATGCATTATTGGGTGATGATTATCTAATGAGCTTATGATTTTCTTCTTGTTACCATGCTTGAATTTATATGTGGAGCATACGAGGTATGTGTATGCATACACACATGCATGGATGATGATAGACTATACACACCAAGGAATGTGTACATGAGGGTACATAGGTGGACGTACCTATGCACACTCATGCACGAGTTGCTTATGCACATGGAACTATCTGATGGAACCCACGACATGCATATGTGTACGTATAGACATATCGCTCGTAGTCTCTTATCAACATTGTAGTAATTATGTATGATTATGGTGTTTTAATCGAATGTGTATATTTGTATATATATATGTAATATATATACATATATCCATATGTAAATGTGTATCCATACACATGAATGGTATCAAATGGATATGCCCATGTGAATGTATTGATACATGTATACATACGCAAACATGTACATAGAGGCATATATATATGTATACACAATGGATATATTAATATAACCATGCGATTGCTATGTTGATGTATTATTTTGTATATCGATTATATATACATGCTTTATTAACATATGATAAATATAAATATATATACTAACATATACATATATATGTATACGTAAATATATATATATGGATATGATTGATCTAATATACATATATATATATATGTATATATATATACAAGTATATATATGTATACGTTGTATTTATATTTAAACATTATTTGCTTTTATATCGACAATCTAAAGCAATGATTTTCAGTCGATTGTAATGTTTACTCATTTAGCTTTGAAGTTGATTATCTTAATCAACTTGGAGGTCGATTTATTGAACAAGTTAAAGGCCGAACTTTGTGGAAATTATAACTATCATTTTTTAGTTGCTTTATGCTCATGTTGTCGATGAAATAGGATTTTGTAATCTGCAAACTAAACACAACTATTAAGTCGATGATAAGTGAAAATAAGTTGACGCCTTTTTAATAGGAAGCCATGGACTTAGTAAAACTATGTTACCATGATGTTTTGCATTGATCAAACAGTTGTATTGACATGAAGCATATCAACGACTTGGTCTAAACCATTTCATGAGTGAATCAACACATATAGTAAGAATTAGTTGATGCTTTAGTTTGATGGCACACTCTTGCTATTGACTATTTCTCTTGAGGATGAAACCACACCACCTTTGTATCTTTTAGCTATAGAAGACTGCTTTAAATTGCCAATTGAAATTCTATCACATGGAGAATTGAATTGGTCTACAATTGTTATCAATAAGTGGATCGATTTGTTGGTTTTGAGTTGAGTCTATGTATATTTATCCACCACCTTTCGAGTTGTGTTAGTGGTGTTGCAACACATGCTTTCTATTGTCAATAGCATGCCTAAATTGTAGGTAGTGTTGTTACTTGTTTGTTGTATAAATAGCAACGAGAGTTCATTTGTTTGGGACACATCATTACTCTCTTCTATACATTATTTCTTGTGCAAAGACTCTGAATTTTAGTGTCCTATTCTAGATCTACAATATTCTATCAAAACAGTGAGGGACAACCTTAAGTTTCAAGTGAGTTTTATTGTCTTTGAGAGGAAGCATTTTCCAACTTGAGAGATAGGAGTTGTGAGACTTTGTTGGATAATCAATATCAAGATAGTTGATGTTCCAAAGGTGTTGTGATTGCAGCCAATCAAGTTGGGAAGCTATAACACAAGCATGAGGATATTATACTTTTGTATATTCTTTCTTTGAATGTGATATGTCTTGATTGATGAGCTAGTCTTTTTGATACTTTCATGTAGGAAAAAGTAATGTTACTTTGAAATAAAAGTAGAATCTATTTACTTTTTTTGTGCATTGTTTGTAAGTACTCCATGATAAGAGAGATTGTTTGTCTTCGGTATTATTAATATTATGCTAGACATGTGTAGTCATGGGTAAAAAGATATGCTTATCATAGGTATAGTTATTATACTAGATATGATCAGACATAGGAGATCTTAGGGTACGCTCAAAACTAGGAAAATTAATTATGCTAGATGGCTAGTAGGTTACTCCTGGGAATGTTGTCTAGTGAAGGGAGGGAACTTATACTTTACTTATTGAGCTGTGTTACCTTAGGTTGTGTTAATGAGATAGTTTATCTTGGGGAGTAGCTTGCCCATGGAGAGGGATTGCCTAGGCATAGATATAATGGCCTCGAGTCAAAATGAGCTAGCTATACTGTAAGTGAATTGTAGACCTCCACTCGAAGTACTGAGTGAGAATACTTTAGCCAAAGTAGTGGGAATTTCTGAAGACTCCACTTTAGTTGGTGAGAATGTCGAGACTCCACCGTCAGTTCACCATGTCTACTTAAATGCATGAAGGGTACCTAGCGTAAGTTATAAATCCTAGTCATGTAGGGCATCACACTAAGCTTAGAATGGTATGTTGTACAAGGCTACCCAACCAATACCTTCATCGAAGGGAAGGGCCATCTATCATTGATAGATGTGCAGAGGACCGCATATGAGTTTTTGGTTGGTGGAAAAGCACTTGAGTGATGCTTCTCCTCCTCCGTAGGTGATAGAGGACCAAGGTTTTGAAAGGCGGATTCCTGGACCATCTATATCTTACGTCATGAAGCTCGAAGGAGCTATGTAAGTAGTTTGTACATTCTTGGAATATTGTACTTTGTGAAGTATTGTAATGGAATGGAAATCCTTATTGTAAACTGTTTAGCATCTTTGTTCATATATTTTCAATAAAGAAAGGAAAAAAAATTATTGCAGTGGCTTGTACATAGTTTTATTTTACTTGCACAATAAAAACTTGGGAAATTTACTTCAATCAAAATTTAGCATATTACAATGAGCTTCTACCTTATTTTTCATATCTTTTACTTTAAGCTTTGGAGTAGTTGCTCCCTCATTAGCCCTCAAGACAACACCATCCATTTCTTGGATAGAGTTCTAAATGTATTCAATACTTTTATGTAGCTTTGCAACCACTCTTTTATCAGCTTTGAGAGTGTCTTTCTGATTAGAGAATTCAGATTTTTTTTGTTTGATAATTTATTTACAAAACTTTTCTACCTTTTCACATAGGGCTTTCATGTCTCCAGCCAATTGATTCTCTTTTTCTGCACTAATATCTGATTTTTCCTTTTCCTTATCATCTATTTTGAATTGTATTTGTTCCATGGAAATCTTAAGTTGAAGAATCTTTGACTTCATTTGTTCAAATCCACTTATAGCACCATCTCTCACTTTCTTTTCTTGCACAAATTCATATGCAATACAAAAGTTCTTGACTTTATCCACTTCTGCATTGGCATTTTCCCTTTGCACATACTGCACAATGCTCCTTCACCTTGAGTTGTCAAGTGCAGGAAAAATCTTTTCATTTGATACATTATCTATCTTATTCACTTTTGTTTGCTTTTTTCCAAGTGTTTTTAGAGAAAATTCCTTTTTCATTACATACTTTATACTACATGTTGCTCGATTTCTACATTTCCATATGCCCATTGTAGATACTACACACGCACCTTCCTCAACTTCTCAACAACATTGAGTCTCTTCAATCAATAAAATATCTATCTCATTCACTTTGGTCTACTTCTTTTCAAGTATTTCTACAACAGATTCCTTTGTCATTTCATACATTCTAGTACTTGTTGCCTCCAATTTTGCATTGCCATTTTCCCATTGCACATACCTCACATGCTCCTTCCTCAACTTCTCAAGAGTGGGAAGAATCTCTTCAGTCAATACAGTATTTATCTCATACACTTTGGTCTACTTCTTTTCAAGTGTTTTTACAGATGTTTCCTTATTCATTTCATACATTCTAGTCCCTACTACCTCCTGAAGAATTGAGAAGATCCAAAGTTTGTAAACACCCAGTATTTTCTAACCTTGAATGATAAATAAACAAAATGATTGTAATGAAAACCTTACAGTAGGAATGTAAGAAAAGGCACCTTGAAAATTTACCAAAACTGTTACTTATAGTATGAATTACGTTCGGATTTCCTTGTATCATTAAAATATAGGCAGGTAGGAAAACACAATGGATTATGAGTTAGTTTGTTGTGCATGTACAAAGCTGAAGGGTGGAGAATTTGGGGAGGAGTTGTAGCTCGGAGATACATAAAACTAACCATATTTAGCTGATGGGTGACCAACCAATTGGGTTCTTATATATAGACGTTCTTACAACACTATGTGGGTTGCAGGTTTCTTAATGCAGGTTGTGTTTTCCAACCTTTGATTATACAAACAATATGATTGTAATGAAAACCTTTTGTTGTTTACACAATACGAATGTAAAAAAAGGCACCCCTTTAAATATATAACAAGTCTTAGATAGACTAATAATTGTGTTTCAACTTCTTTAAATCAATAAACTATAGGCAAGTTGGAAAACACCGTGAGTTGTGATTTATATAATTTTGCTTGTTCTAAGCTTAAGAGTGGAGAGTTCGGAGAGAAGTTGCTGCTGGGGGATACATAAAACTGACTATATTTAGGTGAGGGGTGACCAACCAATTGGGTTCTTATAAATAGAGGGTTTTACAACACTATGTGGGTTGTAGATTTCTTAACGCCCTATGTTTTCCAACATCCGATTAATATAGACAATATGATTGTAATGGCAACCTTTTATTGTTTACGCACTATGAATGTAATTAAAGGCACCCCTTCAAAATATATAACAAGTCTTAGATAGACTAAAAACTACATTTCAACTTCCATAAATCAATAAACTATAGGCAGGTTGGAAAACACTTTGGGTTGTGATATATATAATTCTTCTTGTTCTAAGATCAAGGTGGAGAGTTCAAGGAGTTGTAACTAGCGGATACATAAAACTAACCATATTTAGCTGAGGGGTGACCAACCAATTGGGTTCTTATATATAGAGGGTTTTAGAACACTATGTGGGTTACAGGTTTTTTAACACCCTGTATTTTCAACCTCTGATTACATAGACAATATGATTGTAGTGAAAACCTTTTGTTGTTTACACAATACGAATGTAATGAAAGGAACCTCTTCAAAATATATAACAAGTATCAGGTAGGCTAAAAATTGCATTTCAACTTCCTCAAATCAATAAACTATAGGCAAGTTGGACAATACCGTGGGTTGTGTTTTATATAATTATGCCTGGGGTGGTGAGTTAGTTTTATGTTCACAAATATTTGAATTCACTAGTTGAAATCCAACTATAGCATCATCTTTCACTTTCTTTGCTAAAAAATATTCATATGCAATACAAAATCTCTCAAGTTTATCCACTTTTCATTGTGATTTTCCCATTGCACATATTGCACACGCTCCTTCCTCAACTTCTTAAGAGTGGGAAGAATATCTTCAGTTAAAACAATATCTATCTCATTAAGTTTGATTTATTTTCAAGTGTTTTTAGAGAAGAACACATTTCGATTTCATAAATTATAGAACCTGTTGCCTCCATATTTGCATTGTCTCTTCACCTTTGCACATACTACACATGGTTCTTCGCCAATTTATCAAGAGAAGGAAGAATTTACTTGTGGTCTTTATGTCCACTTGGAGGTTCAACTACACACCATTTTTTTCAACCTACATTGGCTTACATCATGGTTGATAGGAAATTTTACACCTTTCTGCCTTTACTCATTCTCTCCATTATTGATTCATTATTTTTTCAATAGATGCAATAAACGTGTTATCATTTTGGCATTGTTGGAAGCAATGGATGCACATTTTTTACATACAAGATTGTTAGAAAAGGTTTTGGTGCCCTCTAACCTTTCATCTCCATTAACATATACACACACACCACATTCAACATATCTTCCTAAAATAATACATTTTCTATTGCAACTATAGAAGTAATTACATACTATTATGCATGTTACACTCGTACACCACATTCAAAGTTGCATGTTGAACTAGTGGTTCATCCTACACTTGTTTATTTCATAATTTCTAGATGTGATTTTATTGCTCATGTTAAGTCACCCCACACAGAAGGTTGAATATCACAACATGCCTCCTCAAGTAAAAGAGGTTTGTACATCCCATATACTCTACACTCTTAGTTAAATTTTCATGCAGGGTTGTGAATTTACTTGCAACCTTTATGTCCACTTGGAGGTTCAACTATACACTATGTTTTTTGACTTGCATTGTCTTACATCATGGTTGATAGGAAATTTTACACCTTTCTTCCTTTCCTCATTCTCTCCGTACCGATTCATTATTTTGTCAATAGATGTAACAAACGTGTTATCATTTTAGTGTTTCTTGTAGCAATGGATGCACATTTTTTTACATAAAAGGTTGCCATAAAAGATTTTGGTTGCCCTCTAACCATTCATCTCCATTAACACATACACACACACCACAACCAACGTATCTTCCCAAAATAATACATCTGTTGTTGCAACTATAGAAGTAATTACATATTTTTATGCACATTACACTCGTACGCCACATACAAAGTTGCAAGTTGAACCACTCATTGTGTGGTTCATCCTTCACTTGTTTATTTCATGAATTACTAGATTTTCTTTTGCTGCTCATGTTAAGTCACCCCAAATGGAAGGTTGAATATCACAGCATGCCTCCTCAGGTAAAAGAGGTGTGTACACCCTGGATATACTCTAAAATCTTAGTTTTGTTTACATGCAGGGCTATGAATTTACTTGCGGTCTTTATGTCCACTTGGAGGTTCAACTACACACTATGTTTTCTAGCCTGCATTGGCTTACATCATGGTTGATAGGAAATTTTACACCTTTTTTCCTTTACTCATTCTCTCCATTACTGATTCATTATTTTTTCAATAGAAGCAACAAACGTGTTATCATTTTGATGTTGTTGATATTAATGGATGCACATTTTTTTTACATACAAGGTTGTCATAAAAGGTTTTGGTTTCCCTCTAACCTTTCCTCTCCACTAACACATACACACACACCACAACCAATGTATCTTCCCAAAAGAATGCATCGGTGTTGTAACTATAGAAGTAATTACATATTGTTATGCATATTACACTCGTATGCCACAAACAAAGTTGCATGTTGAACCACTCGTCGTGTTGTTTCTCAAAGATCACAATTTTACTTGAAAATGATGGTTGGTTTTCACAACATTCCTCTTCAAGTAGAAAAAATTTGTGTCGCACACCTAAAATGGACTCATCCTTGAATATCCGTGTATTCTTGTGATTGTGTCATTTTTGAGTCGTTTCATGCTCATGTTGTCGAAGAAATAGGAGTTTGTAATCTGCAAACTAAACACAACTATTAAGTCAATGATAATTGAAAATAAGTCAACGCCTTTTTAATAGGAAGCCATGGACTTAGTAAAATTGTGTTACCATGATTTTTTGCATCGATCAAATAGTTGTATTAACATGAAGCATATCAACGACTTGGTCTAAACCATTTCATGAGTGAATCAACACATATAGTAAGACTTAGTCGATGCTTTAGTTTGATGGCACACTCTTGTTATTGACTATTTCTTGTGAGGATGAAACCACACCACCTTTGTATCTTTTAGTTGTTGAAGACTGCTTTAAATTGCCAATTGAAATTATATCACATGGAGAATTGAATTGGTGTCTAATTGTTGTCAATAAGTGGATTGATCTGTTGGTTTTGAGTTGAGTCTATGTATACTTATCCACCACCTTTTGATTTGTGTTAGTGGTGTTGCAATGCATGCTTGTTGTTGTCAATAGCATACCTAAATTGTAGGTAGTGTTGTTACTTGTTTGTTGTATAAATAGAAATGAGAGTTCATTTGTTTGGGACACATCATTACTCTCTTCTATACGTTATTTCTTATGCAAAGACTCTGCATTTTAGTGTCCTATTCTAGATCTACAATATTCTATCAAAATAGTGAGGGAGAACCTTAAGTTTTAAGTAATTTTTATTGTCTTTGAGAGGAAGCATTTTCCAACTTGAGAGATAGGAGCTGTGAGACTTTGTTGGATAATCAATATCAAGATAGTTGATGTTCCAAAGGTGTTGTGATTGTAGTCAATCGAGTTGGGAAGCTATAACACAAGCAGGAGGATATTCTACTTTTGTATATTCTTTCTTTGAATGTGCTATGTCTTGATTGATGAGCCAGTCTTTTTGATACTTTCATGTAGGAAAAAGTAATGTTACTTTGAAAGAAAAGTAGAATCTATTTACTTTTTTGTGCATTATTTGTAAGTACTCCATGATAGGAGAGACTGTTTTTCTTTGGTATTATTAATATTATGCTAGACATGTGTAGTCATGGGTAAAAGGATATGATTGTCATAGGTATAGTTATTATACTAGATATGATCAGACATAGGCAAGATTAGGGCACGCTCAAAACTAGGTAATTAATTATGCTAGATGGCTAGTAGGTTACTCCTGGGAATGTTGTCCAGAGAAGGGAGGGAACTTGTAATTTACTTATTGATTTGTGTTACCTTAGGTTGTGTTAATGAGATAGGTTATCTTAGGGAGTAGCTTTCCTATGGAGAGGGATTATTAGGCATAGATATAATGGCCTCAAGTCAAAATGAGCTTGCTATAGTGTAAGTGAATGGTAGACCTCCACTTCAAGTACTGAGTGAGAATAATTTGGCCAAAGTAGTGGGAATGTCTGAAGACTCCACTTTAGTTAGTGAGAATGTTGAGACTCCACCGTCAGTTCACCCTATCTACTTAAATGCATGAAGGGTACCTAGCATAGGTTATAAATCCTAGTCATGTAGGGCATCACACTAAGCTTAGAATGGTATGTTTTACGAGGTTACCCAACCAATACCTTCATAGAAGGGAAGGGCCATCTATCATTAATAGATGTGTGGGGGACCGCATATGAGTTTGTGGTTGGTGGAAAAGCGCTTGAGTGATGCTTCTCCTCCTCAGCAGGCCACAAAGGACCAAGGTTTTGAAAGGCAGATTCTTGGACCATGTATATTTTAATATCATGAAGCTTGAAGGAGCTATGTAAGTAGTTTTTACATTCTTGGAATATTGTACTTTGTGAAGTATTGTAATGGAATGGAAATCCTTATTATAAATTGTTTAGCATCTTTGTTCATATATTTTCGGTAAAGAAAGGAAAAAAAATTATTGCAGTGGCTTATATGTAATGCCTCGCCAAGTAGCCCTAAAGGAAGTTGTAATTAACAACTTAAGCGAACCAATTTTTATTTTTATTTTGTAAAGTGTAAATAACATACACATTCACTTACTAATTAAAAACAACCTCTAAGGCTACAAGGTTAGGATTACTTAAACCCACAAAAACATACATTTTACATATAACCATAGCATTATATACTTTATGAAATAAACATCATACAACATAAGGATACCACATGACATAATAAGATAATCATCCAAGATACAATCTCATAAAAATTTACTAAATCTAATAGTTACATCACTCATTCCCAGAATGAGGCAATATTACAAAAATTTTATAATTACAAAATTCCACCTCATAAGCATACGAGGGATAAATAACTTATACAAATAGAAATATTACAATGCAAGATAATACAATAAGAACTGTGAGCTGTCCATCTGGATGTCTCACCACCAAGTGCAGAAGATAGATGGGGACCCAACGGTGTTTGGTGCATGTTCCACCCAACCAAGTGGTACCCGAAGGCCCACCCCCCATGCTAGGAGATAGTAACAATGCAACATGGATAAAGAATCTACTACCACTAACCAAAGGTAGACTCATATTGACTCAAATTGACATAATCAAATAAATTCTCAACACTAGTACAACACAAGTACAACTTTCACATTACTGACATAGGTCAAATTGCTTCCAGACATAAAATAGATCAAGTATGTTCAAAGAACCATACACATATAACAATAAACAACAGTTGTCCTAGATAGAGTGTCATCACATAGTAGTCATGAGATCTTCTCTAGGCATTCTTCATAGGCTCTGATAATCTTGGTGACCTCAACCGAATCCCGACCCTCATACTCACTCATGCGGCATCCAAATACCTCTCGTACTGATAAGATAGATGACTTTGCCATTTCAGGCCTACTCACTCATCCCAAGTCTAAACAAGCCCTTATGTCTATGAGTGAGGAACAATTATCTTGATTAGTGAGAAGTTAGTCCTAATCTTCTAAGTACATTACTTTAATTATCACTTGTTTAAATAACTTCTGAAGGTTACCCGGTTTACCTCTTTGGGCTCTGGTGCCTAACAAAGGCCACTCTTCTAATGGACAACGCACAACCAAACTAATCACCAAGGGAATCACAAGTGCATACAACCTAGGCCTCATAACCACTCCAACACAAGGAGGAAACAAATAATACAATTCACTCCAAACATCTTGGAGGCAACAAACACATGTAGTCCACTCCTTTCATAGGAAGCAAAAAACATCCCCGTTCGTGGAAACCGGGTAAAACCTGAAAAGACGCCATGCACTACCCAAGGGAAAACAACTGGATGGCATAAAGATTCAACAACCCTCACCCTCTAAGTTCTTCTAGAAGACTTACAATTTTGGACTAACACTAAATCCCAAATTCCCACATTGCAACTTGATGACATAGCTACAACAAGCACTCAAGTCATAATTCAAATCTAATATTTGGATTTCCTAAATCCATCTTCAATCAATAGGTAACATTGACAAGGTTAAATACACAATGACTGGGTCAACTCAATTAACCCTTTTTTTTCCTTATCGTGAATGTAAGGAAAAATAATAACAATAAGCAAAGGCAAGGAAATAAGCTATATTTTTGGATATCTTAAATCTATTTCCCTATTTAATACTTTTCAGTAAATAGCCAATTACTTCAATCAAATAAATAATAAACTAAAATAATTATCTTTACTTTTACAAGAAAGAATAAATTCTAGTTTTAGAAAAATAAAGTATTGATTCATTTTAAATCAATATACTCATGCAAGAAAATATATCTTTTAGTTACACAACTAATACATCTAATTTCTATAATTCATTTAAATTCCTCTATATCACTTAATATCCTATTATTCCTCAATCATCATAATATAATACAAATTAATTAAAATTACTAATGTTTAAATCTTCTACATCAGTATTTAATATATTAATATATATAATCATAAAATATATATATAATAATTAAATAAAACCTAATATACTCCAAATAGAATATATATATATATATGTTCATATAATTACATTTACACCGAAACATGTTGAAATCCTAAAATAAATAAAAGTTAACCAAAAAGGTACTTGAAACAGTGCGAATCCCGAAATCCATTGATTTCCGGACAGACGCACAGGAAAGGACACTGTGTGTCAAACACATAATATAATATATAAAAGTTTTATGACAGTGGTGCGCCGAAATTTCATTTATTATAAAAACTAAGTCAATGTATGACAGTGGTGCGCCGGTGGTAACTTGTACCGGCTGGTCGCATCCACTGCAATGGAGTGGGGGCGGCGCTCCCCATGGGACAACGCGTCCCCCTAAAAGGTGGGCACGCTGTCACATGGGCAGCGCCTCTCCTCACCATAGGTATGTGGGCGGTGGGGTCATGGCCACTGTCCACCATGCTATAAAATTTTTATTTTATATAAAACAAAAAAAATGATTTTAACATAAATTCTTTGTGCGAAAATTCGCACACGTACGGTGTATTTTGAAGCCAATATAAATTTATTCAATGATTTAAAAATATATATATATATATATTTATAAATATATATTATGTGTATTTATATTCAAAAATATAATACATGTAATAAATATTTATATTTATATATTTACATAGATAATTTTTACTGGTAAAATCGAGAAAATAATTTTAAAATAACCAGTAACATAATTTAATAAAAAATTTCCAGAATATCTTCCTAAATTCAAGAGGTTTAAATTTAATTTTCTTTAAACCCATTCCTTCACTTTTCAAATAATTAAAATAGGAAAATAAATAGATCTTGATTTATTTATTTTTAAAGAAGGTTTTCTACAGAGGGTTTGTGTTTTTTTTTAAAGAACAGATCTGGATGTTTTCAAAAAGGTTAACTTCTTCATGCTACAACCTAAATGTTTGAAGCACAATTCTAAGGTTTAATTCAAACAATGAATTTCAAAAATCAGATTCATAAACATAATAAATTGCATTGAACAAAACAAGAACAAAACCTGGAATTTGAAGTTATAGAAGAAGATGAATTTTTGATGCAAGCCTCCTCCAAGAATTTCCTGAATTTCCTCAAACGTGCAACGAATCCAATCCAAAAACTTCAACAATTGCAACAATTTTTCCTCAAATCCAATCCAAAACCAAAAACTATTTCAAACCCTTCTTTGTGCAAATTTTCCAAAAATCCTTCACTGCTCTAAAAAATGAATTCTCCCCCAAAACTTCTCTCTCCAAAATTGAAAACATGCATTCCACATAAATCAAAAATATCTAATACAACCCTAATTCACATTGCATGCAAAGTTGAGAATTAGATATTTATTTCATTTTCCATTTTCGAAAACCCAAATTGAATTTAAAATACAATTTCCATTTCCTTTCAATTTCTTATGATTTAATTTAATTTAATTTAATCCAATAAACTTAATTAATTAATTTTAATTATTTAATAACTAAATTCAACCCTTTTGAGATTAAATTTTAATTAACTAAATAAATTAAAATTTAACTAAATTAAATTTCATTATCAACTTTAAACATAACATCAAAGCATAATTTTAATTTAATATTAAAATAATCACTACCTTTTCCAATGCAATTATTCTAAACATTAATTTAATAATAATGCATCTAACAGAATCATATAACATTAAATAAGGTAAACATGACTCAACAAACAAGGCAGACGACACACTAAGGCTAGGGCATAGACCTGACACATGTTACCTAGCTACTATCTCCCGTTCAACTTAACTGTTGGATCGACACGCTCAAACCTATGAAACCAGGTGGAGTCGATGTCATGTACTTGCAACCTGAAACCAAGTAAACAACATAATACAGTATATCCAACATATAAAACACACCATGAAGAAGAAATCACGGATTCGCAGGGCATTCGCAAGCGAGTGATGCGAAACCATCCTCTTCACCAATACACTTATCAAAGACTGACATTAAAATCATAATCGATTATCTAATAATAACATCTCATGCTAAATCTACAACATCATTAATCCATAATGCATGTGAAACAATAATCAGATAAACCACATCACATCACATAAAATAGTTGATGTTCAATAGTAGTGATCAAAACATCATAACAAAATGTATCCAGTATCAAAGTAGTTGCATCCAAACATAGCATAAAGCAAACCGAACAAGAAGCAAAACGAAGGTGTATTACATTATACATAGTTTTATATTTTACTTGCGCAATAAAAACTTGGGAAATTTACTTCAATCAAAATTTGGCATATTATAATGAGCTTCTACCTTCTTTTTCATATCTTTTACTTTAAGCTTTGGAGTAGTTGCTCCCTCATCAGCCCTCAAGACAACACCATCCATTTCTTGGATAGAGTTTTGAATGCCTTCAATACTTTTATGTAGCTTTGCAACTGGTCTTTTATCAGCTTTAAGAGTGTCTTTCTGATTAGAGAATGCAAATTCTTTTTGTTTGATAAGTTATTTACAAAACTTTTCTACCTTTTCACATAGGGCTTTCATGTCTCCAACCAATTGATTCTCTTTTTCTGCACTAATATCTGATTTTTTCTTTTCCTTATCATCTATTTTGAATTGTATTTGTTCCATGGAATTCTTAAGCTGAAGAATTTTTGAATTCATTTATTCAACTCCACTTATAGCATCATCTCTCACTTTCTTTTCTTGCACAAATTCATATGCAATACAAAAGTTCTTGACTTTATCCACTTCTGCATTAGCATTTTCCCATTGCACATAATGCACAATGCTCCTTCGTCTTGAGTTGTTAAGTGCAGGAATAATCTTGTCAGTTGATACATTATCTATCTTATTCACTTTCGTCTGCTTCTTTTCAAGTGTTTTTAGATAAAATTCATTTTCCATTACATACTTTCTACTACCTGTTGCTCGATTTCTGCATTTCCATATGCCCATTATAGATACTAAACACGCACCTTCCTCAACTTCTCAACAACATTGAGTCTCTTCAATCAATACACTATCTATCTCATTCACTTTGGTCTACTTCTTTTCAAGTATTTCTACAAAAGATTCCTTTGTCATTTCATACATTCTAGTACTTATTTCCTCTAATTTTGCATTGCCATTTTCCCATTGCACATACTTCACATGCTCCTTCCTCAACTTCTCAAGAGTAGGAATAATCTCTTCAGTCAATACAATATGTATCTCATACAGTTTGGTCTACTTCTTTTCAAGTGTTTTTACAGATGTTTCCTTATTCATTTCATACATTCTAGTACCCACTACCTCCTAAAGAATTGAGAAGATCTCAAGTTTGTTAACACCCAGTATTTTCTAAAATTGAATTATAAATAGACAAAATGATTGTAATGAAAACCTTACAGTAGGAATGTAAGAAAAGGCACCTTGAAAATTTATCAAAATTGTTATTTATTGTATGAATTGCATTTGGATTTCCTCGTATCATTAAAATATAGGCAGGTAGGAAAACACAATGGATTATGAGTGAGTTTGTTGTGTGTGTACAAAGCTGAAGGGTGGAGAATTTGGGGAGGAGTTGCAAGTGGGTGATACATAAAACTAACCATATTTAGTTGAGGGGTGACCAACCAATTGTGTTCTTATATATAGAGGTTTTTACAACATTATGTGGGTTGTTGGTTTCTTAATGCAGATTGTGTTTTCCAACCTTTGATTATACAAACAATATGATTGTAATGAAAGCCTTTTGTTTTTTACACAATTCAAATGTAAAAAAAGGCACCCGTTCAAATATATAACAAGTCTTAGATAGACTAAAAATTGTGTTTCAACTTCTTTAAATCAGTAAACTATAGGCAGGTTGGAAAATATTGTGAGTTGTGATTTATATAATTTTGCTTGTTCTAAGCTTAAGGGTGGAGAGTTTGAGGAGAAGTTGCAGCCGGGGGATACATAAAATTGACTATATTTAGGTGAGGGGTGACCAACCAATTGGGTTCTTATATATAGAGGGTTTTACAACACTATGTGGGTTGCAGGTTTCTTAACGCCCTATGTTTTCCAACCTCTGATTATATAGAGAATATGATTTTAATGATAATCTTTTGTTGTTTACACAATATGAATGCAATTAAAGGCACCCCTTCAAAATATATAAAAAGTCTTAGATAGACTAAAAACTGAATTTCAACTTCGTTAAATCAATAAACTATAGGCAGGTTGGAAAACACTTTGGTTTGTGATATATATAATTCTTCTTATTCTAAGATCAAGGGTGGAGAGTTCGAGGATTTTTAATTAGGGGATACATAAAAATAACCATATTTAGCTGAGGGGTGACCAACCAATTGGGTTCTTATATATAGAGGGTTTTACAACATTACGTGGGTTACAGGTTTCTTAACGCCCTCTGTTTTCCAACCTCTGATTACATAGACAATATGATTGTAGTGAAAAGCTTTTTTTGTTTACACAATACAAATTTAATGAAAGGAACCTATTCAAAATATATAACAAGTATCAGGTAGACTAAAAATTGCATTTCATCTTCCTCAAATGAATAAACTATAAGTAGGTTGGACAACACTGTGGGTTGTGTTCTATATAATTCTGCCTGGGGTGGTGAGTTAGTTTTATGTTCACAAATTTTTGACTTCACTAATTGAAATCCATCTATAGCATCATCTTTCACTTTTTTGCTCAAAAAAATTCATATGCAATACAAAATCTCTTGAGTTTATCTACTTCTGCATTGTGATTTTCCCACTGTACATATTGCACACGCTCCTTCCTCAACTTCTCAAGAGTGGGAAGAATATCTTTAGTTAAAACAATATCTATCTCATTAACCTTGATCTACTTCTTTTCAAGTGTTTTTAGAGAAGATCACATTTTGATTTGGGTGATCCCACAAAGTTGGTTTACAATTTCTGAGAGGAACTGATTTTTGCTGAAATCACATATTTTTAGAAAATATAATGATTTAAGCCTTTAAAAGTTCAATTTTAATGATTCCAATTGAAGAGGGTTTGATCAAACCCCCTTGGATAGAACCTCGCTAGTTTTAAACCATACCTATAAATGAGTCTCCTTTACACCTATCAAAATGCTGATAAAAAATCACTTTTGACTTACCTTTTGGGGGATCAAATGAATTCATTTAAAACTTATTTCAAATGATTATGTTAGTCCTCGAAATGAGCAATCCCATGAATATAATTTTCATATGTTTTGGTTTTATTATGTATGTGTCTTTGTAGTTTTATTAAACATAGGTTTTTCACCGAAAATCAAGCTCTCTGTTTTGCACATGTGGAAAAATAGAAAATTATCAAAATGATTTTTTTTTAAATATTTTCGTCCTAGGTATTGATGTCCTTGATCCATTAAAAAAAAAAAATTGAATTTTGATAACTACAGAAAAAGTTATGTTGTATACATTCCGCCTATGTTTGAATTGCAATTGGTTTGACTTCGAAACTCTATTAAGGAAAAAATATTCAATAAAAAACTATGAGACTAACCTAAAGTACTAGATTTCATAGTTACAAATCTAAATTTGAAAAAATTATAATTTTATCCTTCATACAAAAAATTTTATGTTGTATACGGTGAGCATCACTTTTTAAAAATGTTGTTTTCTGAAAAAAACCAGTTTTCGTGGGAGATGGAAAAAGAAGTTAAATCTTATTCCAAAAAATTTGAAAAAAATATTTTTAGAATCTGCAAACAAAATTTGATGAGACTCTAGTTTGAATCATCTTCAAATTCCTCACGATTTAGCCACTATAGGTGTCTGAATGTGAAGATTTACTTAAAAATAATAATTTCAATGTCCAGTTTGGCCAAAAATTGTAAACCACTATTGTGGGATCACCCATTTCATAAAATATAGAACATGGTGCCTCCATATTTGCATTGTCTTTTCACCTTTGCACATACTACATATGGTTCTTCATCAATTTATCAAGAGCAGGAAGAATCTATTAAGTTAACACGGTATCTATCTCATTCACTATGGTTTTCAATGCAAGTGAGCTTCACAATTTATTGTAATTGTAGTTTATAGTTAAAATTGCTTTTCAAATTCTTCATATGTTTCACAAATAAATGCACAAAAAATAACGTGTTTTAGCCTACGTTTGTTCACTCCTTTACCGATTCATTATTTTATCAGCAGATGCAAAGAATGTGTTTTTTCTTTTGACATTGTTGGTAGACATAGAAGTGATTACATATTATTATTCGTGTTACACTTATAAGCTACATACAAAGTTACAGATTGGACTTCTCATCATGTTGTTCAACCTGTACATTTTTAGTTCATGAATTATCATATACACTTTTGCTAGTCATGTTAAGTCACCCAAAATGGAAGGCTTGATATGACAACATACCTACTCAGGTCAAAGAGGTTTGTACACCCCATATACTATGAGGTCTTAGTTTTTTTTCATGCGAGGTTGTGATTTTACTTGGAGTCTTTATGTCCACTTGGAGGTTCAACTAGACATTGTGTTTTCCTGCATTGGCTTACATCATGGTTGATAGGAAATTTTACACTTTTCTGCCTTTACTCATTCTCTCCATTATTGATTCATTATTTTTTCCAATAAATGCAACAAATGTGTTATTATTTTTGCATTGTTGGCAACAATGGATGCACATTTTTTTACATACAAGGTTGTCATAAAAGGTTTTGGTTTCCCTCTAACCTTTCATCTCCATTAACACATACACATGCACCACAATCAATGTATCTTCCCAAAATAATACATATGTTGTTGCAATTGTAGAAGTAATTACATACTGTTATGCATGTTACACTCGTATTCCACATACAAAGTTGTAGGTTGAACCACTCATTGTGTAGTTCAACCTTCACTTGTTTATTTCATGAATTACCAGATGATCTTTTGTTGCTCATGTTAAGTCACCCCAAATGTAAGGCTAAATATCACAACATGCCTCCTCAAGTAAAAGAGGTTTGTACACCCCATATACTTTGAACTCTTAGTTATATTTTCATGTAGAGTTGGGAATTTACTTGCGGTCTTTATGTCCACTTGGAGGTTCAACTAAACACTGTGTTTTTCAACCTACATTGGCTTACATCATGGTTGATATAAAATTTTACACCTTTCTGCCTTTCCTCATTCTCTCCAGTACTAATTCATTATTTTGTCAATAGATTCAACAAACATGTTATCATTTTGGTGTTGCTAGCAACAATAGATGCATATTTTTTTACATAAAAGGTTGTCATAAAAGGTTTCGGTTGCCCTCTAACCTTTCATCTCCATTAACACATACGTACACACCACAACCAACATATTTTCCCAAAAAAATATATTTGTTGTTGTAACTGTAAAATTAATTACATACTGCTATGCACATTACACTCATACATCACATACAAAGTTGTAGGTTGAACCACTCATCGTATGGTTCAGCCTTCACTTGTTTATTTCATGAATTTTTGAACGTGCTTTTGTTGTGATGTTAAGTCACCCCAAACAGAAGGCTGAATTTATCACAACATGCCTCCTTGGGTAAAAGATGTTTGTATACCCCATATACTCTGAAATCTTACTTTTATTTACATGTGGGGTTGCGAATTTACTTGTGGTCTTTATCTCCACTTGGAGGTTCAACTACACACCGTGTTTTTCGAACTTGCATTGGCTTACATCATGGTTGATAGGAAATTTTACACCTTTTTGCCTTTACTCATTCTCTCCATTATTGATTCAATTTTTTCAATAGATGCAATAAACATGTTATCATTTTGGTGTTGTTGGCAGTAATGGATGCACATTTTTTACATACAAGATTGTTAGAAAAGGTTTTGGTGCCCTCTAACCTTTCATCTTCATTAACGCATACACACACACCACATTCAACGTATCTTACTAAAATAATGCATTTTATGTTGTAACTATAGAATTAATTACATACTATTATGCACATTGCACTCGTACACCACATAAAAAGTTGCAGGAAGAACCAGTGGTTCAACCTACACTTGTTTATTTCACAATTTCCAGATGTGATTTTATTGCTCATGTTCAGTCACCCCACACAGAAGGTTGAATATCACAACATGCCTCCTCAAGTAAAAGAGGTTTGTACACCCCATATACTCTACACTCTTAGTTAAATTTTCATGTAGGGCTGTGAATTTACTTACAATCTTTATGTCCACTTGGAGGTTCAACTACACACTATGTTTTCCAACTTGCATTGGCTTACATCATGGCTGATAGGAAATTTTACACCTTTCTTCCTTTCCTCATTCCCTCCATTACCGATTCATTATTTTGTCAATAGATGTAACAAATGTGTTATCATTTTAGTGTTTCTTGCAGCAATGGATGCACATTTTTTAAATAAAAGGTTGCCATAAAATATTTTGGTTGCCCTCTAACCTTTCATCCCAATTAACAAATACACACACACCACAACCAACATATCTTCCCAAAATAATACATCTATTGTTGCAACTGTAGAATTAATTACATACTATTATGCACATTACACTCATACACCACATACAAATTTGCAAGTTGAACCACTCATTGTGTGGTTCATCCTTCACTTTTTTATTTCATGAATTGCCAGATTTTCTTTTGTTGCTCATGTTAAGTCACCCCAAACCATGCCTCCTCAGGTAAAAGAGGTTTGTACACCTTGGATATACTCTAAAATCTTAGTTTTATTTACATGCAAGGTTATGAATTTACTTATGGTCTTTATGTCCACTTGGAGGTTCAACTACACGCTATTTTTTCTAGATTGCATTGGCTTACATCATGGTTGATAGGAAATTTTACACCTTTTTTCCTTTACTCATTCTCTCCATTACCAATTCATTATTTTTTCAACAGAAGCAACAAACGTGTTATCATTTTGGTGTTGTTGGCAGTAATGGATGCACATTTTTCTTACATACAAGGTTGTGATAAAAGGTTTTGGTTGCCCTCTAACCTTTCCTCTTCATTAACACATGCACACACACCACAACCAATGTACCTTCCCAAAAGAATACATTGGTTATTGTAACTGTAGATGTAATTACATAATGTTATGCACATTACACTCATATGCCACATACAAAGTTGCATGTTGAACCACTCATCGTGTTGTTTCTCAAACATCACAAGTTTACTTGAAAATGATGGTTGGTTTTCACAACATTCCTCTTCAAGTAAAACAAGTTTGTGTGCACACCTAAAATGGACTCATCCTTGAATATCCATGTATGATTGTGATTGTGTTGTTGTTGTCTATGTCCACTTGTATGTTGAGCTACACACTCTGATTGCCAACCTGCGTTTGTTTTATATTTTATGTGTAGCTTGATTCAATCCATCACCTTTAATTTTCCTTAGCTAAAGTTGGCAACCTCTTATTGGTTTCACGTTGGTGGTAGCAATGCAAGAACATTTTATTTGCCCCCCAAGGAATACATTCATCATGTATATATAATCAATTACCCCCATAAGAGGGAAAAAGAGAGGCAAGATATCTCCCCCACAATGTATGATCTCCTACAAATATGGTTAATGTCTGAAGAAAAAACATAATCCAATGCCTACAAACAATGTTTCACCCCTTGGTAAGAAGATACACCAAATACAAATGCAAGAATGCTTCCCATTCTAGATAGGAATTGGTAGGAAGAGAAATCCATATGTATGAAGATTATGTCTCTAAAATTTTCTCATGTGTTGCCAAGTTCTTGGATGATGAATATGATGCCACAATATAATTAGGTACATACCTAATCACAAAAAACTATGAAAAAATAAGAACAAGTGCAAACTAATCTTGAACAAGCTCCAAAGGCAAACATTTAGTGACCATAGTTGATCCATGACTATCATCAAATAGGAGAGATAGACCCTCAAATTGATCCTCCAAATCTGTAATGTGAGACTCCACAAACAAAGAAGCAATGTCTGTCAAATAGGAATCCCAATCAGGAAGACTATCAAATACCTGTTGCAATGACTCATTGGTAGTACTCAATGAATCATCAACAGAAGATGAAGATGTGATCTCAACTAGAGAATTAGGAGCTATAGGAGAAGTCTTAGGATCATCAAGATGCTCAAGTTCAACATCATATTCAAGATCCTCTAAGGTGTCATCATCATAGGGTATGTTTTCAACATCATCAAGTGGAATGAGGCAATCTAAAGTAGGATCATTTGGGAATGGAGGCTTATGTGGATCTCCAAAAATCTCCCAAACTTTGGTTCAAACTATGTGTGGGCATGAGACACCTGAGAATATCTTATGATAGGTCTCGTTGAAGATTCTTACACTGAAACTTGAACCAATCAATCATGTGATATGATCATTCTTATTACCCCAAACATGTTTCTTATATGTTGTTTCTACTTCAGGAATGAGTCCATAAAGATGTGGCAAAAAATTTAGCCACTTATAATGTGTTATGATACCTTTTTTCCATGACTCATAATTATCCCCAGTCATAACTATTATAGAGGGACGAGTTGCATAACCATGATTACAATGATAATGATGTGGGAGTTAATTGTGACTCCCCAACACCCCCAAGAATAGTTGCTAGACCAAAATATCTTCCATCAAAGAGAAAATGGAAAGAATACTTTCTTCAACAATGCAATATTGAATAATGGTTGAATATACAAATGTACATGATATGCCATGCTTATAAAGGCATAGGATTAGACAAGATTATGAAAAGTGTCTTAATTATATAACATGAGACAACTAACTAACTAACTTACTAACTAACTAACTAGGAATCAAACAATAAAGCTAGATAAGATAAGTTCTAGAAAATCCAACTAAGACTTCTAGAAAGAATCTTATATCCTAAGTAAACTTAACATGTGAATATATCCCCTAATTCCCTAGTAAGTGAATTAGTTAGGTATAAGACATTTATTCACACCAACATTTTTGTATATAATCACTTTTATCAATCCTCGAGATCAATATAAAATTTCTTTTATTACACCCCGAGGAACATTTTGTTGGTTTGTTATATCATTTGGATTGAAAAATATTGGAGCAACATATCAGAGAGATATGACATTAATATTTCATAATTTTATACATAAAATTTTAGAGGATTATGTTGATGATATCTTGGTTAAATCCATATCACATCAAGATCATGTCAAAATCCTTTATCAAATCTTTGAGTGAATTTGTAAGTACAACACACGGTTGAATCCTTGAAAGTGTGTCTTTGGTGTGGATAGTTGAAAACTATTAGGATTTATAATGTCACATAGAGGCATTAAGGTGGAAATGAAGAAAAATGATGCTATAATAAACAGACCACCTCCTCAAAATATTTCTCAACTCCATATCTTACAAGGAAAGATTTAAGCTATTCGTCATTTTGTTGCATTATTGGCAAATCAAACTCTTCCCTTTACCCAATTTCTTAAGAAAGAATCCCATTTTAATTGGAATGAAAATTGTCAAAAAGACTTTGGTAATTTAAAATAGTATTTGGCTAATCCTCCTATTTTACGACCAGTGATATCAAGACATCCCTTTATTCTTCACACTTCCACTTCATCTAATGTTGTGGCTGCATTATTGGCACAACAAGATGTGAATGGTAAATAATATATTGTTTATTATATTAGTTGAACATTGATTGATTACAAAACATGATAAATTAATATAGAAAATCAATGTTTGTCTCTTGTGTTTTCTGCAAATAAGTTGAGAATTTTTTTTCTAAATGGTTGAAGTGCATGTTGTTACAAAGTTTGATCCATTAAAACATATTTTTGCTAAAACTAACTTATCAAGATGCTTAGCTCAATGGGTGATGCTAATGGAATTTTATCTTAAGTTTGTCTCTCAAAAGGTGATTAAGGGTCACGAGTTGACCAACCATTTAGCTGAAGCTCCTTCATCATTAGCTTTACCAAACCAAGACTCTTTCCCCAATGAGCATATTTTGACATTAGAGGGAAAAAAAAACATGGGATTTATACTTTGATGGTTCTAAGTGTCGAACTAGCTCCAACAATGGATTTATATTATTATCTCCTTCAAGTAATCCAATTCCCTTATCTTATCATCTCAATATCCTTTTCACAAATAACATAATGAAATATAAAGCTCTTATAACTAGTTTGCATGCAACATTGTCTCTTAATATTCAAAACCTTCGTATATTTGGAGATCTTCTCAATTAATTATAAAACAAATTAATGAACCATATCAATCGAAACAAGATAAAATATCCCAATATCATGACTTGGTGCTAACAATATTAAAATGTTTTACCTTGTATACTATTGATAATATTTCATGGAAGGATAATCGACATGTTGATACAATGGAAAGCGTTGCTTCCCTTATATCCCTCGATGATTCATTTGTGGATTTTAAATTACTATTTACAATTGTACATCACCATTGGTAAGTGAGAACTTAAATAATGAAATAATATGTCACATGTAATTAAATCAGATGCATGGTA
The DNA here is from genome assembly GCA_007115665.2 of Sequoiadendron giganteum. Taxonomy (NCBI): domain Eukaryota; kingdom Viridiplantae; phylum Streptophyta; class Pinopsida; order Cupressales; family Cupressaceae; genus Sequoiadendron; species Sequoiadendron giganteum. Next base: position 21,352,011 of record CM021107.1, on the reverse strand, counting down.
ATCCAACATATTTTAATATTTGCGCGATGGCATTTTTCCTAAACCAAATACGAGAAGCACTTGAGCTCGTACATTTGAAATCTCACAACAAGATATATAATTTTGGCTAACGTATTATATCAAAGCACATATAATGGTATCCTTATTCATTACCTCAGTAAATTATAAATCCTAATTGCACTCAAAGAAGCCCATTCAGATGCTTGTGGAGAACATGTTATTGGAAAAATATGGAGCAAGATTCTTTATCCTTTGTTAAGAAATTTCCTAAATGTTGGCAACATACAAATTTTATTCATGCTCCCATCCACGAACTTCATGCCCAAGTTGCTATTTGGCCATTTTCTATGTGGGGTTTGGATCTCATTGGCAAGATTTCCCCTCCTTTGTATCAAGGACACACTTTTATTATTACAATTATAGATTACTTCACAAAATGGGTTGAAGCAGTTTTGCTTCATTCCACGACAACTGAAGTTATTTTTTTTATATTGGACAATATTGTATCAAGATTTGGTTTTCCTTCTACTTTATTTTCAGAAAATTGTATACCATTTAAGAACAAAGTTGTGAAGAAGTTCTTGGAAATTTTTTGTATACATTTTTTGACACCATATTATCCTCAATCAAATGGACAAGTAGAAGCAACTAATAAAGTGATTGAACAAGTTTTACGAAAAATATTAACAAACATGGTAAGATTGGCATACTTAACATGTTTATGTATTGTGGGCTTATTACACGAGTGTTCATATAATAACGGGTAATACTCCATACAACCTTGGGTATGAAATTGATGTTGTTATGCCTTTGGAGTTATAAATTCCTTCACTATGAATTTATATCAATGGCATTATAAATTATAATTCTTATAGAGAACAATGGCTTCAACAACTTGATATGTTTGATGAAAAACGTATACACACTTTCGAACATATTCAAGCCCATTACAAAGGTGTTCAACATAAATGTGCAATGAAGGCATTATCCATCATTCATTTAAGAATGGTGACTTGGTGCTATATGAGAATAAACATAATATAAAAATGGTACCAAGAGAGAAGGGAATGTTTAGTCTGAATTGGTTAGGACCCTATGTCATAGATGAAGATTATGGATCAGAAGCATACACGCTTTCTACGATGAACAATATACCTCTCAAAGAACCTATTAATGCTATGTATTTACGTATATTTTATGCATAACATCATCTTTGAATAATATTTTGTGATTTAAATAATATTGATTATATTAGATAGATTTATTTTCTATTTTAGTCTCGCATTGCTTCATTCATGACAAACAATTATGTGTCTTGGATTTGTAGAGTAATTTTCTTAAATCTGATTATTACTTATTGGTATACTATTCAATAAACTATGTGACATGTTAATTATATCATTATAGAATTTAATTATTCTAAATTAAATCATAGTTGCATCTAGTTTAACATGTGTACACTTAGTTTAAAATGTAGTATTTAATTAAACAATTACATTTAATTGTTTAGTTAGATCACATCATTCATTTGTGTATATCAATTGGATCATTATTGTATTTATTAAATAATATTAACCAGATTATTTAATAGATTACAATTGTATTCATTTGATATATATGGACATGTAATATGTGTTTTAAAAGAAGATCACATGTAGTACTAAAAACAATTAAGTAAACAAACCAAATAAAAGATGTTCATATATATATATCATGGTGTGTAGACATCATCATATCACCACTCTGAAAAATGTGGTGTATCATACATAAGGCATATAATCATCTTGTAGGCCTATGGCTACCAGATTCCTTGGGGCCTAGTGGTGGTGGTTGATGTGAGATAGTAGATCGTGATTAACTCCTAGAGCCACTTCATGAGATCACAATCCTAAGCTTGCCTCTAAGCTCAACATTAGCCTCAAGCACTATTGTGTTATATTGTTGGAAATGATCTCTCTCAGCTAGTACCCTTATAAGCTCCTCTCATAGATAGGCTTACATATTGCTCTCATTAGGAGATCGAGCTCTCTCAGCACTCAAATCCTCATGTACAATCCTTAATAATGCTATAAAATCAAATACCTCTACATGGAACCCCACACTCTATGGTAGCCTATGCTCAACTCACATTGGTTGATGTTCTTGCATATCAGGAACCATCTCTAATATTACTCGATCCACAAATTTGAGCCAATCTCAAGTGCTAACTATAAAATAGAGAACATAGAAAAATATTAGATAATAATATGATATAACACATAACTCAAATCTAAACATAGCATCTTGTAGACTTTAAAGCGAAGTAAAAATCATAACATATCATATATGTCCAGACTCTCTCGGTAGGCTAGGGGCATAGTATGTGCCATTCTACTAGTCTCCCCATGCTCATACATAGGTGGTCTCTTAGGTGTAGAAGGATGTGCTCGTGATATATGAGGACAAGATTTAAGTCTATCTATTGGCCCCACGGTTGTTGTTGCACCAAAAGGTCAACGTTTTAATGCTCAATATAACCGCTAGAGTTAACAGATCCATAGGTTGTGATTAGTCCATGTCGTGAATCTCGAGAGGAGCACTGACCAATTGCTAACAATCTCCCCCTCAACATTACCCAAGGGGATTCAAACCCGACACCTTTGGCTTTGATACCAATTATTGGCCCCACCATTGTTGTTGCACCAAAATTTCAACCTTTTAATGCTTGATACAACCGCCAGTTAATGGATCCATGGGAGGTGGTTAGTCTATGTCATGAATCCCGAGGGGAGCATTGACCAGCTGCCAACACTCTCCTCGAGGGCATATCTAGCCTCCTCCTACTCCTTTGGACCTCTCATTGTTGCTCCTTCTCCTCCTCCTCATTGTATCCTCCTTCACCTTCGTCATCATCCTCATCCTCTACCTTGTGATCCTCTCTATGTTGTGGCCATGGCCTAGGATCTCCAATAGGATGGTTTGTAGGAAATACAAGATCTGGATGTGTTGTGTTCCACCATCTAATGCATGTAGTGGTGGATCCAACATCATCTGCATCAAACACAAGATTTTTGTCTCGCTCGTCATTGTCTGAGTCACTCAATGGGACATCTATGATGGTAGGATGAGTTATGTCCTATGGTCTAGCTTCACTATGAGTCAAGCTGAGATAGGATATTCAAGGGATGAGTACCCCTTGAGTGAAATTGAATTATCTCATCACTCAATCATAATAGAAGGGCATCACAATATACTCATATTGATCAACAAAGAAGTGGTCATGTTACATCCTTGCTAGCTATCGTGATAAGCCTGTCTAGGGTTACAAAGTCTTGTAGGGCCTCCAAACAATGTTCACAACATCAAACTAATCAAATCTGATCCACTAATATAATAGATCTCCAAACTAGCAAAGTACCCTAAGAGGATAATAAAATGCTCAAGGATATATCCATGGTGCCTCCATAATACCAAAGTCTCCTAAGAGGATAATAGAATGCTCAAACACTCATACCTAAAGAAGTGTACAAGTCATAAGACTTTGTGTCTCATAATGAGCGTATTTCTTGAGATCATATGTGCTAGCATGCCTTTCCCCCAAGAAAAAATGGTTTATCGCTCCTCCATCGCTTGTATCATATGAACAAGGCCCCCATGTAGGTGTGTGCCTCATCCATCTAATGAAATTGTCAGTGTTATAGTAGCAATCATGATCCAACTAAGAACAAGAACATCAACACTTGCATGTAATAGCCATCATAATTGGATCTGGCCCTTGCCATCTCGTGGAAAATCATGGCTATTAAAATAATGTTAATTAGCTAGGATCTTCTCTGAGGTACCCCCTCATCATGCCTCACAATCCTACCCCAAATGGGTAGTCAAAGAATGAGGTATACATCCTCCAAAGTGATAGTCATCTCTCTCATCCACAAATAGAAGATAGATGTATCAGTATCCCAATACTCCATGAGTTCCATAAGCATAGTGTTATGGTTCCTCATGACAGACATGGTGTACACCCAAAATACACCAATTACACATAGGTGGCGTTGTTCTAGAATTGAGAGTTGTGTGGCTTGATCATAGAGAAGTGTAAATAAGTGGCATCCTAGGTATTCCCATATGTGTGGAGGGCCATATTAGAAAAAGCATGATTATTTATATCAATAGTGCATTCAAAGATAAATCAAAATCAAATAATAAAGTACATGTTCTAAAACTTTGTACCTAGTTAGGGGCACACATACTGGTCTATGGCACCCTTTCTAGTCAGAGGTACCCTTAGAGGTCTAGGGCACCCATATTGGTTAGTGGTGCCCCATTTTCTTAAGAGAACCTTTAAAAATTCTTATAAAAAAGATCTCACCTACAAGAAAAGTGAAAACATAACTCACCTCTCATGTTGGTGTACCTCACATGATGCAATCCCTCAAAGCCTCAAGCCTCGGTGTGTGATATGATAGTTGTTGCGATATTTTTTATCCTAGGATAATATGCTTAGCTCTCACTATTCTCAAACTAAAAATTTGAAAATGAATAGAAAAAGGTTAAAAAAATTAACTTATAGTTAAATTTAGTAGTATATTACTCATACCATGTTATCTTAAAATCAACATAACTTGGGCTTGCAAACTCTGCTTTTTGCATCGTCTATTGCATTGGAATAATAGTTTCACTCTCTTTCATGTTGTGTGGTTTTCGGTACTTGGTGTTATGTGTTAATAAACCTACTATAAGTGTTTTCATCAAAACCCTAATTAGTGCAATGTGGTGAGATTGCTATCTTGTTTCCATCTCCATAAAGCAAGCAATTTAGGGGACATACATCTACCCTTGAATTTCATCCACCTTAGAAGTATTGGACTAACATATTTGTTTATATGTGTAGGATAGTTTTTAGATTTATAACAAATTGGTTTTGTAGGATGCAGTTCTTAATGTTGTGGTTTTATAGATTATTATTTCAGGGGCTTCAATCTCTCATACATCCCCTGCAGTATTATTTTTGGGTATCCTTTTGTAATCTATGATTTACTTTTAGTACTTCAGCTTGCATATGCATGTAGTGTCATTATGGTTGCTAAAGTGGGGGCTAAATATAGCATCAAAAATTGTACTCCCTTTAAGATGAAAGTACAATTTCATTCTCTATTTGGAACTTGCTTTAGTAACCTATCTATTAATGCATTTTGGGCATTCCCTAACCCTAATTTTTCCTATCAACCTAGGAGAATATGTCAGTACTTCCCTACAAAATAATTTATCGATCAAACATCATCAAATGGACCTTTGTAAGCACTCATATGTTAGAGAAGTCTTGATTTAAGCAAGTCCTAAATACCCAAATTAAATTTTGTTGAGTGTAAAAGAGTTGGACAAGGGTGCCCAACACCTTAGTCTAGGTATTTTTCTCAAAAAAATTAATCTCATTTTTATCGATCTCTATTTTAGAGATGTACTTTCAAATTTGGACCTTAGGTAAATCGATCCCAAAAATTAAAATTAAATGACTCGGTCTACACTTTAATTTATTCCTATGTTCTACTATATAAACATGAATTGTTATTTTAAAATAGAGAGAAGCAATTACAAGTACAATAAGACTCTACCAAAATATATTTAGTTTTCTACAAATTTACAAGGATAATTTTAGAATTATTCAACTTGTCAAAATGATTGGATCTTGATGCCAATGGAAGGACATGATGGAATCTAGGTTTTGGAGATAGATTTGGCTTCTTTCAAGCACCTAATGACTTATTTTCAAAGTATACTCATCTTCAAACTTTGATCTACTTGATGCCCCAAGCAAGGTATTTATGCATTTAGATTTTCCTTAGGGTATTTGATTTTTCTCCTAGGTTTATCTTGTTCATGTCATTTACGAGTCATTCTCTAACACATTTGAGTAGGATTTTCAATATTTTAGTTCATTACAACCTTAGATGCACTTAAGTTTAAGAGAATACACATTTTATCAGTCAATCAATTGGCTATTCATGGAAGTAGAAATACCAAAATGGGGTTTGACCTAGGAAAATTCCTATATAGCCACCCCCTTTCCCCCTTTTGTTGTGATTTTATAGGTTCAGATCCGAAGATGGAAAGTTATAAAGTAGAATTATAGAGTGCAAACTTGGGAGCTTCAGATCTGAAAGTTGAAGAGTAAAAGATCACTCTCAATCTACGGTGCCCAACACCCTTGTCCTCTCATTTCAGCCTCAAATTTACATCACAGGTGCACAAAATTCTACTTGCCTCATATTTGTCTTCCATTTCTATAATTTTAATTTTGTGTGTGCAAAACAAATATTATGTTTTTAGATTAGGTTGCATAGTTAAATTAAATCAATTAATCCATATTAAATTCAATCAATTTTCAAAGCAACAAAAGAACTAGATCCAGGGAAGATTAGCTCTCCCTCCAAGTTATTAGCCAATCTTGTACCCTTGTTGGTTTGGCTTCTAATGTTGGTGCGAAGAAAGATTAACCTTGGTGATCTATACACTAGACCTAGGATCTCTTTTTCCACACAACACCCATATTTTTCAATATGATTTCTTCATTACCAAAAGCTTTTTAGATTTCCTCAAAGGGGCATAATTTTAGGGTTTCGTAAAAGCATTAGCTTGTCTAGGGCCTCCTTGTTGTTCCCATCCATTGTCACCAAATAATACACCTTTTGGGACCAATGAATTCTCCTCCAAGCCTAACATTGCTTTGCAAGACATCCTATCATAGCCTGCAACCTTCCATCACCATTATTGGGGCAATCTTGTTGATTGAACATAATCAGGAAAACACTAGGTAACTACCATGTTGCCCCTCATAGGGTAAATGCTTGGACATTACCCTATATTAGGCTCAAGAACAATCTAAATGAAAAGAAACCCTAAACATTACTTATACATGGGAGATGGGATACAATCATAAAGTTAAAAAAAAATAACAACCATAACCAAAATCACAACCTAGGAATAAAGGGACATGATAAAAATGAAACACATAGACATACAACACCAAGAAGTAGCAACAAAGGACAATTAGGTTCAATAATTTAAGGGGGGGCAAAACATAGTGTGAAATTGTCAAAGGTGACAATTTACGATGCTATAGATAAAAAAGAAACACATAGACATACAACACCAAGAAGTAATAACAAGGAAGAAGGAAACATGACTATGGAGGGGACTATTCATCTCCCCTTGGCAACAATTGTCTCCTTCCTCCCCACTTAAAAAAAAATAGCTAGGTTTAGAGTATTTTCTATGAAAGACTACATGGCTTAATAACTCTTAATTGAAACATTTGTCCATGACTGTATCAAGATACAATATAAAGATTTTTTTCATAAAATATCAATATCCTTTCAAATTATAAAGATGAAATATGATATTAAATGGGACAAATAATCACCATATTGTTTTTGTTTGGAAGAATGGTGTATAAATACTTTATGATTTGATTTTTCATTTACATGTCAATATCTTGTAGACAAAATAAGAAAGTAAATAGATACCAAAAGAGGCAAATTCAAAAGTGAAATTTGAAATTTTTAGATTAAAATCCACAAGTAACTAAATTAAATTGACGGGATTACAAAGAAAAGTACATATTTTACCCTCAAAATGGTTATAGCCTTCATTTAAAAAATAAAAATTGTCAGTCTCATCATGTGCTAGAAGCTTCAAGCATTTTTGTTTCTTTAATTCTCTGTAGAAGGAAAGGGAGGAAAAAACAGTATTTCCATAGCCGACTAAATGACAAACATGTGGCACTTTCATCAGGGTGTAGGGGATTTTGGTTTTATTCAGAGTCGTCATTGCATACATCATCAGAAATAGACCAACTCCAACTGGCGGCCATCATAATTTCTACCCAAATCTCTTCAACGAAAAAGGCCAAATCAATCACAATAGCTATCATTTTAAGGGTTGAGAAGAAATTCCAAGGCTAAATTTCACTCTAACCTGCTCGGTCAGTATAGTTTTTCATGACAATTAGTTTTCCATTTAATGTATATTTTCACATGGTTAAAAGAAATAAACATTATAGGCTAAACAAATACAATTTTTATTTTTATTGTTTAAATAAGACTCTTGGGTAGTTCTATAAATTGGAGTGTGTCTAGTAAACTTTTTTCATGTGACCGGTGATGTTGGCATGACACACTCTCCGGTATCACAGGGATGGAGGGGAGACTAGACCTTGCGACCTCTTGCCTGCAACATGATGTTGTAGCCAATCAAGCTAGGCCATCCACCCCAAAATTATAGATTTTCTTATATATAATTATATTTTTTTATTTTTTTATGGTATGTATGATATTATATGTTGTTCAAATTTACTTTTTAAAAGAACAATAAAACAAGAGTATTTTTTGAAAAATTTAAAGTATTGACAAATAATTTCTTACATTATATAAAATGCATTTGTTTTATTGTTCTCTTTAGAGGCTAAGTTTCATGGTGGTATGATCATATTTGTAACAAATACTATAATACAATCTTCAAAGATATTATTGCATGAAAGGGGGAAATTTTGGGAAATCCACACAAAATTCTAAAGGACTATAATTGTACATATATCTAATCTATAATATTTACTTCTTTAAAAGTGGATTACATTAGTATTTCAAGCTCAATGTTAAATGATAACCATTGAGAAAAAAATTCTTAATAGGAAGGTAGAGTTTTAAATCTAGCCCCTAGATGCAAAGATTACACAAAGATTACACATGAGTGGTCTAGTCTAGAAGGAACACATACTACAATATAAACTTGGTAGTTTCTCAAAGATAAAATTTGAGTTTAATCATATATTTTGAATGGGTTAATGGTATCATGGTTTGACAATGACAACCTCTTGTCCATTAGCAAGTGGTATAATGGTAGTTGGATGTATTTCTAAGTATGAACTCCCTATTTCAAATCCTACTTTATGATAAGGTAATTCATTTTCTGGTGGGATCCCCAATTAATGAGGTATTGTGAAAATGTGTATATTTCTATTTATAATATGGTGGTATATCAATATATCCTAACTATTCTCATCAAAAAAATTGATGCCCCTTTACATGTTCAATGAGAAAATACACAAGTTTTTTTTTGTTTTTAAATCATATCCAATAATTATAATTTTAAAATTTTAATGGTGAAAATTTTGAATATAAATTACACTTTTCCCCTTCATTTTGAACTCATTTTTACTCAATCATCTTTCATGCAATGAAAAACATGCAAATGACATGATTTATGTTGATAATTAGTCCATAACTTTAGCCTTTCCCTTTCTCCATTGCATTCACCCACAAGAATGGCTCCTAATCCTCATATTCATTTGTTTCCCCCTTTAGACTATGCTGATATTCAAATATCACTTAAAGAAAAATTTGTACCAACATGGGAGATCTCGTAGACATGGGGCAATATCTATGGGATAACCTCCCAATTTCTAAAGATAACACTTCATAAGATATATTATTTTTTATTTTTTAAGTGAGAAAAGGGAAACAAGAATTAACAATCTAAGCAATGTTAAGGTGATGTGTCGGTTTGAAAATTCACACAGTATTAAACAATCATAACAATCCATTTGTATAATAAAGGGAATTTGAGTGCATAAGATCACAAATCGTTAAACATGTGAATAAAAGAAAACACATTATTTGAAAAAAATTGGTTCTAGGAAAATTCATCCAAGTAAAATTCACGGCAGTGGAAAATTCACCTCCATGGAAAATTCACCGAAGGAAAAATCACCTCCAAATAAAATTCACCATGACGGAAAATTAACGACATTAACGTTGGTGAATTGCTGACGATGAATTTGCGGATGGAAAAAAACATTGCATCGACAAATTTAACATGTAATGTTAAATTTCTGTTTGTTTTTGAGTTGACAACATATTATAAAATCTGATTGAAGACTATTTGGGTTGTATTCTTTGGCAGCCGTCAGTTCTTCGGTGGATTCTTATTCTGCTCCCTCTCACTCAAAACGTTCGTATCATTCGACCCCACTGTTGAATCCAGTGGGGACAAACAGTGCAGAAATAACATGCGCAGTCTTAAAACGATACAGCCATTTCAAACATATTTCTGTCTTAATTTTTTAATGCTGAAGCTGCGTAATGCAATTGTTAACAATAATCTTGTTTGTCCAATCACAGGTGTCCATCGCATGCAATTGTTCTTAGTAAACATGATTGGAAATAGTATAGAAAATTGAAATTAGCAAAATCTGACAATATGTTTTCCAGTGTGGGGCCATGCATTCTATTCTCTGCTTTCAGACCATTATTGCACTCTCTTTTCGCAGAAGACAAAGTGCATCAGAACAGGTAATATTTATGGATGATAAAGAAATTGTATTTAATTATTTAATCATTTAATATTGAGAAATAGGTATTTGATATTTGTTAAACTTCAAACACTGCTAAAAGTTGAAGATAATGCGTAATGCCATGTAAAATGTTAAAAGGTTGTTGAAATTGTATGTGTATGTGAGTAGGCATGAGTTCATTTATGGCCCTTTCATTAATGAAACAATACGGCCTTTGGATGGTTGTGGAGGTCAGTTTATATAAGATGTTTTGGTTGTGAGTATTACTAGTTTATCTATCTTTATATAAAATCTATATAATTAACGCCGTAAGATATCTTTTTTGGACTTTTTTTTTGTAATGGGGGACTTTCTTTCGAAATATGATTTTAAATTATTTGGCTAGTGTACAATGATCACCAAGCCCATCCTTGTGAAGTTCTATATTAGAATTGCAACAGAATATGTGATAAGTCTCATAATAAGATTGAATCTTCAAGATAAACCTAATGCTTGCATACTAATAAGAAAACATAACTCTACTTATTTGTCATGAAAAAATGGGAATGCCCTGCAACCCAACAAAAGAGATAGAGAGCACTTTACTACTCATATGTAAAACAAGGCATGATGAATGATTTAATTTCTCTACTTTTCCTTTGAGAGTATAATTCAGTCATGCGGTCACATACAACCATCAATAGGTGCATCCACATGCAGACATGCAATGTCAATTTGAGTACATGTAATAGGGAAAGTTTAATACACATAACATTTATCAAGTTGCAAGTATAGATATTTCCAGATACAGTATGAGACACCTAACGTAAATACATGAATATTTCTAGATACAGTATGAGACACCTAATGGAAATACATGAATATTTCCAGATATAGTATGAGACACCTAATGGAAATACATGAATAGTTTAAAACTAAGGCATATTGCGTTTCATATTTTCAAACTAAGGCATATATCCATGACTGAACGGAGCAATTGTTGAAGTGGTATTCACCACTACACATCATACCTCTTGTACGCTGACATGCAGAGTTTTGATGTACACGGATAAATGTTGCCGCAATGGAACGCCTTATTACGTAACAAGGAAAAAAACAAAACAATTTGTATTTGTATTGTATTGAAGACCAACCCATTATAGTAATTGGGAAGATATTTAGTTAATGAAAGAGATATTTAATGTTGATTTCTCTATTCAAAATCATAAATCCAAAGTTTCTGATTATAGAGTTCCAAAGTCGATGCCAACTCACAAATATTTGTCTAAAAACTTCACCACTTTAAACTCTTTACATATGCATGACTTAGATTTATCTAGATTTAGTCCTTTTTTAACATTTACTAGCTTTTTAAAACTGTATTTTTTTTGAGTGTAAGTTTGTGTGTTCGCATAGGATGTGACACTAGTGTTAATTTTTTCTTTTTAATTTATTAAACAAATAATATTTTTTATGATTTATGAAGGGAATTTACAAGGGTCTTCAAATTGTGAGGTAATGATTTAAAAAACTTAAAAAAGATCAAGTCTAATATTTACATACAAGCATACAAATCATCATATAAAAGTTAGATAAGATATTCAAAATCCATCATTGACAAGAGGTTACAATAACAAAGAAAAACCTTTTCCATGATAGTTTATGCTTCTACCTACAAAAGAGATCGCTTGGGGAATCCACACTATCTAGATATATTTTGGTTTGACCCCTCATCAAGTAACTCTTTGATTTTGAACTTGGTGTTATTAATAAAATTCTATATAAATATTGTGTAAGTTATCTCACTAGCTAAATTGCTAATTGTAATTATGTCACATCAATGAAAATGGTAGTACTCTATAATAGAATTAGTTCAAATAAAGATCTTGAAAAAGAGAAAAGAGCATCCATTATGTTAGAGTAGCCAAGGTCAACTTGTAAGATCTAAGATCTTTCACAAGTAAGAATTTGCACATAAACATTATTATCATACAAGTTGTAAAATGTATAAAATAGTCTTGCATATAAAGGTAAGAATGAAGAGGTGAGAAGGTAAGACTAAAATTCTAGCTACCCCTACAAAGGTGTTATATATGTGACCACACTTGAGACAAGTGTGAGGACACGCATAGAGTCCACATGAGGTGAGACCAAAAGAAAAAGCTTCTCTCTAAGAGAGCTTAAGTATAATGTGAATAGGACCTACTCAAGCTAGATAGGTAAAACACTTTTTCACACTAACACATTGAATATTTTATATTGGGCATTGTTCAAATGAGGTTGCCCTCTCAAAGAGACCCACAATGTTTTGTAATGTGATGTTATGATTTTAATATAATATTTCCCTCTTTATTTAATTTTTTATATATATTCTCCATATATTTATTACTAGACTAATATGTTGCAAGAAGGATCATAACATTTGGTATCAAAGATATTTTGAATGTTATGTTCTTAGCAACATCAAGATTTTGGATCTTTTATGACTATCCACCATATTCTCTCACCTTGCCCTCTTAGGCTCAAGCAGTGATTAAAAACTGACTACAAATGTAGTGGCACTAAATATCTTTTTCCAAAATATGTTAGAAGTTTTTTCCATTACCATTATTTTCTTCTTTTTTTAGGCTAGAAACCTTATGCTAGGGGCTTTCAAATATATGTTTTTACTAGGATAAATTCACCATAAAAGGCCTCATGAAGTAAGGGGTTCTTAAAATCCAATACCTAAGCCTCAAAGATAGGTTCCTCTTTTGTTTTAGTGTGGTAGGTATGCTACAGTTTTTGTTGGAAATAAGAAACATGTATGGGATTTCAACATTTGGATAGGTTTTCTTAAGGTTTTTAGATGTTTTAAATGTAACGATGAGGGTTGTTTTTCTCTAGGGTGCTCTAGATTTTTTTTTCTCAAGGTTGAATCTCTCAAAAAAAAGATAGGAAGTCACAAACCTTATACTCTGATACTATATTGGAGTTGATTGTTGAACCACAAAACTCACAAAAATTACTTGCAAGCAATTAACACCTATTGAATAAAAAGAGAAAAAAATCTAATTTGATATGCAAGCCTTGAGAATTGTATTAATCCAAACAAACATCTAAATTATTATAATATACAATATAAATCTTTATAATAAAGAAAACTAAAAAAACAACCCTAAAATGAAAGCCTAGGTGAGGATTAAATTAGATCATGGTACATGTCATCATCCCATGACTTGAGAAAAAAAAAACACATGACCTAAGTTTAGGATAACTATATTAAAGTAAAAGGAGACCTAATAATTAATTAATTAGATGATTACCTATTTTACTCTAATTCCTAATTGTGAGGTCCTAATCAAGGATATTAATACCTAGTGTGCAAATATTTTTTATAATTTCTTTTATCTATTTTCCACATGTGCAAAACATACACCTTGATGCTCAATGAAAATCCCATGTTAACCAAAAAAATAAATATTGTAATGGCACAAATTTACACCCTAGGAAAATTTCCCATTTGTTTTACCCTTACTTTAGAAACTATAAGTTCGATGATGCAAAGCCTGCCACCATCTTCCCATTCCTTTCACGTGTCCTTGTCATTTTGTGTTGATAGAGGAATTTTTATCTAGGATGCACACGCTGTGTGGATTTCCATGCGCTACACTTCATTAGAATCGTGTAGGGTCAATTGTTAGGCATGGGGAAGAGTTTGGTGAAAGTTGCAAAAAGTTGCTTTTGCAACTTGTCATTTTTGCATGTTGATAGAAGATGAAGGGTCACGTCTTGAAATATTTATTGTAACTGATGTTAGGATGTTGCATGTTATGTTTTAGAGCCTCACATACCTTGAAGATGATTGATGTATCTTGGGAAAGACAAAAGTGAAGGTGAAGCTTTGTTTTTCTATTTTTTAGTGCAAATTTCCAAGTTCTTGCATTCTATATGACCCGTACAGTACTGTCATGAGATAAAATCAATGTGAAAGGTTTCTATAGAGTCTTAGCATTCTTTTGAGCTCTATTTGGTGTCATTTCATCAAGGTATAAGCTAGTTTCAAGTCTTTTTTTGTGTACTGCTTGGAAACCCTCAATTTCAAGGGTTTGTAGACGAAAATGTAGATTACAAGCCATCCCACCATTGTAAATTAGTTAGGCTCAATGGAATGGTAGTTTTATGGGTTTTTTCAATGTTCAATAGGTTTAGGAAGTAGGGGATGGATTTTCTTTAAGCTTTTGGTAAAGCCCTAGCCTAACATCTTCATGTGTTAGGCTAGGTAAAGTAGGGAAATAGTGGGACAACAGATAGAAAAGGTGTTTGGTTGCTAAAAACTGGTCAAAGTGACCCTATGTGACTAGTTTAAGGTGGTGGTGAAGATTTTGTGTGAGTAGAATAAATATTCTTGGTACTTTCTTTGCAAAAGTGGCCTAATTGGCCTAGGTTCAGGCGTAGAAGAACTGATTAGGGTGACTTTCTCCAAAACAACCTATGTTATCCTTAAGATATGTTGAACTTTAGATTGATGGGTGCTTGAAAAGGTTTGGTTTTCAATTTGAGATGGATTTCTCTAGAATATACGTCAAAAAACTACACTTAGGAGATCTAGTTGGACAGAGGAGCATGTTATTGAAAATCACTCTTGTAGGAGTCTTGGGTTTTAGATATTGATTTATTGGTGTTGTTTTGGGTTTGGTGAAGCTAAATCCTCCCCTTCTCTGCATCAGGTGGTATCATAACCTAGGCTTTAGATAATTTGGGGGAAAGGAATTGAGTTTGAAGAAAATAAATTGCAAGGTAAAGCATTCAAGATGCCTCCAAAAGGTGGTTTTGTTGTTGCTAGGGAGATTAAAGCCCTGAAAGAGTCTCAAGAAGCTATGTTAGCCAGAATGGAAGCACTATAAATCAGAGAAAGAAGAGGAAAGGGTACTGCATATGAGATTGACCTTGAAGATGAGGAAGAGAGGGAGAGTGAGAACCTCATACAAGGACCACAAGAGGAGTTGGATCCTCAAGAAAAGAAGTTTCTAAAGGTGCTTAAGGCTGCAAAGGGAGAGGCTCATGAAGTGAATATGGAACTACTTATGTATGGTGGTAAGATGAATGGTGAAGAGGTAATTGAGTGGATAGATGCCTTAGACAATTATTTTGAATACAAGGAGGTGGAAGAGGATAAGAAGGTCAAGTTTTCCAAAACCAAGTTGAAGGGACTAGCATTGACATGGTGGAACTATATCCAAGAGGAGAGGACAAAGAAAGGAAATCCAAAGATTGGTTCATGGGATATGATGGTGGCTAAGGTGAAAGCCAATTCCTTCTGGCAGATTATGAAATTCAAGTGTTTAGGAGGTTACATAATTTAAGACAAAAAGAATTGGATGTGGCAGTATATACTAAGGAGTTATACAAGTTGACCATAAGGTTTGGACACTTTCAAAATGAAAAAGAAAAAGTAGCAAGGTATTTGAACATTTTGAGATCTAATATTCAAGATGAGATAAGCCTCACTATCACTAGGATAGTAGAAGAGTTCTTTCAAATGGCCACTAAGGAAGAGGAAAAGATAAGGAGGCAAGAAAAAAAAATAAGAGGCAGAGGAAAAAGTTTTAGAGGCAAGGGAACCTTTAGTGGAAGAGGATCATCACAAAAAGCACAAGGAGAACAAGGTGGAGATCAGGAACCAAGTGGTGAAGCAAGGGGAAGTTTCAGAGGTAGAAGGCCAAATGGTAGATGAAGGTTCAATGGACAAGGTAGAGGTTCTAATACCTTCTAAGGGAGGTGCTATAGTTGCAACCAATTTGGACACCTAGCTTGGAAATGCCTGGACAAACAAGGCTCTAGTTCCCATGGTGGTGAGAGGAGAACTCAAATAGTACAAGAGGAGGACAATGAAAGTGTTAATTCACTGTCTCTACATGTTGCTCCATAGGTAGGAGAGTCTTTGATGCTGAGAAGGACACTAATCAAAGTACCAACCAACAAAGAGCCCCCATAATGAAAAGCATTGTTTAGGGCAACTTGCAAAGCTCAAGGGAAGGTATGTAAAGTAGTGGTAGATTTTGGTTCAACAAACAATCTAGTGTCTTTGGAGATGATAGAAAAGATAAAAATGAAAAGGAATCCTCATCCAACACCCTACAAAGTTTCATGGCTCAATAAGGGTCAACAAGTTTTAGTAAATGAGCAGGTTTGGGTAGAATCCAACATTGGTCCCTACAAGGATAATGTTCTTTGTGACATCATCCCTATGGATGTATGTCATGTACTCCTAGGAAGGCCATGACAATTCGATAGGAAGGACAAATATGACAGAGAGAATAATATTTATTTGATAGAGAAAGATGGGAATTCATACACCCTTTCACCCATCCAAGAAGAGGATAGTGC
Source organism: Sequoiadendron giganteum (assembly GCA_007115665.2). NCBI lineage: Eukaryota > Viridiplantae > Streptophyta > Pinopsida > Cupressales > Cupressaceae > Sequoiadendron > Sequoiadendron giganteum. The sequence goes on along the minus strand of CM021107.1, from coordinate 21,335,336 downwards.
AGTTCATGAAGGGCCAAGTGTGTTAGTTGTTAAGGAAAAAGAGTTTTTGGAGGGTCTAGAGGAGGAAGATAATGGTTATGCCATTGTTTGTAAGCCCAAATTAGATGTAGTAGAAGCATATGGAAAAGAGGTACCAAGGGAGGTGCAGGTCCTATTGGATAAGTATGAAAACATAGTGGTGAAGGAGCTTCCAAATTCTTTGCCACCCATTAGAGATGTGAGTCATCACATAGATCTTATACCGGGTGCAAGTCTACCAAACAAAGCAGCATACAAGATGACCCCTGGACAAAATGAAGAGATTAAAAATCAAGTTCAAGAATTTTTAGATAAGGGTCTCATAAGGGAGAGCTTGAGCCCTTGTGTTGTGCCTATTGTTTTGGCACCTAAAAAAGATGGAGATTGGAGACTTTGTACTGACTCAAGGGAAATAAATAATATTACAATTAGATATAGGTTTCCTATACCCCGGTTGGAGGACTTGATGGATAGTTTTCCAAGAGCATGTTACTTTTCAAAGATTGATTTAAAAAGTGGATACCATCATATTAGAATAAGGGAAGGAGATGAGTGGAAGACCGCCTTCAAGACCAATGAGGGATTATATGAATGGCTAGTGATGCCATTTGGGTTATCTAATGCCCCAAGTACATTCACGAGGCTAATGAATGAGGTCCTAAAACACTTCATAGGAAAATTTGTGGTGGTATACTTTGATGAAATCCTTGCATACAGTAGAACAAAACCAGAGCACTTGCAACACTTGGATATGGTGTTAAGAAAGTTGAATGAGGAGAAGCTAATGATCAATCTCAAGAAATGTGTGTTTATGAAGAAGGAATTTTTTTACCTTGGATTTGTGATTGCAGAAAGAGCCTTGAAGATGGACCCCACAAAATTTGAATCCATACTCAGTTGGCCAACTCCTAAAGCAACAGCAGAGGTAAGGATATTTCATGGCTTAGCTAGTTTCTATAGGAAGTTCATTAGGAACTTTAGCCATATTTGTGCACCAATCATTGATACCATCAAGGGTGAGAAGATTAATAAGTTTCAATGGACTGATGAAGCAGATAAAAGCTTTGAATATTTGAAGACTAGAGTGGCTCAACTACCTATTCTTACACTCCCTGCTTTTAATAAGTTGTTCACAATTGAATGTGATGCAAGCGGGTATGCCATAGGTACAATTTTGAGTCAAGAAGGGAGACCAGTGGCATTTTTTAGTGAGAAACTCAATGAGGCCAAAAGAAAGTACTCCTCATATGACCTTGAACTCTATGCAATGGTGCAGTCCCTCAAGAAATGGTGGAACTACCTCTTACCAAAGGAATTCATAGTATTTACAAAAAATCATGCTTTAATCTTTTTGAATAGTCAAGACAAGTTGAGTCCTAGGCACATGAAATGGGTGGAGTACTTGCAAGCATATACATTTCCAATAAAGCATAAGAAAGGACAAGCAAACAAGGTTGTTGATGCTCTAAGTAGGAGAGCCATGTTGGTTCAAGAGATTCAACTACAAAGTGTAGGATTGGATGCATTGAAAGGTATGCATCAAGATGATGATGACTTTAAAGATGTTTTTGATGTTTGTAATCAGTCACACGGTGTTTTCCATAGTGAACATTCTAATTTTGTACTACAAGATGGTTTATTGTTCAAAGGTGCTCAGTTGTGTGTACCTAAGTGCTCTATGAGGGCCAATCTAATCAGAGAAAAGTATTGTGGTATTTTGGGTGGACATTTTGGGTATGACAAGACATTGGAGTAGGTCAAGAGGTTCTATCATTTGCCAAGGATGCATATGGATGTAAAAAGGTTTGTAGAGAGTTGTGCGGTGTGTCAAAGAGCCAAAGGAACAAGTTCTAATGTAGGGCTTTACCAGCCTTTGCCAATTCCTAATCAACCATGGGAGTCAATCAACATGGACTTTGTTTTGGGTCTGCCTAAGACACAAGGAGGGTATGATTATATTTATGTTGTTGTTGATAGATTTAGCAAAATGGCTGAATTCATTTCTTGTAGGAGCACAAATGATGCATCTCACATAGCTAGTTTGTTCTTCAAAGAGATTGTAAGGATTCATGGACTACCTAGATAACCATTGTGTCTGATAGAGATGCTAAGTTTATAGGTCACTTTTGGAGGACCTTGTGGAGAAAATTGGGCACCAAATTGACTTTCAATTCTGCCTATCATCCACAAATGGATGGACAGACTGAGGTGTTCAATAGTCTACTAGGGAACTTGTTGAGTTGCATCACCAAAGAGCATAATCAGCCATGGGATCTTATACTTCCTCAAGCAGATTATGCTTATAATGACTCAATCAACCGAAGCAGAGGGAAAAGTCCCTTTGAGATTGTATATGGCATGAGCCCAAGAGGTACATATAAGTTGAGAGATCTAAAGGGAATGGAGAAAAGGAGTGCAGATGGAGAATATTTTCTTGTAGCTGTGAATGGTAATCCTAGACCTACACAAACACAAAGAAAAAACACACAATTAGTCCAATATGCAAGTTAGAAACAAAATTCCCCATGAAATCCATTTGAAACATGAAAACAAGAAATAATATAAAGACCACAATAAAAAGGTTATTAAATCCTATTTAAATGATCAAAATCTCGATCCCGTGGGGGAATTGGTTCCAGTTTGATGTGGAAAATGGCCCTTTCCCAATTCCTTGCAAGCTTGATGATTAATGGTGAAGATTTGATGCTCCTTGGTGAAATTTCTCCATAACCTAGCTATGACAATATGAAAAATAGATGAAAATGGATAAAAATGGATGGAGATTGCTCAAAACTTGAAGATAGTAATGTTGCATGAAGTTGTGGATCAAAATGCCTAAGATTCTAGATCCAAAATTCGAATGAGAGCCCTCTTTTTATAGAAGATAATGATGGAGAAAGAGGCAAAAGGGATGAATGTGGGACAAAAGACCAACCAATAGCAAAAGGCCACTTGTCAACATGTAAGTGGACAAAGATGGAGCACATTTTGATGATTGTGCATATAAATGCTATTAGGTGGATATTTGAAATTGATGAAATGACAAGTTGGAGGGAGAAAGAAATGGAGTTAATGCCACTCGACTCAAGGCAAGGACATGTAAGAGGATTTTAATGCCTTGTTGGATGTACACACCTTTTTGGAGGGATTTTTGAATTTGAAGAATATTCTCTCTTTGATGCCATGTTGAGAGAAAATAGGAGATTTAATAAATCAAATAAAATGATTTACTTGTGCAAGCTACAAAAGCTAGAGGATTTGAGGGATTAAGATTAAGATTAATCGAGATTTGATTAATTTAAAAGGATTTTGGCTGATGTGACAATTTGATTTAGATTTTTGGATTGATTTAAATCAAAGTTGAGAGGAATGTGAATTTAGACTTAATTAAATAAAGTTTAATTTTTTTAATTAAAGAGAATGGTGTTAGTTTTAAATCAAATAAAGATAAATTTATTTAATTTAAATGAGATGAATTTAGAGATTAATTAAAGAAAATGAATTATTTAATTAAAAGAGGGACTATAGGATTAACTAAACAAAATGATTTATTTAATTAATAGACGATGATGACTTAATCAGATAAATTTGATTTATTTAATTAAGAGATGAAATATGATGAATTTAATTAAATAAAGATTATTTAATTAAATGACTATCAAAGGAGATGATTCAGGACAAACTAGTGTTAGTTAAATTAAGATCAATTTGTATATTTTTGGTGTCTACATTTTGCCCCTCTTTGAAGCAATGTACCTACTGTGTTGGTTCAAAGAATGATGCTGCCAAGATTGAAATTCAAAAAAAATCTATTTTTTTTCAGGTGCCCCACTGCTGCCCCAGTAGAAGAATTACATTGGTGTCCTGCCTCCTTGAGAGATCTGACAAAAATTTGGATTTTTGGGTGATCTCGTGAAAAAAGAGGACAAGTTGTCCAACAGGTCTAGAAAGGGTCCAGGATGCCAAAAAACATGCCAAAATACGAAAAAATGATGCAAAACGACCCTTGGTTGGGCGAAAATGGGATTAGGGGTCCAAAACCCTTGTTGGACAGCTAAACAGGGTAAAAAAACCCTAGCTTTCAAGCTTAAATAGGCCTCGAGGGGCCACTTCCAATTCATTTACACATTCAACACTTCAGAGATTTAGCATTTTTGAACTCTGACCACTGTTTGAGATAGCGCAATGAGTGCTTCCATGTCACATTTTAGAGTGAGTGCAAGTGTACCAATGGCTACCAGGCACAGGACCACCGGTATCTGACCCTTACCTAACTCGTTGTTTCATTTTTTTGACGACATCCCAATTGTTTACGAAACTTGACAATGTGACTTTATTGGTGTAGGAGGACTCATAGATTTTACATTCACAAGAGCAATGGTCACTAGTACTTAGTAGATTGGTCAGATTGCATGAGCTGCTCCAAGAACACCTTGGGGTGATAGGGCTATAGTACATCGCCTATGCACCTCCTATCTGGACACACCTCGGTATAATGACAACATTGGCAGAGCGATCATATAGAGATGAGGCGACAACGAATCTAGAGGATGTTTGGCACATTATTTTACTGTCGATCCATGGAGAGTGAGTCATCTATGATGTGGACATCGGGAGAGAGGCTTGTTGCGATGTTATGAGCCTTGATGAGATCATCTTTGCTAAGGGATAGATCGAGTTGGAGTGGTATAGGGGCTCGATGCCCACCTTCTGATTGATTGTTGTTGCAATCATCTCAAGCCTTGTGGCACAAAACTGGCGTGACTGATACTTTAGTCCGAGATGGGGTCTTGCTTGGGAGTGGATGCTCTGTCGAAGAGTGTGCTTTGTGTGGGGGCCAATGATGTTGGCCTCACTTTATCATGATCTACACAAGTTTTCCTACTTGGAAAGCAAAGCCATTGGGGCCAAAGTGATTCTTTTGCACATCTGGGCCTAGGAGCACATTGCATTGCTTCATCTGCGAGTTACACCAATTGACATGGAGCCAAATGATCCCATAGTCTAGCGGTACAAAGGGGCCTTGAAATTTACACATATAGGAGTAGCTGACATCCATCACTAGAGGAGGGTGATTGACGAGATGATAGTCTTTACTTGGAGGCCTTGGCTTGGTATGCCTGCTTGGTATGACGATGTTGAATAAATTTTCTTTCCCAGACAGGATAGACTTATGCAGGGCAGGGAGCATACGATGATAAAGTGTTATTTGCTAGATCAGGTGGCCAGGAAGTTTAGAGAGACACATGACAAACCCGATAACTAGTACATGGCCATATTTTCACGTACTACAAGGGAGAACACATGAGGTCGATCGATTCCAGCTGAGGATGCAATTGCCTCATTTAGATAGCTGGCGGTCAAGCCATGGCAATATGACCAGGGGCAGGCAGATGCAGGTGATACACAAGCACATATTGATTGGTTCAGGCCATCAGTCAGATTGATAATGCCCAGGGAAACCTTACCATGGCAGAGAGCTAGGGGTAGGACAACAGGTCGAAGATGAGGGGGACCATCCCCTCACCAACTAGAGCAAAGAGGCCAAAAGACACTACCCCGTGACCATTAGAGAGATCAACAACCTCAACAGCCACAACAACCACAACAACCACTGCAACCAGACGTTAGAGACACCCAGATATAGTAGTTACAGGGGCAGGTTAAGGAGCTACAAGCATAGATTCAGGCACTTACGATCGAGAGGGACCAAGCCAGACAACAGGTTTAGGCCCTCACCACGGAGAGGGATCAGGATAGGTCAGAGCGGAATCAGGAGGTGGGCAGGAGACGACAGTTAGATATAGCATGGTTGTAATATAGCATAGAATAATGTACTATGGCATGCAATGATTTGTAATGAAATGATGACGTGAAATTATTATGAGATGATTTATGAAATGTAAATGATTATGATAATGTAATGATATTATTATGATGTGATATGCCCATGATATAAATACCTATTGATACATAATAATTTATGATGTGTAATGATTATGATGTGCTATGCGATGATGTGATGTGAAATGACTATGCAATGATATGTGATTGATTATGGTATGCATGAATTCCTTTAGAATATGAGGTGTATGTATGTTGATGATTTGTGGATGCAGGATGGATGCATTAGTGATGTTTTTGGTTAGCTATCATGGTACCATGTTAGCGCGAAGAGAAGGAAAAAAAAGGAATGATGACAAGAGGATCCAACAATTCCATGATCTACGAGACTTTTTTAGAGATGATGAATGATGATGATTCTTTTCCTATCAGGAATTGGGATTTTAAAAGGGCTTATTTACCTTATGTTTGATAACACACATAGGCACGATGCATCAAGGTATAAAGAACCAGGATGGCGTTGCACCTAGTGTGATGGAATTTGACTCGACAATCAAATAGGAGTAATCTTATTCACACCTAACATACATAAACCTTACTAGGATGTACTCCAAATATTTCAAACATCTCAGACCAAAACATGGAAAAGTAAAACCTAACAATGTAATAGTCAACAAGTTGTTCGAAACACCTTCCATACAGACCTAATAAAGCAAGTATTCACCAAGGTTATATTACAAGAATATCCAACAAGCACAAAAAAAAAAAAGATAATGATCATTTCCCGATTCCTTTCTCTCTAAATATTTTTTCTTAGACATCATCGAGAGGTCATTGGAATGAGTGCAATAAGATAAATCAAAAGACAAAGATTAAGTACACAAGCAAGCTAATGTTCTTCATACGCTAGCCAAGACTAAACTACGATGATGCCTGATGTTGATGTCCATTGTAGGAGGGATGCATCATAGGACATGATGTTATTAGATGATTTTGGGATTTGATTCGATGATGAGCTATTAATACCAAGAGTTGACTAGCTTATTTACTTACTGACCTAGACTTGAGACTTTGACGATTGGGTTTCCACTTTTGAACCTACTAGACTTTTTTCTGACTGTTTCACCAAAGGTTGAGGTTGACGATGATTTATTATGAGTGATATTTATTTCGGGTGAGATGATATGGATGGATTTTTTTTTTAATATTTGGATGTTTTTGGTGTTTTTTGAATGTTTTGAGGTTGTTTTGGTATTTTCAAGATGTTTTACAAATGTTTTGATTTTTGAATTTTCTAATGTTTTGGTGTTTTCTGATATCTTGACCAAGAGACTAAACTAAAGACCTATCCTAGGGGTCTCGGGGGCTGATCAAAGATTAGCCTTGCCTATGTTATACACACAGAGACCATGTAGTTCGACTGACACAGACTCTCTTATTGATGAACAAATGGATTGTCATTTTATTATGACAAAATCCTAATGGATTGAACTAAGTGTCTCGAGGGGCCAAATCAAAGATTATCCTTGCCTACATTCAAGCTCAAAGATGATGTAGTTCAACAAGATGACTCTATTATTTTTCTTTTTTTTCTTTTTTTTTGACATGTTTTTGGATTTTCTGATTTTACGAATGTTTTGTATTTTTTGATTTTAAGGAAGACTTCAAGGATATACACGAATCTGATCTGAATGTAGGTAAAAGAACATGCCCCTAGCATGGTGTGATAGACTACTTCGATATAGGTAGGACAAGCTGACCTTAGGAATGTGCCAAGTAGTACTAGGGTGGAACATGATACGAACACAGGATCAAGCTATGATGCGGACGCAGATGAGCGATGGACAGGGATATGGAAGTACAATGGGTAGGTGATGTAAAATAAGCCGTAGAGATCATAGTGGATGGAGAGTTCTTTATTTACACAAGGTGCCTATTTGCTAGGTTTTCACCAAGGTACTTGCCCAAAGCGCCACTGAAGTGGTTTTCACTAGAGGAAGATTTTTTTTTTATCTTTACTATTTTCAATCCTTTTTTCTGAATCTTTTGGATTTTTGGATTTTTTTTATTTTTGGATTTATACCTTGAAACTTAGGCATAAAACTTTTTAAGACGGGAGCTATTGATGGGATCCTATAGAGGTTCCCCTTCGGGCATTGATAGCTGATATGCCCCTCACTTATAGCTTGTTGTGATGATGAAGGGTCCCAACCAATTGGGTTCAAACTTTCCCTTATTGTTTGGATTTGGTACATTTTTTTTATTCTCATTCAATACCAGTTCTTCAACCTAGAATGACCAACTCCTGATCTTCTTGTTGTGGCTCTGCTTGAGACGATTTTGGTAGACTTGCAAATGGTTTAAGGCATCCATGTGTCGCTCATCTAGTAGTTCTACCTCATTTAGTCAGGATACTCGATATTCTTCATCTGTTATGAGGTTTTGCGGTGATATTCTTAGGGATGGGAGCTCAATCTAAATGGGGAGGATGGCTTCTGATCTATAGACCAGGGAGAAAGGGGTTGCACCTGTTGGTGTGCAAATGCTCATTCGGTAGGCCCATAGGGAGAGGTTCAACCATAAGTTCCAGTCATGACCAACTTCATTTACTGTCTTTTTGAGGATTCTTAAGATGGTTTTATTTATAGCCTCGGCTTGGTTGTTACCATGGGGGTAGTATGGAGTAGAAAAGCGATGTTGGATATTGAATTTTTGGCATAGGTCTCAGACATCCTTGTTTTTGAAAGGTGACTCATTATCTAAGATAATGGCTTGAGGGACACCTTAGCGACAAATGAGGTAATTCAGGATGAACTTGGAAATCTTCTTTCTTGTAATATAGGTCGTTGGTATGGCCTCTATCCACTTTGTGAAGTATTATGTGGCTGTAATGATGAACTTATGTCCATTGGATGAAGTGGGGGTGGTTTTTCCAATGTGATCGAGCCCCTATTGTGAAAAGGGCCAAGGTGTTACAATCAGGTGGAGCTCCTGAGTTGGTGCATGGATGAGGTCCCCATGTTGACATTGCAAGCACTTCTTAACATATTTGTGGGCTTCGTTCTCCATTATCGGCCAATAGAACCCTATTCTCAACAACTTCTTGGCCAAGGTCATACCACTCGAATGTGAATTGTAGATGCCATTATGTACCTCTGTTAAAGTAGTCAAAGCTTCCAAGGTGTTTAAGATCCGTAATAGGGTTCCCTCAATACTCCTACGATATAGGGTGTTACTTTGGATAATAAAATGGGTTGACTTCTTGATGAAGTTTTTCTTTAGATTTGGGGTGATGTCGACAGGGAGGACTCATATTCTTAGATAAGTGTATATGTCATGATACCACGAGTTACTAGGACCAATGATTTCACACACAAATTCAGACTCTGGTACCTCGAATGCTGGTATGAGAAGCTGCTCTACAAGGAATTCTTGCTTTGGGACATTGTGCGGGATCTCTAGGAGTGATCCAATCGTAGCCATTGCATCCGCTACTCTGTTATTTTCTCTTGGTATCTGCTCGAAGGTGATATCAATGAAGGACTCTTTGAGGCTTTCCACCAGTTTCTTGTATGGATTCAAATTTGTGTCCTTCATTTGGTATTCATCATTGACCTAGTTGATGATTAGTTGTGAATCCCCATAGACTTTGAGTGCCATGATTTTCCACTGTACTGCAATCCCGAGCCCTATGAAACGAGCCTCATATTCTGTAATGTTGTTTGTGCAAGGAAAATAAATCTTATATTATTTTGGTATGCAATCTCCTTGTGGTGTAATGAAGAAGACCTAGCTCTAGACCCGTGTTGTGTGTAGGATCCATCAAATTACATTTTCCAGTGATCTGCTACACTAAGGTTGAAGATTGATTCATCGAGGAACTCTGATACCAATGGATTCTCTACATATATTGGTGCTTCTGCCTATTGATCTATAATTTCTTGTCCTTTAATAGCCTTGTGTTCTACATACTCAATGTCATGCTCTGTCAAAATCATAACCCACTTTATCATTTGTCCTGTGAGAGTTTCTTTGGAAAGCAAGTACTTGAGTGGGTCTATCTTTGCAATGAGCTTGATTTGATGTGCTAGCATGTAATGTCTGAATTTATGAGTTGCGAACATGACTTTCAAGCAAGCTTTCTCAATGGGTGTGTAGTTCAGATCACGTCCCATCATGGTTCTACTGATGTAGGAAATAGCTCTCTCCTTCCCATTTTTATCATGTTGTGCCAAGAGAGAACCAAGGGTCGTTATTGTTGCTGATATATAAAGGATCAAGGGTTTTCTAGGAATTGGTGGCATAAGAGCTGGTGGTGTGAGCAAGTAATCCTTCATCTTGTTGAATGCTTGGTCACATTTCTCATCCCATTTGTATGCTACCCCCTTGTGGAGTAGATGAGAATATGGGATTTCCTTATCTACTAATTGCATTATGAATCGACAGATAGACTAGAGTCTTCCTTGTAAGCCCTTTAGTTGCTTCAATGTCCTTGGTGCCTCCATCTTGAGGATTGCCTTAACCTTGGCATGATCTATCTCGATCCCTCTCATTGACATAATGTACTTTATGAGTTTTCCCGATTGCACCCCAAAGACACACTTCTTAGGATTAAGTCTAACTCGACATTCTTCTAGCCTATCAAAGATGGAGCTCAGTGTTGATATATGATCTTGTCATTTTCTTGACTTGGCCAGTATGTCTTCCACATAATCTTCCATAGTTTTGTGAATCATATCATGAAAGATCGGTGTCATGGCCCTTTGATAGGTAGCTCTTGCATTTTTTTATCCCAAACAACATCATGTTCCAATAGTATGTTTCCCAAAGACAAGTGAAAGTCATCTTGTGTTGATTTTCTTTATCTATCATGATTTGATTGTATCCTAAGAATTCATCCATTATTGGTAGCATTTCATGTCCTACCGTCATAACCACAATCATATCTATGTTTGGGAGAGGGAAGTCATCCTTTGGACATGCTCTGTTTAGATCCCTAAATTCAGTGTAGATGCAGATGCCCCTAGTGGGCTTTGAAATAGGTACAAGATTTGAAACCCACTCTGGATAGTCAATTAGTCGTTTGAAGCCACCATCCAAGATTTTTTGCAACTCTAATTTGACTAATAATGCTATTTGGGGATGCATCTTTCTCAACATTTTTCTCACTAGTTTTTCTTCTCGATATACTGCTAAATGGTGTACCACAAATTATGGATCAAGACCTGGCATATCAGTGTAGGTCCATGCAAAGTTCACCTTTCTTTCCCTCAAGAATGTAGCTAGGATCTCTTGTTCTTTGGTTAGAAGTGACTCTGCATAGAATGTTATATGTGGTGTTGCCTTAGTTCCTAAGTTGACAAGATTGCATTTTTCTACTAAGACTGTTGACTTGTCCTGATGAATAGCACTGAGAGGAAGATTGAATATCCCATCCTTCGATGCCTCATAGAGGTTTTCACCGTTGGATGCATCCTTTGTTTTTACTATTTTCGGGTTTGAAAGTGCCACAGTGTGGTTTTTTCTTAAAGACCTAGAGATTATTCTCAAATTTTCAGTTTTGCAACTGAGGGATTCAGTCATCTCCCTGTAATAACCATGTGTGTCCAGTTCAATTCCGAATTTAGATTTATGATATCCACAAGGTATATTATCTCACATTCCCATGAATTCAGAGAGTGCCTCATCATTTTTGAATGTTTTTAAAATTGGTGGTCCTCGTTGGTCGTAGTCTATGAGTTGGGGATACACAAGTTTAAACTCATGGGTTTCGTTGTTCGACTCAAAGGATATAGTGGAAATCATGAATAAGGAGGAGTCTTCAAACAACATAGTTAGTTCAGCAATGGTGTCCTCATCACTGTCACTCCCACATACCTCAATTATGTCAAAGGTAAAATTGTTTAAGGGTAGACCTGTAGATATTGGTAAATGAAGGGGAATTTTAATTGATTTAACGAGGGGACTTCTGCCATGTATGGTTATACTCAGAGGGGTACATCGAAGGCCAAGATTTTTTATGCGCTTCTCAACAATCATGGGTTCTAATTGGTCGTTGTTATTTTTTCCAAGGATTTCATTCTTATTATAGCCCATGCCCAACATTAATTGAAGTCCCTTGTTATCATCATCCATAGGAAGGGCTAGTACAGGTCTTTCATCTTGATAGAGGAGGCTGGATATATCTCTTTCATCCACCACTTGGTTGTCCATGGGATCTAGGGGATTGAGGTAACTCCCCTACCACAAAGGCTCCCTTCTTCATTTTGTAATCTCCACACCCGTTGTCTTGGATAATGACTTTGATATCAGAGATGTCAAGAATAGCGGGTGTCCTTGTCCCAGAAGTGGAGGCTATAGTGGATGGATCTATATACGGAGTTGAAGGGCCTTCATCATTTTTGAGCACTTATGGGACTTTGTAATACTTGGTTTCCAAGTTTTTGCAATGGGTAAAGGGCTCGGGATCACCATGAATTGTGACCTCTTGGTTCTCGTAGGGGAATTTAACAAATTGATGAAATGTGGATGCAAACACTTTCATCCCATGGATGCAATCACTTTCATCCCATGGATGCATGGGCACCCCAAAAGAATGTTATAAGGGAGGTTGAGATCAAGAACTTGGCAAGTGGTTTCCATGATGGTTGGTCCCACTTGAATGGGAAGCTGAATGGTAGCTTGAGACACTCTCTCTTGATCATCAAAAGCTCAGATGGTGATACCTTTTCCCTTTTCAATCACGTCTTCAGAGAATCCCATATTCTTTATTATCTTGAGGGAACAAATATTCAACCGTGCACCTCCATCCAACAAGATCCGTTTGACTTTATTCTTATGGACGAAGACTTCAAGATGAAGTGTGTGATTGTGAGATGGTTGGGCTAGGAGGTCTTGTTCAAAAAATGTTAGGAGATGTGGCATGGTGATGTTTCCAACCATTGCTTGAAATTGATCTACATCAACTTCTATGGGTACAAAAGACTTAGCAAGGGCCTTTTCTAAAATCTCTCTATGTGCAGGCAAAATTTTTAGCACCTCCATGATGGAGAATTGGGTGGGGGTCTTCTTTAGTTGTTCCAAGACATTATAGCCACTGCAAACTAATTTTGAATTTTGGGGGTTGCTCTGGCTTGCATGGATGGTCTAGGGATGGTGATTTTGCTGCTTCGTGTAGTGAATTCATCGTCAGCTTTGGACCCTGGGATATGGACAACACCTACCCATTCATCTAAGGATGCGACAACATGGTCATAAACATGGTTGATGCTACCATACTTCTTGCCTTTTCCATTGTTAGTGGACTTGTCATGATCCGACATCGGATTTGCGTATATCTTAAGGTCTTTATTTCTAGCCGATTGTTCAACTTTGATGGTCTTGTTTTCAATGAGGTCTTGGATTAGGTTTTTGACCCTCATGCAACTGGTTGTTGTATGTCCCTTGATTTTATGAAAATCACACAAGTGCTTCTCGTTATACCATGGTGGCTTAACTTGAGGTTCCTGGTAATTTTCAATGATAGGGAGCGTGATGACTTTAGCATCAATAAGCCACTTCATGAGAGATTCGGTCGATTATCCAAGCGATGTGTACTTTCACTTTGGGGGATATCGATTTCTTGTACTTTGGTCATTGACATTATTGATTGTTTAGGTGTTGTTTTGTTGATGAGACGCATTGGATCGAGGGGTGTTTTTGTTATTTTGAGGTTGTTGATACATTTTTTGTTGCGTGTTTAGCTTTGGAGCATTGATCACGACCTTAGCGTCAACAACACCACCATTGGTTACATTCTTATTTTTTACCCATGTTTGTGGTTTGTCATTTTAGTTTGTCAATGGGCGATTATCTTGATAAGTAGGTGTCCCCCCTTATGCGATGAGAGCTCTTTCGATGCTGAGAGCTTTAGGGATGAGTTGGTCATAGGAGGTGATGCACTAGACTTTGAGATGGAAGGCTAGAGTTCCTTCAATATTTTCAATGATAGTTCTGACTTGATGTTCTTCTAGCATGGCCCACTTGCTTCTATTGGATTTCGATCGCCATCATTGTAAGAAAGATGTAAATTATTCTCCTTTTTTTTGCTTGAGGTTGGAGATTTCCTCCAAGCTTACGTCCATGCCCATGTTGAATGCATAATTTTGCACGAATGCATCTATAATTTCTTGGAATTTATTGATCCTTGGAGGAAGTTAGGAGAACCATTCCATGGTCGGGCCAGCTAGACTCCACAGGAAGAGCCTCATTAAATAAGAGTCATCATAGGCCACTTCCATGCAGTGCACATGGAACTCCTTGATGTGATCTTCGGGGTTTCTGAGTCTGATGTAATTGTCGAATTTCTGGATCTCGAAGCCGTGTGGAAATGGTTTCATCATAATTCTATTATCAAACGGACAAGGGCATAGATTCCCTTGTGATTTAGGGGTCTTCCCTGATTAGATGTCCAACACCTGCTGTGAGAGCCTCTTGATTTGGGCAGATAAATCACTTTGTGGTTCAGGTGGTGGAATGAATGTGTTCTAGCTTGGAGTATTAATTTGGATGATGGGTGTAGTGACTTGTGGACTAGGTAGTGCATTCGCGATATTTTTTTGCATAACCAATGCTTGTCAATATGCTTGTAGTTGTTGATGTACCAACAAAGCTTTTTGTTAGTCTTATTGTTGTTGTTGCACCAACAACGCTTGTTGTTGGTCTTGCTATTATTGTTGCACCAACAATGCTTGTTGTTTGGCTTACTATTGCTATTGCGTCAACAATGCTTTTTTTTGGGGTTGTTGTCGCTATTGCAGCAACAATGCTTGTTGTTGCTATTGCACCAACAATGCTTGTTGTTGGGCTTGTTTTTGAGTCGCCTGTTGTTTTACTGCTTGTTGTTGCGCTTGGTATTGTTATAAGGCTTGTTGGTACACTTGTTGTGCTTGATGTTGGGCTCATGCTTGTGCTTGAGCTTTTTCTCATGCAGCTTGTGTGGCTTACATGACATATTGTTGCAATAAATCCTATTCTTGCACTTGGGCTTGTTGCTATTGCAGCAACACTCGTGTTTGTGTTTGGTAAACCTATTGGGATTGTTGTGCAATTTGTTTTGTTTTTGCTTGTTGTGCAGCTTGTGCGACTCATTGGGTTTGGATCTGCTGGAGTGCATTTTGGCAGGCTTGATGCGCCGCTTGCAAAGTGATGTTATATTGGTTAGCTATTCTCAGATTTGGTGGTAAAGGTGGAGGATTCAGAATGGTATGAGATGGTGTGATGAGGTTGTGTTGGGGTGGTTGTTGAGGTGTTTGAATGATGATGATGGGTTGTGTGTTGGAGGGTATAGTGGATGAGCTGGGTCCTTGGGAGACCACGTTTTGAGATGTTGTGGATGGTGTAAGGGTGGATTGAGATGTTTGGATTGGAACCACATTTTGTTGCGATGTTGGTGGTATACTTGAAGGATTTGGTACTCTTGGAAAATTGATTTGTTTTGATTGATTTTGGATAAGTAAAGGGGGTTTCCCTAAACCAAGGATTGGTGTGGGTGTTGATGTTAGTGGGGGAAGTGGTGGAGGGATAGGTGGTATGCTTCCTCGCAAAAGTGATGATAAGGGATCAAAGATTCCTCCTTGTCCAAATAAACCTACTTGCTCTTGTGATACCATGGGGAGAGAGACTTGTTCCCCAAGAGAATATGTTGGTTTCATGGAGAAGGTTGATGAATTATTAGTGTCATGAAAGATGAGTGGAATGCAAGGGTGTTTCAGATCTTAGGGGATGGATTGACCCAAGATGGTGTTTGCATCCAAGTCTTGATTTTTCACAAGGGGATGTGTTTGAAGAGCCTAAAGTAATGAACTTCCCTTGTTGACAATTGGTTGAGTTGGAGCAAGAGATGATGTGGGTTGGGGAATGGGTTGAATGATGCTTTGAAAAGACGGTGTGAATGAGACCGGGGGCATAATCCAAAGAGATTGCTCCACAATAGTGTTTATGTAAAAATCTTAAGGGATTTTAGCCCCTTCTCTTTCCAATTCTAGCATTTATTGTGAAGGATTGAGTCTCATCATGGCATTTAAATTTTTGTGATTCTCAGGATTTTGGACCATTTCTATGATTTCTTCTTGATTCATTTCCAAGACATTATTGGTGATGTCTTCCACTTGACCTTCCTCTTGAGGATCTTGTGGTAATAGAGGAAGATTGGGAGGGGGATTGCTAGATCCCATATGATTGATTTCAGGTGTGGTTTGACTCAAGTCACTTGAAGTAGATGTTTCCTTGTTGGCTTCCATGTTTTTCTTGTATTGAGATCGAGTTTGAACCATAAAAGAAGGATCAAATTTTAGGTACAAAGAAGAAAAACCAAGTTTGTTCAAGGATCAAAGGATGGTGATAAAAGAGATGAAGGGTGGATGGTGTCAAAAATTAAACTCCTAAGAATCTTGAAGGGATACTAGACTTTAGGAATTTTGGATTTTGGATTCTTGATTTGATTTGTTTTGGATTTGGATTTGGATAATGAACTCATAAACCCCAAGAGGTTGGATGCCTAACTTGGAATAAATTTGTTCACAAGGATTGATAATTTAACTAAGCACATGAATAAGGATTCATCTACACATACTTAGTCAAACAAGATGATTTTTTATTTGATTTAAAGGGTTTTCTAAAAGTCTAGCATGATTTGATTTTTCCAAGATTCGAAGATTTGTTTGGTGGGATGAGATTTGATTGATGTTTGAGGGATGGATGAGAATGTGGATTTTGATCCTAGATTAGACTGAGATAGAAATCGTTTCTACAAGACCTTGGTATTGAAGAGCATGATTGTACTTCCTATGTTAGAAATACAATTTTTTGAAAGAGACTTGGATTTTGACTATAATAAAATTCATACAAATTAGGATTGTTCTTTGAAGCTTTCTTGTAAAATTCATAGACCAACCTTTCTCTAACTTTTTGAAGTCTTGAAAGACATTCCTCATGATCTTTTGGACTAAGGAACTTGTTTCGACTTGGTTTGGGAACTTTGACTTTTTGGGAAACCATGGGATCAAGCACATGTGAGGTTCAATTGTTTGTTATCTTGTTTAGATTGATTCTTTTACCACAAACACTTTCTTGATTATGTTTCAAACTAAATGTCTAATGTCCTACTTTATTTTCATCCCACAAGGTCCATTATGTGGAAATCAAGGCAATGGTTTCCTAATGTTGACTTTAGTAAGAGAAAATTGTGATATAAATCCAAATACTTAGAAGCCTCTAAGGATGAAATCCCTAGGGAAAGCAAGAGAATTTGGATTTGTCAAAGGTATTTTTTCCTTCTAAAGGATTTGAAATTTTGAGGATTCGGTGAATGTTTGTTTTCAAGTGTTTTAGATCCAATCAAAGTGTTTTGATTCCAAACTGATGCACAATCCTAAGATAAAATGAGATAATATTTGTTGAGTTCCCACTTGGATAAATCTAGCTACGCCTACTCTTAGCGGATGATTAGATTCTTGACCACACTGGCTCCCCTCCACGACACACACTTCTTAGGTTAGCCAAGCATTAGTACCCATGAAACTCCCATGGCATACTTCTCATCTCTACTAAGAGCCATAAAAATGTGGGATGGCTTCAGAACGACCGTTCTTGCACCAACAAATAGATTTAAGGATTTGGGCCTTCTAAACAAAAGGTTCTAGTATAGGCATTACATTTGTGGGGGATCATCCATATGAAAAGAGACCATTGCTTCCCTTATTTTCGGAATAATCCTCGTGATACTTGAACTTTCCTCAAGTACCCACACTTATATACCGGTTGAAAGTCACTTGGCTTTAGCGTGTTCTCAGTTGAGTTGTTCCCTAGGGTGATTAATTTTTCCCACCAGATCGGTCCTCAAAAGATTAAAAAAAAAGCGAGCAAGAACATCCGTAGTTCGACCAATCTTTGTTGAGAAACAAAGAGAGAACACTCGTGATATACTCCACTCACACTAGCAAGATTTTGTTCAATTTTAAGAATCCAAATTGAATTGTGGAGGTAATCACTTATACAACTTAATATCACAAAAAATCCTTTTTGATTCTCAAGATCATCGTGAGGCATGAGAGAAGCGCATATGTCTTTTTAAATGATATTAATTTGGATAAGGGATTACAAAACATAAAAGGCACATGTTCATTTTAATCCTTCAAAAGCAAGAATATGAATTCTTTTTAAGCACCGACTTTGAAGTGTGAGATTTGTTTGTTCAATTGTTAAGTCTAAAACAAAATCTAGTAAATTTCATATGGTTCTTTTTAATCCCTTTGTTTTGTTCCTTTTAAGCCCAAACAAAAATTATTGAGTCCTAAAAAGCATGAAGATGACAAAGTCCTTAGAAAAGGGATTATAATTTCTCCCTAGCAAAGTGTTTAAAAATACTTGATACAATGAAATGATGATTTCATAGAGAAGTCATTGTCTTTGTTTCCTCCCTTCACTTTTGATCAAGCCAACCTACAAAAATTGGTTAATACTACAGAAACAAAGGCCAAAACTAGTTAGGAGCCAAAAGCAATCAAAATGAGGAAACACATGTTGAAATTAATTTGAAAACTGATTTTTACCCAACTCCAGCGACACAGTCTGTGATGGCAGTGTAGTTTAAAGAAGTCGGCATTTCGCTACATAGCGTTGTTGGGACTGATAGCAACAAACTGTGCAGAAACCACTGAGCGCAAATACAGTGTTGTTTTGACCAACGAAGGAGTTTGGAGTTTGGATGGTTGGTCGACGAGAAAATGGTAGAGTGTCGTAGTTTGGAATTCAAATTTCTTGGTGGGAATGACTCAGTGCCGCGATTTGGAGTTTGTCAGCATCGCTATATGGCGTTGTTGGACTGCTAGCGGTGGAGTTTGACTGCCAACAATGTAGTTTTCCTATAGACACAAAAACTTCAAAAAAATAATGGAATTTCTCAAAAAAATATGTTAGATTCTTCATATTCGCCCTCCTCCTAGTGCCAAAATATGAATTGTGATCCTAGACTTGCACAAACACAAAGAAAAAACACACAATTAGTCCAATATGCAAGTTAGAAACAATATTCCCCATGAAATCCATTTGAAACATGAAATCAAGAAATGATATGAAGAACACAATAAAAAATATTATTAAATCCTATTTAAATGATCAAACTCTCAATCCCATGGGGGAATTGGTGTCATTTTGATATAGAAAATGACCCTTTCCCAATTTCTTGCAAGCTTGATGATCAATGGTGAAGATTTGATGCTCCTTGGTGAAATTTCTCCATAACCTAGCTATGACAATATGAAAAATGGATAAAAATGGATGTAAATTGCTCAAAAATTGAAGATAGTAATGTTGCATGAAGTTGTGGATCAAAATGCCTAAGATTCTGGATCCAAGATCTAAATGAAAGACCTCTTTTTATAGAAGAGAATTATGTATAAAGAGGCAAAAGAGATGAATGTGGGAAAAAAGACCAACCAATAGCAAAAGGCCACTTGTCAACATGTAAGTGGACAAAGGTGGAGCACATTTTGATGATTGTGCACATAAATGCTATTAGGTGGATATTTGAAATTGATGAAATGATAAGTTGTAGGGAGAAAGAAATGAAGTTAATGCCACTTGGCTCAAGGCAAAAGACATGTAAGAGGCTTTTAATGCCTTGTTGGATGTACACACCGTTTTGGAGGGTTTTTTGAATTTGGAGAATATTCCCTCTTTGATGCCATGTTGAGAGAAAATAGGAGATTTAATAAATCAAATAAAATGATTTACTTGTGCAAGTTGCAAAAGCTAGAGGATTTGAGGGATTAAGATTACGATTAATCGGGATTTGATTAATTTAAAAGGAGTTTAGTTGATGTGACAATTTGATTTAGATTTTTGGATTGATTTAAATCAAAGTTGAGAGGAATATGAATTTAGATTTAATTAAATAAAGTTTAGTTTATTTAATTAAAGAGAATGGTGTTAGTTTTAAATCAAATAAAGATAAATTTATTTAATTTAAATGAGATGACTTTAGAGATTAATTAAATAAAATGAATTATTTAATTAAAAGAGGTACTATAGGATTAACTAAACAAAATGATTTATTTAATTAATAGAAGATGATGACTTAATCAGATAAATTTGATTTATTTAATTAAGAGATGAAATATGATTAATTTAATTAAATAAAGATTATTTAATTAAAGGACTATCAAAGGAGATGATTCAGGATGAACTGGTGTTAGTAAAATTAGGATCAAGTGTATAGGATCAATCTGTATATTTTTTGTGTCTAGAGTAGCTATGAAGGATATACATGAGCAGGTTAAAGAAAGTCTAAAAAGGAGTGTGGAGAAGTACAAAGAGAAGCCAAATTTGAAGAAGGATGTTTAGTTCAAAGTAGGGGACTTGGTGCTTGCACATCTAAGGAAAGAGAGGTTACCCAAGGGTAAATACACCAAGCTATTGATGAAAAATATTGGACCTTGCAGGGTGGTCCACTAGTATGGACAAAATGCTTATGAGATAGAACTCCCTCCTGGAGTGGCTATCTCACCTATTTTCAATATTGTTGATCTTTATCCTTTTAAGAGTACTATGGTTACAGGGGAAGAAGCAGATGCTAAAGGATTTGAAGATGATGAATGGGTTAAATACCTACCACCCATCCAACCAATGAAGCTTGAAGCCATATTGGATACAAGAGAGGCCAAGAGGAGTAGACACAAAGTGTATAATGAATATTTGGTTAAGTGGCATGGATTACCAAATGAAGATGCTACTTGGATGTTAGAGGAGGATGTTAAGAAGCATGGAGTCTCAGTTCATGAGCTCATTTCATCAAGAGAATGAAATATTTTCACCTTGATTGTATGGTGTAGGGGCACCATGGGTATGATAGCTTAGTGATGCATGTTAGGTGTTTAGGCTAGCTTTTTGAAAAAAAATTCATTAAATCATTGTAATAAATTTAATATTTTTTGAGAAGTATACAAGATTCACCAAATTTTTACTCCTTTTTTGAGGGGGGTTCTTAAAGTTATCCCTAATCTCTAATCAAAAGAGATATCCTAGTCTCACTTATGTCTCCAAGTATCCATGAGTACTTGTAACCGATCAATCCATGTCAAAATCCAAATACATGAATAAAACATCATCATGAAGCTCTCAAGCAAATGATCAATGTACCCAATACCAAAAGAACTAAACAAGATCAAAGGCAAAGTCCCAATCATGAATCAAGAACATGTCATGACATCATGATCTCATATCTCCTCAAAAAAAGATCATATGCTCCAATGAACATATCATGTACCTGTATCATGTCAAAAATCTAACATGGGTGATCCCACGATAGTGGTTTACAATTTTTGGCCAAACTAGACACTGAAATTATTATTTTTAAATAAATCTTCATATTCGGACACCTATAGCGGCTAAACCATGAGGAATTTGAAGATGATGCAAACTAGAGTCTCGTCACATTTTGTCTGTAGCTTCTAAAAATATTTTTTTCAAAATTTTTGGAATCAGATTGCACTTTTTTTCCATCTCCCACGAAAATTGGTTATTTTTAAAAAAACAACATTTTTTAAAAGTGACGCTCACCGTATACAACATAATTTGTTTTGTATGAAGGATAAAATTCTAATTTTTTCAAATTTAGATTTGTAACTATAATATCTAGCACTTTCATTTGGTCTCATAGTTTTTTATTGAATATTTTTTCCTTAATCAAGTTTCAAAGTCAAATCAATTGCAATTCAGCCATAGGCAGACTGTATACAATTTTATTTTTTTAATGGATCAAGGACATCAATACCCAGCCTGAATGTATTTTTTAAATTTTATTTTAATAATCTGCTATTTTTCCACATGTGTAGAACAAAGAGCTTGATTTTCAGTGAAAAACCTATGTTTAATAAAACTAAAAAAACACATACATAATAAAACCAAAACATATTAAAATTATATTCATTGGATAGCTCGTTCTGAGGACTACTTGATTCTAGTTGATTTTGTGAATATTCCTCCATTTTCATCCTCAACCTGAGCTCCGAAGTGCCAAATTTTAGGTTTTTTTTTTGTGTCTCAAATGGGGAATGAGGGATAAGGGGGGTTCGTACGAACCCCTTCAAAGAGGTTCTCTTGAACCCCTTTCCATGCATTTTTTTGTTTTCTTTTGGTAGCCAATATTCAAAGGGGCTCGCTCGAACCCTAGTTCGAACGAACCTCTTATTGGTTTAATCGAACCAATAGGTTCATACGAACCCCTAAAATCATTTTTTTTGCCTTGGGGTCATTTTTTGTGATTTTTCCTTCCTCACCTGAATTGTAAACCACTATTGTGGCTTCACCCACATGTGATCAAGAGTACAACATGATATATTACATAAACATCCTATCAAAAAAGGATCATGTCAAATGATAAAAAATGACACCTCAACCAAATATTAAAGAAGTTCTCCATGGAAAACCAATATGTCAACATCTCTATAATCACATGAAGATAACCATCTCTTGCAAAGAATATCATCCACCATCAAATGGTGAATCCATATCATAGCCACGAGGTCCCACTAAACTAGTATACTGATCTTTCCATGGAATAATAATAACCATCCTCTAAATGAATACCCTTCATGGCCCCAATGCAATCAAATAACTCAGCGATGAGCTCCCAAAAGGAAGAGTACAAACCATGATCTCCAAACCAAGAAGCTACAAAACTACCAAACCATCATTATCACAAGCTCCCACTGAATCATATAACCAACATATCCATGAAATCATGATAACAACCTCCTCATGGAAGATCAACCATAACCATGATCCTCAAGCCAAGAAGATACATCACCACAAACTAAATAGGAACCAATCCAATACCACTAACAAAGCACCTATATAAATAATCGTCATGCCAAAGTTCTTAAGCACAAGGAGCATCCATGACACCATGATTACCACCAAATGTACCAACAACATAATCCAACTGTATCACACATGTTTGCATCACATAGTAATGCATAGGCCCCACATAGAGACTACACCTAATAATACCATCTCTCCTCCTCAACATGACAACCAAACTGACAAAACAAGTAACTAAAATAAGACAAAAATTTGAATCTATAATAACACTGAAGCATCTATGGGCATAGATAACCCGCATCTAATTCATAAATGCAACCTGTAAGTATAGACTGCTTACAACACTGCACAGTTCTTGTAGATACAACAATGCAACATACAAATACAACAATATATGGATAATCATGTCAAACAAGAGTAATCAGAGATGTATATGTGAGTACACAATGACTCCAACATCAAATCACCAAGATCTAAATAGTCATAAGCTCATAAAATCACCATAGTCAAAAGAAGCCATAAACAACTCAGATGGAAATAACAAAAAATAAACCATTCTAAAACATCTCCAAACCTAATCCACTATGTAGTGCTTTGAACAATCTTTTTGTCAACTATAAGAAGTCCAAAATCTAACTCCATATGCACAAGTTATGACCTCTCCAAGATCAAAAGGAACATCCAACTTCTAGTAAGAAAATCACTATCAAAATAGCAAAATTCTGAAAAACCAATGATACCACAATGTATTTCTTGGAACCACCTTTCCAACAAGTATAAGAATTCAAAAAATGGACACCCTCGGTGAAAGTTATGCCCCTTGAAAATAAGTTGCCCAATTTGGCTATATAAGCAAACCTGGTGGCCCCTTTGGGTAGCCCACCAGTGGCGGTGGCCCCACCTAGGAGGCACTTCCTCTAGGAGTGGTAGACATTCCATGACATTAAAATACAGTTAAATATTTATATTTAAAAAATATCAACAATTTTTTTTAATTTATGACGTAGCTACTTAAATTTATATTTAATGGTAATTCAAAAAAATTATTAACCCCCTCGCCCCCCCAGTTGAGGCAACCCATTTCTGACAACCGACAAGGTTGCTAGTGAGACCAAAATCCTGTATCGACAAACCTTTCTGGTACTGTTGTTACGTAGTAGAGGCTGTAGGGGGTACACAGGTGGGGTCTACTAACCCCTTAGCCACCCCACACCCGCCTACCCCACACCCGCCTACCCCCATTTTTTTTAATTTAATTTTAAATAAAAAACAAAATCAAGTTATTTGCAACAAGTGTTTTTCATCTACAGAGAAATAGATAATCATATGACCATACGACAAGGCAGATAGGGGAATTTTTTCATAATGGTCAAAATAAGATAAATTTTATGTCAATATTCATCTTTTGAGCCTCCTAGATCGAATGGTGATGTTGGTTTTGTCTCAAGGGGTCATCTGTAAGATTTTCCCTACAAAACCCTCATGATGAACATCCATTAAAAACCCTTTTTCCAACAAATATTCATAAACCCATATCTACAAAAAATAACCACAAATCTGTGACCCCAACACCCCAAATATAGAAAAAACACTTGCACAAAACCCTCATATCTTGCAATGTATTCATTATTTCCATGCAAGCCCTAGATTCAAGTATGCACCAAATCTACTCCAACAAGGGTTATGCAAACCACAACCATGACTTTGATACCAAATGAAAGGAAATATTCATCCACGCAAGATGGTTTCCACATAACCCAAATAGAGAAACTTATGCAAAAAAAAATCAAAAACCATATGCAAAAGAATAAACAACATACCATCAAAGATGGCACAATATATACCTTGGGAAAAAACTCAAGAGGGAAAAATCCAGCCTCCAAAGGCATCCATCACTTATGTTTATTTAACAATAAACATTACAATACATATTTAGAGTCCTCCATGACCACCTTTGAAACATCAAGGTCTTTACAAGAACTCCATGTGAACAAGCATGTAACCACACATCTCATGTCATGCTTCAAACCTCACAAATTCTAACAAGATATACTCTCAACCAACCAACTACCCAACCTTAAACAACTACCCATGTGTTTAATTTTATAGAAATAAACTCACACAAAACCACAATGTGGTATTATATAAAACCATGTGAATAATACCATGATCTTATAAAACCATTAACCCTGAGCATTTACTATTGGTACTAAGTGTTCCTAATATTAAATATTATTCCCATGTGCAACCCCACATTAAATATTTAACCCAACGATACATACACCACATAAATTGGCCTCAAGAATGCTGGACCCATGTAATGCACACATCCCTAGATTCCCTAGGTGCACCATATAATAAATAAATATTACATTAATAGCATTACACAAGGTGTACAACACACCTTTTCATAACAACCCTTGCTTAGAGCCCAAATCCTAGGGGGTTTATATTGTTGCTTTGGGATACCAGAAATTAACTTTTTAGAAGTTTGAAGGGGTTGAAGTCTCTCAGTGGAAGAGTGTGTGGAACAAGTTTTCTTGGCCTAAGTGCAACTTTTTCTCTTGTTTGGTTGTTCAAAATAGATGCCTTACTTGGGAGAATCTCCAAAAATGAGGTTTCCAAGGTCCTTCCTTTTGTGTTCTTTGTAGAAATAGTGAGGAAAGCTCCTCTCATTTATTTTTCAATGCTCCTTCTCAAGGGTAATCTGGTACTTTTTGTGGGGATTTTGGAAGCAGACTCATTTTGATGTTTCATCTATGATTGAGTTTTGGAGGACTTAGGGAGACCCATGGTAAAGGCTTTCTTTCTTCAAGTGGCTTGGAGCATTGGTCCCACATGCATCCTATGGCAATTGTGGCCAGGAAATAATCATAAAATCTTTCAAGGGATGAGACTGGCAGTCCACCAAATTCGATAGTGAATAATGGGCATGATCTAAGAGATGGTGTGCATTCTAAATGTGAGGTTTCTTATCTCATGGAGGTGGGGTAGAAAGAGTTGATGAAGAGGTTGGATTTAATTGAGAAATATTCAAGAATATGAAGGGAGAAGGGGAGTTGTCGTCCTAGAAGAGAAAAATAGAGGGAAGGGGGATGGGCTCCACCTCCATGTAGAGTTTTTAAAATTAATACTAACGGTTCATCTAGGTTAAATCGTAGACATTTCAGAGTTGAAGGGGTTGGGAGGAATAATTTGGGTCTTGGCATATTTGTATTTTCTATATAAGGTTCATCACACTAACAATCTGATGGAAGGATTGGCTATCCTCACAACCCTTGAAAGAGCTTGTGTTCTAGGCTAGCATAGGATTATGTGTGTTTAATTCTCATATTTTGATTGCCATGTTGAATGGTCAGAATTTGGATGGAGTCTACTTAAAGTTAGCTTTAGTGGTTCAACATATTCTTCGGTTGAGTGAGTTGATGGAGGAAGTTTCTTTTGTCCACATTCTGAGGGAGTGGAATGGGGTGGCTGATCGTTTGGATAAATGGGCCTCATAGTGCGCGAGGGACTAGAAGGTTGATGAACGGGATTAGTTATCCTAGGACCAAGTCCAAACTTTGGAAATGTTGATTAAGGAAGATATGGGTGATGAAGTTGGGGACTAGAGTGTTTGGTTCTCCTGTGGTCGTGTGGTGGTAGTGTTGCTAGCAAGGCTTTATTTCCTTGCTTGGTTTAGTGTTTATCCCACTCTTGATTATATTTATTTTATATTGATCTAATAAATTTTTACCCTTTATTTAAAAAATCCAATAATAAAAAATTACATATTTGAAAACTAGACATCATGATTTATAATGGGTTTTAATTTCATAAACCAATTCTAAAAAAAAAAAAAACTCATCTATATTGCCAAAGTCAATTATATATCTTGGCATTGCCTTAGTCTTTTAGTTGTAGGTCCAAGGCTAAGGGTTGGGTTACCAAGCCTTTCTCAAGCCTAAAACCAAATCAAAAAGTAGGTTGAGTTTTTTTTTTTTTTAATAATGGGTACCCATTCTATTTTTATAATGGGTACATGTTTAAGAATGAGATCTCGATCTAAGGCTCAGGTTTCTCGTTCCTAAATAGGTACCCATTCTTGTTAGCATTTATTGGTTGAAACTTCCCCTCTTCATGGACCCAACTTGCACTTACCCTTGTAATTTTAAAGAATCTCCCTATTTATAACTTGCAATTATAGTTTAACAAATTAGAAAAATTTAACTATTTGTACTTCAAACATACATTTTGAGGGTCATAAATTATTTCCCATTTGTAACTTGTACTTTATTAAAGAAATAAAAAATAACATGCAACTATGAACGTAAATTGATGAACTCAATTTGGTAAGTGATTTGACCTTTGAGAATGTTCAATAATTTGTGAGCAAGGACAAATGATGCAAGCATTTAATATTTTGGAATCACACAAGCTTACCTCACATGGGAGCTTAACATACAAGTTTACCATTGACAAATCATGTAGGCTAATGATTTGATGACACATGTTGATTCCATGGCATAAAATTTTAAAAAATTCCCAAGGTTAAAAGTGAGGCCAACAATTATGCAATGGAAAGACAATGGTATTTGGCAATGAAACTTGAATGTCCTCAATTTTTAGGACTTCATCCAGTGACCTAAATAATTGAGTAATTAATAAAATGGCATAAGGAAGTAGATAACAAACCTCAATCTACCTAGAAGAAGAATAAGAATAACTTCTTCAAGTTGAATAATTGGGTCCTAGTGAAAAACCCTAAATATTGATTGCATACATTCCAACATTTCTTTTTCACAATTCTTTTTTGCATACTGTACTATATTTAAATTAATAAAGAAAATTCCTTTATGAACCATTCTATATATGTTTATATAATACCCAAGTTTTTTCCCACATAGCTAGCAACCAATCATCAAAATCCTTCATAGAAGGTAAGCTCTCCTTTCTTAATTAAACAAAGAAAATTCCTTTTTTCAATGCAACTTCTTCATTACCAAAAGCTTTTTAGATTTACTCGCAAGGGCATAATTTTAAGGTTTTTGTAAGAGTGCTACCTTGTCTAGGGCCTCCTTGTTCCCATCCAATGTCACCAAATACTACACATTTTAGAACCAATGAAGTCTCCTCCAAGCCTAGAATTGCTTTGCATGACCTCCTATTATAGCCTCCAACCTTCCATCACCATTATTGATGTCATCTCATTGATTGAAAATAGTCAAGAAAGCACTAGATAAGTACTACGTTTCCTCTCACAAGATAAATACTTGGACAATACCCTATGTTAGGCTCAACAATAATCTAAATGAAAAGAAACCCTAAAAATTATTTATATGAGAGATGGGATAAAAGCATAAAGTTTTAAAAATAAAATAACAATAAACATAACCAAAATCACAACCTAGAAATAAAGGAACATAACAAAAAAGAAACACATAGACATAGAACATCAAGAAGGAACAAGGAAGAAGAAAACATGATTATGGAGGTGACTATTCATCCCCCTTTAGAAACATTTGTCCCCTTTCATAGCTAAGTGTGTATGCTTCATCTGGTAATGTTGTGCATTTTAATTGTCCTTCTTTCTTCAGCCCTTTTGCTGGATTTTACATGGTTGTCAAATATCAAGAACAAGAAGTTGCCAGTCACCACACAGGGACTGAAAGAAACAGTAGCAACTTTATTTGTGTCGAATCCAAAAGTGCACATTGAGACTAATAATTGTATTAATGACTCTTAAAAATACTCTATGGTGGAAGTACATTTTTTTATCGTCAAAATGTTATAAAGAGTCCTGCTTTAAAAAGCAAAAACTTTCAGTCTCATAATACGCTACGCACCTTAAAACAAATGGGAATGGAAGCTTCACAAGCACTTTTTTTTTGTTTCTTTGATTGTTGTGTAGAAGGAAAGGGAGGAAAAAATAGTATTTCCATATCTGATGGTATGGGCAGGCGAGTAAATGATAAACATATGGCAATTTCATGGATTTTGGTTTTATTCAGAGTCGTCATTGCATACATCATCAGAAATAGACCAACTCCAACTGGCGGCCATCATAATTTCTACCCAAATCTCTTCAACGAAAAAGGCCAAATCAATCACAATAGCTGTCATTTTAGGGTTGAAAAGAATTTCCAAGGCTAAATTTCACAGTCTAACCTGCTCGTGGTGTAATGGTAATTGGATGTATGAACTCCCAATCTCAATCTCTACTTTATGATAAGGTAACTTGCAACATAATACTATTTAATTATAATTTAATCATTACAGCATATGAAAATCATCACATAAGAAAGGCACACATTTCAACTTCCAATAATAAAAAAATGTCTACATATTTTCAAATTAGGAGATTTCACATCATAATAAATCCTCACAAGATGAGGTACAAAGTCAATCCCAACGACAACATATACATATTATAATTTAATGGATATAATCCAAAATATGGATTGTTCAATTTAATATAATTAAGTTCAACAAGATACAATTTATCACTTTATTCATGAATCATGAGATCTTTCTTTATATTTTTTCCAAAAACTAGAAATAGAAAGCTTCAACTATCAAGATGCTACAAAAGCCTTATATTCCCTTCAATTTGTATCTCCAAGAATCTAACTAGCCCCATTGGTGATCAATAGCACCCAATGATGTGGGGCCCTAAGGCTTGCACCTCTAGACTAGGAGGCTACTGATTGGGTAGTCCAACAACACTCACATAAAGCAAGGTAGATGAAGAATCATGCATACTGATCATCTCATACATGGGGCATCCAATTACCACACTTATATTTTGATCACAACATCAACAATTATATAATAGGAATGATGATAACCACCAATTTCTAACAAAGGAAATGCTGATATCCATCAATTTACCATACTTAGGTTTTTTGTACACAAATTATATTCAATTATCTAATGAAATAAAGGAAGAGGTTATTAGATGAAGGGTATTAAAGTGACATCATGATCATGTTAAGATGATGTAGTGCTCAGAAATATACCCCATATACAATGAAAAATAGTCAATTGCATTCTAAAACATGGAAGAATGGTGATAATTCCCTTCACTATCATGTAATGAATCCAACATAGAGATTATATGTTAGGAGAGGATTATGTCTTCATTATGTTTATTTTTTAATTCCTTTTATTTGTATCTTTTAGATTTTTTCCTCTCAACTCCCACATCCATCTACAACTAATAAATTGCTCAAGATAAGTTATCAATTTTATTTCAAAACCAAATCTCCTCAAAGAATCCATATGCAATCCACGTAATCTTGAGCATGAAAAATGCGAAATCCATTTGAAAAATGCATATATCAAAAGTAAATTACCTTCAACAAATCAAAGCCTCAAAATGGAGGTTGTACTCCCTTAAAACACAATTCAAATCAAGCTTTGTAATCTTCTTTGGGATCCAAATCGTAAGCAAGGTTTCCAAGAAATATTTTTATAAATCAAAAGGTCACACACAAGGAGGAGATGAGAGGAAATGAATGATAGAGAAAGTATTTTAAAATTACCTTTTATTTTCCTTTATGTCAAAAATGCCCAAACCCCCCAAATAGCATTTCCATTTTCACATTATTTCTAGTTAATTTTCAAGGGTAAATATTTTACAAGTGATATTTTTTCATTTCAAATAACTAATTACTTTCCAAAATAATAGATGCATAAAATTTTAGATAAAACTATTTAATATTTATAATTTCCTTTTAAACGTTCAATATTTAAGTTACATAGCACCTCATCTAAGTGAATCTAGATTAAAAATGTATACCTCTTTTCAAATCTAGAACATAAATTATTTGTTTCACAAAAAAATTGCAAGATTTATGAATATTAAATAAATTTAAACACGAGAAGAGATAAATAGCCTATGTAAAACTCTCATATATTTTATGGGTTTCCATAACATAGAAATGTTGACACCAATTTGGATCAAAGGGTCATAGGACTACCTTAGGCACATCTCACAACTCATAATTGAGTGAGATAGGGTATTCAAGAATAACACATTTACCCAAGCCAATACTCTCCAAATTAGTCATTGTTAGGAAACTTGTGCCTACACACATAGTTAAAATATTAGATGCATCTACATGTCAATGCACAAGAATAGTCAAACCATGGAATATAAATCTATATGACAATATTAAATAACTACATCTAACTAAAATCATCTACAACTAATATAATCTAGATATAAAAAATGTGTAATCAATAATCCACAATGTTGATCTAGATACTACAGTCATGATCAATATATAAAGTAAAAATAATGAAGCTAAGCATTGCTAGAGTTTCAAACATATAGTCATAACATATGCATCCAAAATACAGACTCAAGCATCCAAATGACAATAAAAAATATCATCGATAATAATAATAGTATCAAAATTGAATAGAAAACAAGAAAAATACACATGTGGGCCTTACATATATGCCACAATAAGTAAAAAATTGGATAACTTATAGGTTATAGGAAATTTTAAAATGGAAAATTTTGTGATGGAATCACATTGATTCTCTAGCCATGTGATGCAGTAAAGATCAGGGGTTCTTATCAAACCACCAATCTTGCAGCCTTAACATGTCATCCAATCCACATTAACATACCAATGGAAAAATATTCTGAAATATATATTTATTTCAATGTTTATATACACATTCATACGTGAAAAATCCTCAAGATTAATTACATATATGGAGGATTCAACATTGAATAAAATTCAAAAAAATTACAAGCTTTTCTAGACACATCTTGTTTACAAGTCCTCAAATCCTCATATCTTCAAACCTTCTTTTCTTCACTCATCTTTTGAAACTTGATTTTTTTCTTCATTATGCAGCTCTCATGGCTACCTTGAACACCTACAACACACTTGCAAAATCCATTTTCTCTTCTTATATTCCTCTTATCTTCACAAGTTGATTTTTTGCATTCTTCATTATGGAACTCTCAAGAACAACTTGCAAGTTATTTCTCCAACCTTGTTGTTGTTGATTTCTGCCTTTTTACACCATTAAAGGCTATATCTAATATATTCTTACATCCCTTGCAAGCACCAAAAAGTGGCACCCAAATCTTCCCTTTCATTTCCCTCAACTTGATCTCTGAAATTCCTTCACAAAGAATTAAATAAAGACATAGTTTTGCTTCCAAAATGTGTTGTTAATTTTTCTTCACCATATCAAATGCCTTGATTTTTTTGATAAGATAAGAAGCATTTACAAGGTGTTATACCCTTCACATAGGAGCCCAAAGGGCCAAAAAGAAGCTAGTTCAAACCAAAAAATGAACTAGAAGAAAACAAATAGAAACAGCTGACCGATAGTTGTAGAAATTAGACAACCCCAAAACCAAAGGGGACTAATTTGACTCCCAAAATATGAGGCCATGAAGAAGCAATGAATTTGGGGAGTCCATTCTTCTTCCTCAGCACAACCAACTAGGAAGACTCATAATCGATATCCACCGAGCGGGGCGAGGGGAGCGGGTCCACAATAGCCACCTCGGGAAAGGAGCCACCATGCAGCAAGGGAGCCAACGACAAGGAAGAGGAGCCAGGAGCAGATAAAGGATTAGTAGAGTCATTCAACAAGGGGCGAGCAGGGACCGACTGAACATTGATATTAGATTGAGGCAACAAAGGTTTCACGGCAAGGATAACCGGAAGAGGAGCCCGGGAGGGCTCAAACACCAAGGGAGGAATAGGAGGGTCACCCTCCTCAAAGGAATCATTTGAAGAGGGAGAGCCAACCGTGAAGTCATCAAAGAGAGCATTCTTCCACCAAGTAGCAGTGCCCTTGCGGTGAGCAAGAGGGCAACCAAAAGCCAAACGACTTGTGGAGGAACACCTCCTGCACTGAAAGGGGAGGCCCTCATAGTTTAGAAGCTACGATCAAGGTTTTTCCACAACCATTAAAACCAAATCACCATGGAGAAGTTTGGAGATGTCCAAATCAAATAAAATATGAGGCACTATAGTATGCCCTAGATCCCATGATTTAGAGTCCACCTTTAGAAATTTTCCAATGGAGTTGTGAATAGCTTCAAAACAAGAAAGCTCCCAAAATTGGAGAGGGAGATTCAGTAGCTAGACCCAAACAGGTATGATATTCAGTAGCTCAATAAGAGGGTTGAAAGAGTGCAACCAAGGCCTGATGGACAATGAATGGATACCCCACATCCACCCCCTATATAACACACATTCCCTCTCTACATGGGAGGAAAAAGAAGGAAAGGAAAACCCCCTAACGCTAGGATATAGCTCAATCTGCCCAAAGACAACAGGCTTCCAAGAGACAAAAACCCACTCATGTAAATCCAAAAGGGAGGGCCACAAGCCATTGAACTTGCAAACCACACCCTGCCTCAAATAGAAATCCTCATTTTCGACCACTTCAGGCCCACAAACTACAACAGGGGAAGCACAGGCACAGGGCAGAGGACAAACCTTGGCCAGAGCAGGAAAAGAACAAGCACCATCCTTAGACACCACCTCAAAGAAATACTTTCAATGACCACCCACAACAGAGGCAAGCAACACCGGGGGAAAAGACACAGCTTCACCCACACTAGGTAGCGCAGCCTCCACACCAACACTGTTCTCCAACAAAGAAAAGGATGAGGAACCAGAAGGAGCAAGAGGAGCCCCAGCGCACCCCCCCCCCCCACAAATCCCAGCAATCAAAGGCTCGGGAGAAGCCACACCCAAGCCCAAAAAATTGACACCCAACAAGGATTGTTGGTTCCCGCCCTAAGCCACATCCACACCCTGGCGCCCATCCAGCAACAGATGAGAAACAAGTGACTTCCCCTATAGAGCCCCGTCCAAGAGATCTTGCTCAGAGCCGGACCCCAAAAATTTTGTCCATTGCACACCAGATACACTCCAGCTTAGCGTCATTTCAAATTTATGGCCTGTCTTGATGTTGTAAATGCCTTTGGAAAATGAATAAAATACAAAACCAAGTCGTGCTCCTTTGATAATTGAAGAGTCATTTATTGTTTTTTCAAAAATCACTATCTTTTCCCTCCATTTTAAGCACCCAATAAGACAAGAATGGAATGTCAAAGGTCACTTGACTTATGAAAACTTTGATAAAATGTTCATATTAATTCTTATTTTCAAGTTCCATTTAATATTCCAATGGACCTTCTTAAACCCTCCAAGCCTTGAAATAATACAATAATTTTAAAATCACATTAAACACATTGTTTGCCTTTGATTTTTGAAATGAAAATCCAAGTATTGGTAAATGGAGATCTTTTATCCTTCAAACACAACACAAGATGCTCTTGAAGCTTCAACCCACACCAAAATACAAAATTAAACATGAAAATAAAAGACATTTTATTTTGTTGGTGTTGATTGCCAATCTGCCCAAATGCTCTTGCATGATCACCATGTTGTTACTAAGATATGATAGTACCCTCTTACTTGATACCCTCCCTCTACTCGATGATAATGTACCTCATAAAACTAAAGGAAACACCATAATTATAACTATACAATAATTGATTAACAAATTCATATTATTTAGTCAAAAGTCTAAATAAAATTATTGAACATTAATAATATTGATCAGTATTAATTATTAAAATAAATACTCATAATTCATCATAGCAATTTTTATTAACTATTAATCAAAACCATTTATTAGTCAAAACTACTAATAATAATGAATTTTTACAATGTACTATAGTATCAAAGGTCTAAATCTACAATGAATCTATCATGCCATAAAAATTAAATTGCATCAAATTTCAATAATGCGAAAATGAAAATTGCATCCTCCATAAATTTCTAAGGATGACATAGTTCAAATTTCATCATTTTTTTATGCTTTGAATCCTGTCTAATTTTAATAAATTCTTATTTACAGTTAATTTTTTTTTATCAAAACAATAAATAATTCTCCAAAGACCATTGAAATCAAATAAGCCAGAAACTTCCATTCATTTTATTTCAACACATGTCTAGTTAGAGTCTTAATTAATCATACTTAACTCTTAATATACCTTTTTTTATTACATTAGTTTATACACTTTTAGATAGTTAGAAAATATCATTTTTATATTCAAGAAGTACTAATTTTGAAGATGAGATTGAAGGTTGTGATAATTATAAAAAGGACTTGAATAAGCATATGTTTAAAATTAGAAGTGTCCAAATCAATTCAAATGACTAACTAGTGGGTAGGGGAAGCATCTAGTGATTGTGTACCCCAACTCTTAACACTTCAAATTTATATGTAGTTTTTTCAAATTATTTTAAAATTTATATTAGATTACATGGTAAGAAGTCAAATTTAGGTCTATGGGATTGAATATGATGTTAAATTAACATGTTTTTATTAATAAAACAAGTTAGTCAAATATATACTAAAATTATGTTTTCTTGATACATTTCTTTAATATCAAATCATATATTATTTTTTATCTGACTTTTTTTTCTAAAGTCATTTCATTGTGAGTGGTCTTTGAACTATTAGTGGAGTTGAATGACTTACAAATAATCCTCTACAAATCAAATCTTATAAAATACAAAAATTATGATACTATAAAAAAAAAAAATCAAAATTAAGTTTAAACAAAAACTTAAAAGAAATCAATTATTTGTGACTAATTTTAACAAAGTAGATACCCCACAATTCTTTAAAAAAATAGAAAAGCAGATAGTAGACACAGATAGAAATAATACCTTGTCTTACTCCTTACAATATAAAAGGAAACCCACCATTAAACCTGAATGAAAGATATTTGGGTTGTATTCTTTCAAAGCCGTCAATTCTATAGTGAGTTCTTATTACAAAAAAAGCGTGGTAAGTGTTCAAATAGGTTTCTATTTTTTATTTATTTTTAATGCTGGCATTCTTACTAGTTCTAGGAAAAGTCTCTCTTGAGATGCAAGCAATAATCTTCCTTGTCCAATCATAGGTTTACATTGTTATAAACCAATATCACCTGCATGCAATCATCTATCACATGGAAAAGACATGCAGAACCAAAGAAGATGTTCTATAAACCTCAAAATAAAAATGCATTATTGAGAATCAATTATTACAAAGAGATCAATCCTTATGAAGGAGATCAAGAAACCCTAAAAGGGAAACCCTAAATGAAACCCTAGTGTGCACACTTAATAATTAATCAATTATTAATGTGCCTAAGTTTAGGTTAAGCAACTAAAGGAATAAGTGACTTAATTAATTAACCAGTATGATATAATTAATTAAGTATAATAACTTATTACTCTAACACCCCCCCTTAAGATGAACTTAGGAAGAAGCTAAAACACTAGAAGAAGAAGCATGCAAGCAAGGATGGGTCTCAGCAACAAAGGCCTGATTAGGTACCCATTTACAAATGCAAGAAAGAGGTAGAGAAGGAAAAGCCAATGGGAAAAACCCCCCTACAATGAGATGACATGCTACAAAGAAGCACTGGAAGAGCATTGTAGAGTAACACTGGAACCACAATCTGGCAAGCAAGGAAAGATACTTTTGTCTACAAGAAACCATATCGGAATCATAATGATGCAACAACAGACTCGATGCCATAGAACACTCGAAAACTCCAAACGGGAACAACCCTAGAGTCTATGAAGCAGTAGTCGATTATTGAATTAATGTGATACTGAAATGAAGTGCAAAGATGCAAGTTGCACTCTCCCAACTGCCAAAACATCCAAGTAATCTCCAAAACACCCATCGGGCCAAATCTGGATTAACGATAAACCTAGGATAGATACAAAAAAAAGTGCATGGACAACAACATAGAGCTCCTCAAAACCTTTCCAATGCCGCAAAGATAGCGAAAATCGAAGATCGTGGCAAAAAGTTATGAGCTCAGAAGCATAAAATAAACATCCGACTTCAAATAGAAATAAATGTAGTAAAATAGAAAAATAAACTGTAAAATAAACTGCACCACAGGAAATTTCTCGGAACCATCTTTCTGGCAATATATCGATGCCCAATTTCGATACCGTATGCCCAAGTTATGCCAAAAAGAAAAAAATTGCTCCTTTAGGGAAAACTGGTGTTAGGAGGAGGCAAAGAGGCCGTACAGCCGCTGACGTCAACACTTACTGAGCATAAATTTGACTGCCATTTGGCCGTCGTCGCAAAAAATTTGGCCCCCTGCATAAAAAATTCTGGGACCTGGTCACCCATGTGACCAGCAGTGGGCGCTAGGAGTTCGACAGGGGGCTAGGCGCATATCACCCAGTCCCCCATGTGACCGCGGACTGCACTGGAGGGCCCACGGGGGCTAGCGATGGTGAAGGGGTGCTGCCGCCTGAGGCCGCCGCTCCTGGTGGTCGTCGGGTGGCGCCCTCCATTTATTTTGGCAACGCCAAATATCCGCCCAAAACTTGCATTTTTTTCAATTTTTTCAATTTTTTTTCGAAGTTTGTGCCTCAAGAAGCATGCCAGGGAGGTCGTACAACTTCCCTGGCAAATTTGTTTTGCCTTCCAGACCAACTTCTCCAAAATCGATGAAACGAAGGGCGATCTTAGGGTTTTTGACTGCTGTGAATGCGATGGTGACCTCTATTTTTGCTCAAAACGCTCCAAAAAAATAGGCTACCCCCAGAGCTTGCAAAAAATCACCGAGCTTGAAACCCTCACAGATTTGGCAAATGATGACCAAAATCATAAAAATAAAAGTCAATCCTGACTTTTTCTAGCGCTTTGAATCCAATGGTGAAGCCCAATCTGATCCAAAATGCCACATAGATGAACTTAAGGCATGATACCCTCTAGGAACCCCGAACGAACTCTGCAATGATTTTCTCCAGAATTTGAGAAGGGGTTGCATGTCAAGGCTCTGATACCATTTTAGAAACCAAGATCACCTGCATGCAATCACCTATCACATGCAAAAGACATGCAGAACCAAAGAAGATGTTTTGTAAACCTCAAAGTAAAAATGCATTATTGAGAATCAATTATTACAAAGAGATCAATCCTTATGAAGGAGATCAAGAAACCCTAAAAGGAAAACCCTAAATGAAACCCTAGTGTGCACACTTAATAATTAATCAATTATTAATGTGCCTAAGTTTAGCTTAAGCAACTAAAGGAATAAGTGACTTAATTAATTAACCAGTATGATATAATTAATTAAGTACAATAACTTATTACTCTAGCATACATCACATCACCTTCTGCATGTAATTGATCTTCGTAAACATTATTGGAACGTGGCAAAATATGACGATATTATTGGGCCCCAAGGCCTGCGTTCTTCAACATATGCTTTCTTTCTACTTTACAATATTTGTTGCTAATATACTATTGTTCTCTTTATTTAATATATTTGTTATTAGACTAATAAAGTTTTTTCTAAGGCCGTGTTCTTTTAACATCAAGGAGGGGTATTTTTTTATTAAAACAAGGAAAAATTACAAAGCAAAGGCATTAAATGGCCCTATCAAGTTCAACCAAGTGATCCAATTGATGAGACAAATATGGGGGTAGTTGACTCCGATCCACCAAATTCCAATCATGAATATGATCAGAAGCCCATTTAGCCAAGCAATCAACAGCCCCATTCCATTCTCGAGGAATATGAGTGAAAGTAATATACTCCAGAGAAGCATAGAGAGTGAGAATTTGTTCAACAATCAAAGCTAGTTGCCAGCTCACATCATCCAAATATTGCCTTTTTAGTAAGTTCACCACACCCTGTGAGTCAGACTCACATATGATCCTTCACCATCCCAATTGATTAACCCACTCCACAGCCAATAAAATGGCCTGAGCCTCCATAAGATTATTAGTATGAAGACCCTTATACACAGAGAAGATAAACTGAACATCTCCAGAGCTATCCCTGCCAACACCCCCAATGCCAGCATGACCCAAATTTCCACGAGAAGAGCCATCTGAGTTGATTTTTAAGACTCCATGAGGAGGAGGGGTTCATCTTCCCTGCCTATTCACCTTTGGGGTAGGATGTCTACATCTGTTGCGCATGAGCTGTCGTTGTGGAGGAGGAAGATGAAGATGATTCCAACAACCAACATCACGAGGGTCCACCAGCACAGTCATATCACACTTAGCCACAATAGTTTCCCCTAAAGAGTGTAGAATTTTCCACCATAGGTGAGGAGCCCTCAACAATGAATTCTGAAAAATCCGCCTATTCCTCTCCAACCACAGGTTCCAGATAATAAAGGATGGCTCAAGAGCCCAAGCAGCCTGAAGAAAGGTGGCAGAAATGGGGGCCCTGCCCCATCGTTCCT
The DNA here is from genome assembly GCA_007115665.2 of Sequoiadendron giganteum. Lineage (NCBI taxonomy): Eukaryota > Viridiplantae > Streptophyta > Pinopsida > Cupressales > Cupressaceae > Sequoiadendron > Sequoiadendron giganteum. The sequence goes on along the minus strand of CM021107.1, from coordinate 21,296,355 downwards.
CAAACTCCACCAAAGAGGAAGCATGCCAGTAGGCCGTATTCCACACCCCCACCAGAAATGCCAAATCTCCCTAGCATAGGAACATTGGAAGAAGAGATGGTAGACACGCTCTTCACAACTATGACACAAAACACACATAGAGGGGTCGTGAAAATCACACTTACATAAATTATCCCAAGTAAGACACTGGTTTTGAGCCACTAACCACATAAAGAAGTTGCACTTGGCCCATGATAACTTGTGCCAAACTTGCTTCCACCAAGGGACCTCAATGTCCCCAAACAACTGCCTGCCTAACTGCTTATAAGCAACTCTTTCTTTTTAAGCTAAATTCCCATAAAACACCATTGAAATAAGGAGTTCTAAAAATACACGCCCTCTTCCTTCCTAGTGTAGTACCTATCCTACAAGGTTCTTGCAATTCCAATTATCTATGTATGGATGTTGAGAAGAATAGACAAGGCAATATTTTTAAGGCATTTCTAGAGTTAATTGATTGGCTACATTTTGGCTACATTTAAATCATTTTCCAATCACGCTTAGTCCTTATTTCTAGAACTAGTAAAGGATTGCAAATATATTTTTCTTAGGGTTCTAGATTTAATCATAGAAATGTCACCCTCTATGCTAGAGATCTCTCTCATTTGGAAGTATATAGGAGATAGGCCAAACAATGATGATTTTATAAATTGTGTATAAAGAAAATGAAAACTATATGGTAAAATTAAGATCTTAGCTATAATGAAGGACATCTTTTTTATCTCCATTATGAACCATGAAGATTGTGTCTAAACCCTAGTGGATGGTCTATGGACCCTAACTAAGTCAAGTCTCTTCCTTAAAAATGGAAATTGGATTTTGATCTTGAGAAGAAATGCATTAACATTGTACTCATTTGGATTAGGTTTCCAAGCTTGCCATTGGAATGCTAAGAGGAGGAGCTTTTATTGGGTATTGCTAACTCTATCAATCAACTCTTAGCTTTTCATACTATGACCAAATACAAAAAATCTTTGTTGCTTGGCAAATTTTTTTAACACAAATGTGGATAAGCAACTTCCTTCTTTGATCACCTTGTCCTCTAAATTGAGTGTTGGGGTGCAATAGATTGTTTATGAGGATATCATGGTTATGTGTTATATGTACCATAAATTTGACCACTCTAGTACCACATGCCTAAGCTATAGGAGGAAGCAAACATTTTGGAGAAAGAGAGGAGTTTATTCATCCTCAATCAGTTGAAGACTTTCCTTTGGTGAGTGCAAGAAAGGAGGCATGTTCTTTGGTTACGAATTAGACCCAAAAAAATTTTTAGCCATGTTCCTTCTTTAGAGGCCCTCAAAGATGGGAGAATTTTGGAGGAGACTTGTAAGGAGATAAAAACTCGTGAGAGCCTAGCTGATGTAACTAGCCCAACACATGGGATTCAACATAGACTTGATTCACCTTCCACAAAGAATGGGAGAATAACTAACCCCATTAAGAGGGATGAGGGAGATGAATCTCAAAAAACATTTGAAAGACATATGGTAACCACCATTGAAGGGGTGCTATAAATTAAATTTTGATGGGCTTCCAAGGGCAATCTGGAAGATTCTAGGGTTGGGTGTGTTGTTCATGATTAGAAGGGGATGTGGTGTTTTGGACCTCAAAAAGACTTAAAATGGCGAAAAATAATGAGGTTGGAATTTCAGACCCTCCTCCTAGATTTGAAGTTGTGTAATAATTTCAACTGAATCAGATCATGATAAAAAGTGACTCATATCTAATCATCAACACAACCAAAACTAAGAAATCTCATAACTAGAAGTTGAATTATTTCCTAAGCTCAACAATAACCTTGTTTGAGGATTCAGAAGATTTTATAATAAACCACATTTATACGGAAGTCAATATGGGAGCTAATGTGCTTGCCAACTCAAAGGGTCGATAGGGATGTAGAGCTCATTGTGGACTCACTAGGTTTGAAGTGTCTTTAAATAATTGTCTTTTGTAGTTGGCGTCAATGGATAATCATCATTTATTTACGGGGTAGGAGAAGTTGTACTGGCATGGTTGTCATTCGAAGTGTTGAACAACTATGAAATGAAACATTCACTCCACGTTCGTGTGATCAACAGCTCTTTCGCTCATTTGAATTAAGAATGCCTCTTTTAGTTTCTAGATTTTTACTTCTTTGACCATTTCATTGGTTTGCTCTCTTCCTTTCTTGTGTCATCCTCATGGATATTCCCTGAGGTAAATGGCCTTTCTAGGCTTGGTGTCGGAGAAGAGGTTTTAGAGTGTGTTTAGGATGCAAAGCGAACTCATTCTTTGTGTTGTTCAATGGGTTTTGGGTGACAAATTCTTAACTGTTGAGCACAAGTATATGGTGAATTTGGATGTCCCTTCTATGTTCGTTGTAGCACTATTATTCGAAATGGTGTTCCCTTACAAGAAAATATTTAGGGACTCCAGGTTTGGGGTGTTAAGGTGAAATGGTTCCCCTTCATCTTTCATTCTCGCCTTGGTTCAATTCTTTAGCATTGCCAAAAGGTTGTGAAGGGTGTGGAGTTCCGTAAAAAGGTATTTGGGCTTGAGGGGGTTGAGTGGATGAAATAATTTTATCACTGCTAACTCGAAGGTCTGAGTTTATGATGTAGGATTAGTCTATTTTTTGGGGGGTAAATGATAATCTATGTAGGTAGGTTGTATGGATTCTTGGAGTCAAAGTTTTGTTTGTTTTCTGGTTCTATTAGTTTTTGTTATCTCTTCATTTTTATTTTCATCTCTATTTCAGATTATGTAATATTTGTATTAATACTATTAATGAGAGCAATTTTTATGGTTGTAATTTATTAAAAGAGAGAATAGGTAAGACGGAAATTTGTCTTAATGATTCTATGGATAGAGCTATTATAAGTGATTAGAAGTCTCTAAAGTTATACAGCTTCATGCCTCTTTAAATCCACTAGTGTCACACACACACACACATTTTGAGTTTCCACTTACCTTTAGGTATATAAGAAAACGTCAAATATTTTTCAAAACTTATTCTTAATCAAATCTTTGGTTGTATTTTCTTGTTGAGATAATTATTATGACATATATTTTTGTAACCTTTCTTATAATCCTATGGCCTCATTGCATGATGGCAAGTGCTAACCCAAACATGAGAAATGGATCAATTACAATTAGAAGTAATTTCCATGCATACACAAATAACTAACCTTAGTGCTAAATAGACACAAAAAGTTGAATCCATCAACCAATTATGTAATGGAAAATAAAATAATTAGAGGGAAATCTTTGAAACCAATTTTACCATAAGAATAGTTCCATGTGGTCCAAAACCTAATTTTCCTAAATTGACTATGCAAATCAAACTTTGAATACTGATGCACTAACAATTATTATTGAAACCCATAATACTCACACTGTTTAGAAATGGAAAAACAGACACAGATCCCTTCATTCCAGAAAAAACATCTTGTCGTACTCCTTATAATATAAAATCTGAATGAAGACTATTTGGCAGCCGTCAATTGTGGCGTGGATTCTTATTCTGCTCCCTCTCACACAAAACTTTCATATCATTCGACCCCACTTTCCAATTCAGTGCAGAAATAACATGCGCAGTGTTAGAACGATACAGCCGTTTCAAAGATATTTGTAGCTATCTTCCAATTTTTATAATGTGATTGAAGCTGCGTAATGCAATTGTTAACAATAATCTGGTTTGTCCAGTCACAGGTGTCCATGGCATGCGATTGTTCTTCGTAAACATAATTGGAAAGAGAATATAGAAATACATAGCAAAATCTGACGATATGTTTTTCAGCTTTGTTTCAATTCCAGTGTGGGACCATGCGCTGTCTGCTTTCAGACCATTATTGCACTCTCTTCGAATAAATTGATGTCCATACGGCCTTTGGATGATGATGGAGGGCAGTTTAGAAAAGATGTTTGGTTTATGGAAGAGAGACGTTGAAGACCAAGCCATTATAGTAATTGGGAAGATATTTAGTTAATCTTTCTTTCCCTGTTCAAACTCATAAATCCAAAGTTTTTTATTATAGAGTTCCAAAGTCGATGCCAGATCACAAATATTTCTCTAAAAACTTCACCATTTTAAACTCTTTAATGCATGACTTAGATTCGTCTAGATTTAGTCCTTTTTAATATTTTCTAGCTTTATAAAACTATAAAACATTTTGGTTGAGTGCAATTCCTATGTTTGCTAGGATGTGACATTAATGTTTTTTTTGGGTTTCATTTTGTTTTTAATTTATTAGACAAATAATATTTTTTTAATGATTGATGAAGACAATTTATAAGGGTTTTCAAATTGCGAGGTAATGATTAAAAAAGAAATGTATTAAAGAGATCAAGTCTAATATTTATATATAAATAGGCTAACACACAAGCATATAAATTGTCATCTAAATATAGATAAAGGTACACAAAATCCATCATTGACAAGATGTTATAATAGGAAAGAAAAACATTTCCCATGAAAATCTATGTTTCTACCTACAAAAGATTGTTGGAAATATGTCGTATATTGTCATTGATGTCACCATGTTGGTCTAGTACCCTGTACCGGTGTGTCGAACTAGTTTATCCTATCCGGTATTTGCTCCGGTAATTCTGGTATTTTTGGTCCGCATATTCTCTCTGGTAATTGGTATGATCTAAGGTTTTGGAAAAAGGCTTAGAACAGTTGGAAGCATGTATGTATGCATTCTCAGATGCTCATATGGTTTGGGTGATGCACTGGCATCGGTTTTTGTGGTTACATTTCAGTATTAGGTTGATCATGACCAACCTAATAATTAGTCGATAATGAATTACGAATTTGAAAGATTTAGCTATGTTCCCAGCCAACATGATGATGCTTGACATGGTTGAATTATTTCTAAAGTCGACCTAGCTAATGTACCAGGTATATATATACAAATTGTTTAGAAGATCCAAAGGCATGGAGAATGAAGCATGAGATATGACATATGAGCGAAGTGTAGTGGAGTAATGTAAGTAGTGTGTGAAGCGAATGCGAAGAACAGAAAAAGCATAAGTGTGTGAACTGAAAATCTGTCTGCGAACGAATAGTTTGAGCATATAAGGAACTGAATCAGCACTTGTGGTGCATTCTTATCCGTTCAACCTTGGCGGTTAGCCAACTTTTGTTTACACAATTTCTGTAGGCAGTGAGCCTCCATTTTTGGACAGCAAGTCCTCTGTAAGCAATGAGCTTTTGTATCTGGCAGTGAGCCAATCCTTTTTATATAACTATATACTATGAGCTAATCCTCATCGTGGTTTTTTCCTCATTGGGTTTTCCATGTAAAATCTAGTGTTTATTGTGTTATGGAATGTCATGCTTTTTATTACTCGTATCTGCTCTATAATGAAATGTTTTAATGGTGATTGTTTAATAAGTTTTTGTGGATAATGATTCACCTGCCGACTTAATATCCGGTTTATTCAATAATTGGTATCATAGCTTTGGTTCCTTTGGAGAAATTTAACAGCTTGAGGGAGATCCTGTAGATTGAACAATGGATAAAGAAAAGCTTTGGACTACCCTTGAAGTTCTTGACAAGGCTAAAATTGAGAATAGAGATCTAAAGGAGAATCTTGAAGAAGAAAATGAGTGTGTCTAAAAATTGAAAGAGAAGTTAAAGAAATTCAAAGAAAGATACAGAGAAGTGAGTGAAGAATTAAAGCTAGCAAATGATGAGATTACCATACTAAAATTGAAGATAGATGAAAAGATGAAAGGTGAAGAATGTTTGAAAACAGTGATACAAAGCAAGGTTGATATTTTCTCTAGGCTTGAGTGAGAAGTAATGAGTCTGAAAGCAGATCTTGAGAAAGAAAATCTCTGTGAAGATGACTTTCAGACAAGCTCCACCAATCTTGATGAATTAATATCTAGACAAAAACCTTCTAAGGACAAAAGTGGCTTAGGTAATGATGTTGATGGAAAGTTGCAAAAATTTGATCCAGTAGATAATTAGAAGAGTCAAGATAAAGGAAATTAGAAAAGAAACTCTGGAAGGATATCACCTATTAGACAACCGAATGCACAAAGGTACTCATCTTTTAATTGTGTTTGTTTTTCATGTAACAAACTAGGACATAAGGCGACTGAGTGTAGGAGTAGGTTGAAGCAGTTTTTTAGTCCCTTCTCTAGATAATGTTATACATGCAAAAAGATAGGACATGGAGCTACTGAATGCAGATCACAAGTAAGGATGATTAGTAGAGTGATGGTGAACAAATTTAATCAAGGAAGGATGAATCAATATTTTTATGGCTATAGTTACTCTTGTAACATGTGTTTGGACATAAAGCTAATCAATGCAGAACAGGGATGAATGGAAATCAAACTAGACAAAGAAATGTTATTTGTTACTATTGCAAGAACCGAGACATATTTCAAAATTTTGCATAAGTAAAAAGGGGAAGCAGTCTGCTCTGGTGGAAGATAGCAAACTGGTGAAAAATATTGACAAGGATGAATTCAAGTAGAACATGAGCAAGATATGGAAAAATATAGAAGAATCGGAGACTATTGATGCATTTGTACCCTCATCTGTTGCAAATGATTCCTTCGGGAACTAGACCTAGCATGGTCCTAAGGGGGGTTTCTATCAAAAAATCAATTAAACCTTCAAAAGTACAATGTGTCAAGTGTTGGCACATGGATATATTGTGCAAGATTACAAGACAAAAGTATTGGAAAAGAAACCGAAAGAAAAGAAGCAAGCATGTTCCCTTGTGGAGCGAATTAGGGTTTCTCAGTCGAAATGGAAGAAAAATTTTGTCAACTTTTTGCAACTAATATGAGTTAGGGCATAATGATGAAGTATAAAGGAAGTTTCTTGAATCATTTTAATCATCATACATTCAAAGGATTTGTAGAGAAACTTGAAACTCTCTCAAAGCATTTCTGAAGCGATTTGAAGACCTTAGCAAAGAACTTTGTGGATATTCGAAAGCAGGTGTCAAAAACTCCCTATCCCACGACTACAGAGGAAGGAAACAGAAGAATTTTCTTGTGGAATTATAAGCGCTATAATGGAAAGTTCTATTAGAGGATTGAGTAGGAATACTCCTCTGAAGTTTAAAGGAATCGAGTAGGATAAATTTGATAATCAAAAAATAAAGAAACTGGAATTAGGGTTGAAACCTAGCGACTTTCAAAATCTACAAGCCCTAGGTTTGGATATATGGGGAGAATTACCTTGGTTTGCTGATAAAGAAATCATTTTGTTCCTTATGAGAAAAATAAAGCATGACTACATTATATTAGATAAATCCTATTCTATTTCAAAGGAAGTGATAGAAGTGGTTATCGAACTGTGTAGTGTTGGAGATCTTCCTGGATGAAAGAATATTAAATACAAGGAACTAGAAGAATTGATGAGCGTTGGCAAAGACCCTTGAGCACTATTGATCGATACTATTACTGATTCTTTAGTTAGGTGTGTTACATATGGCATTTCATATAAAATCTTTTTCAGGAATAGGGAAAGCTCCACTTCAGCCATTGCAGTATATTTGGCATATAAAATGGCTAAGGAAAACAATCAATTTGATTTGTGTAATCTAATCCTTGAGAACCTCATCGAGAACATACAATTGTCTTTGAGAGACGGTTATCCATTTTTCTTTGGATCTTTTCTTACATGTTTGGTACTTTAGTTTTTGAATTTTGTACCAAAAAAGAAGAATGTTGAGTGGGAATCTAGGATTCCCATTGCAAAACAAATATGCAAACATTTGGAAGGCTTAGAGGATAAAGTGAGTGTGTGCAAGAACTTTCTCTTATCATTGCAGAATGTAATGAGCTTGGGTGAAGTTGTACCTAGTAGGTTTGAGGAAGGCTCTTCCTCCGAAATGAAAGAATTGGAAGTTGTAAATGATTCCCCTCCGGAATTGAGGAAAAGAAAAGATATTGTTGAAGATATTGTGGTTATTCGTGAAGAAATGGAAGAAGAAGAAGAATCTTTGCCTAGATCTGAATCCTTCGATCTAGACAACATCCAGACTATGCTGGTGAAAGGAAAAATGAAGAAAGTTGGTGAATTTTGGAGTATGGCCTCTCCTAATTACAAGCTTAAAGTTGATGATGCTCTGATTGAGTATTTGTTTCGTACAGGTATTAATGTTTCTATTGTTTCTGATTCTCTGCCTGAGAATCTAGTTGAAGTAATTGAGAAAAGAATGTTTCTTGAAGGTCCGAAAGGACACAAGCTAGAAGCCTTGGTTGAGAAAATATGTTCTAAAGCAAGACAGAGGTTATCTAAATTGATTGTGGAGACAAAGAAATGTATGAAAGAAATGAATGATATCTACAAATATTGCCTCCAGTGGCCTGCAACAATTGATAATTTTTGAAGCAGGATTGAAGCAATAGAATCTAAGGTGAACAATATTGGGAAGAAATTTGATATTTTTGAGGATAAGGATGCGAAGCAAAGGTGGAGAATTGGTGAGTTGAAAGAAGAATTAATTATTGTACAGAGGAAAATGGATGATGTAATGAAGACTTTTTGGCTTCTAAAAGAGATTGTTGAAGTCCAGCTAGACCATCTTGTTGCAATTCTTTCTGATGTAGAAGTCTGTGAGAAACAATGGTCCTCCACAGATTGGCCACCCTCCACACTGTTGGTTGTGTTGGAAAGTGTGTATACAAGAATGGATTATGTTGTGCTAGAATGGAAGAAATTGCTTATAATGATCAAAGAAAGGTACAAAAAGGTCTTTGAGGTGAAAACATTTTTTCTGGTTTGAGGAATTGTTCATGTTTGAAAGTTTTTGAAATTTTGAATGTCACCATGTTGATATGTTTTTTGGCACCCTTTTCCATTGATGTCAAAGGGGGAGAGATATTGAAGAAAAGAAGAGATATGGATCTAAAGGGGAGAGATATGTTTGAGGGGAGATATGGAATTCTTTTTTATCTTCTTGTCACATGTTGCCATCAATGGCAAAGGGGGAGATTGTTGGAAATATGTCTTATATTGCCATTGATGTCACCATGTTGGTCCATTACCATGTACCAGTGTGCAAAACCAGTTTATCCTATCTGGTATTTGCTCTGGTAATTTTGGAATTTTTGGTCCACATATTCTCTCTAGTAATTAGTATGATCTAAGGTTTTAGAAAAAGGCTTATAATGGTTGGAAGCGTGTATGTATGCATTCTCAGATGTTCATATGGTTTGGGTGATGCACTAGCATCAGTTTTTGTGGTTACATTTCGGTATTAGGTTGATCATGGACGACCTAATAATTAGTCGATAATGAATTATGAATTTGAAAGATTTAGCTATGGTCTCAACCAACATGATGATGCTTGACACAGTTGAATTATTTCTAAAGCCGACCTAGCTAATGCACAAGGTATATACATACAAATTGTTTAGAAGATCTGAATGCATGGAGAATGAAGCGTGAGATATGACATATGAGTGAAGTGCAATGGAGTAATGTAAGCAGTGTGTGAAGAAAATGCAAAGAAGAGAAGAAACATAAGTGTGCAAACTGAAGATCTGTCTGCGAACGAATAGTCTGAGCATATAAGGAACTGAATCAGCACTTGTGGTGCATTCTTATCAGTTCAACCTTGGCGGTTAGCCAACTTTTGTTTACACAATTTTTGTAGGTAATGACCCTCCATTTTTGGACAACAAATCCCCTGTAAGCAGTGAGATTTTGTATCTAGCAATGAGCCAATACTTTTTATATAACTATATATTGTGAGCTAATCCTCACCATGGTTTTTCCCTCATTGGGTTTTCCACATAAAATCTGGTGGTTATTGTGTTATGGAATGTCATGCTTGTTATTTCTCTTATCTGCTCTATAATGAAATGTTTTAATGGTGATTTTTCAATAAGTTTTTGTGGATACTGATTCACCCCCCCTCTTAGTATCTAGTTTATTCATCAAAGTGCTCACTTGGGAAATCAACACTATCTAGATATATTTTGGTTTGACCCATCATCAAGTAATTCTTTGATTTTGAACTTGGTGTTATTAATAAAATTCTAGACAAATATTTTGTAAGTTATCTCACTAGCTAATTGTAATTATGTCACATGGATGAGAAATGGTAGTACTCTATAATAGAATCAGTTCAAATAAAGATTTTTAAAAAGAGAAAATAGCATCCATTATGTTAGAGTAGCCAAGATTAACTTGCAAGATCTAAAATCTTTCACAAATAACATTTCACACAGAAAAAATATTACCATACAAATTGTAAAATGTATAAAATAGCCTTTCATATAAAGGTAAGAATGAAGAGGTGGGAAGGTAAGACTAAAATTCTAGCTACCCCTACAATGATGTTACATATGTGACCACACTTGAGAAAAGTGTGAGGATGTGCATAGATTCCACATGAGGTGAGACCAAAATAAATAAATACATTTTTTCTAAGAGAGCTTAAGTGTAATGTGAATAGAACCTAGTCAACCTAGATAGGTAAAACACTTTTTCGCACTTACATTGAATATTTTCTATTGAGAAGGATTTAAATGAGGTTTTCATCTCAAAGAGGCCCACAATATTGTGTAATGTGATGGTGTCATTTCAATATAATATTTCTCTCTTTATTCAATTTTCTATTTATATTCTCTATATATTTATTATTAGACTAATATGTTGCAAGAAAGATCATAACATTTGGTATCAATCTATCTTTCCAAGGATATGTTCTTAGAAACATCAAGAGTTTGGGTCTTTTATTACTATCCACAATATTTTATCTTGTTTCTCTCTTAGGCTCAATTAGTGATTAAAAATTGACTACAAACGCGGTGACACTAAATATCTTTTCGAAAACATGTTATAAGTGTTTTTCATTACCATTAGTTTCTTTATCTAGGCTAGAAACCTTGTGCTAAGTGTTTTCAAATATATTTATAACAAATATCAGTTTTTCTAAGATAAATTAATCATAAAAGGTCTGATGAGGCAAGGGTTTCAAAAACTCCAATACCTAAGCCTCAAAGATAGGTTCCTTTTCTATTTTAGTGTGGTGGGTATGCTACAATGTTTATTGAAAATAACACACATATAGACCAATAATGGGTTGGTTATAAATGGGCCAATAGCTTAGTTGGTAGATCACTCCAATAGAAAATGGAATGTCTTGGGTTTGATCCTAGATGGTCCATATGAACTTAGCTCAACATGAGGTATCAGAGCCAAGTTAGGATCCATAAGCACCTAAAATTTGGCTAAAGGGGGGTTGTTGGAAATAAGCCTCGTAAACTAATAATGGATTGGCTAAAGAGGGACCAAATCTTAGTTGGTAGAGAAATTCTACAAAAAATAGAAGGTCCTTGGTTTGAGTCCTAGCATGTCCATATGAGTTGTAGCTCAACATGAGTTGTTGGAGTTAATTGTTGGACCCCACAACTCCCAAAAATAACTTACAAATAAAACACCTATTAGAAAGAGATAAAAAGAGTAATTTATTTTCTATTCAAGCATTGTATTGATCCAAAAACGTATTTGAATTATTACAATATATAATAATGAATCCTTATAATAAAGAAAAACAAAAAAGAAACCCTAGATGAAACCTTGAATGGGGATTAAATTAGATCAGGAAATGTGTCCTCATCCTATGAATTGAGACAAAAAAAATCACATGACCTAAGTTTAGATTAAGTATGCTAAAGCAAAAGGGGGCCTATTAATTAATTAATTAGGTAATTACCTATTTTACTCTAATTACCTATTTTACTCTAACACCCCCCTTAAGTGCATTTTAGGGAGAAGCTAAAAAATGGTAATGATTAACATATGGATAGGTTTTGGTTATAAGGCCTAATTAGGTTTCCATGTACAAATAAATACATCTCTCATAACTTTATAAATGAGAAAATATATGGAAAAAACTCCTCTACAAAAGAGAAAATAAAATAAATGTGTAATAGTGAAAGAAGGAAAGGAGGAATCAATATGAACCCCCAAGGATTAATTCTATCACATAATTACAATGAATTTCCCCCTAATATGATATAAAATATGAGGATATGATTCTCCCCACAAAGAAGTAGCTCATGTATCAATGATGAAAGCTTGAAGAAAAAACATGATCCATTTCCTACAAATAATATTTCCCCTCTTAGGAAGAAATAGATTGATTGGTGATTGTAGAAGCCATTGTCATAAGTTGGATTAAAAAGAACCCAAATCCAAATTCTTGTCTCTAAAAATTTCTCAAATATCTATATGTCAAAATCAAAATCATATGAATATTTATATCGAAAAAGCTCCAAAAAAATGATCATGGGCTATCATAGAAGAGGGGACAAATATCCTCAAATGAATCCTCCAAATATACAATATGAGACTTGACAAACAAAGATGATATGCTCAATAGATATGAATCCCAAGTAGATGCACATCTAAAAGAGGATGCATGTTTTGTTACACTAAATTAATAGGAGCCATAGATATAGTGATATTAATCTCATTAATAGAAACAAAAGATGGGGATGTGATTGAACAATAGGAGTGGAAGCAAGGAGATGTGTCTTTAAACCATTAGAACATGCAAGACATGTGATATAGTCAAGCTCCTCTAAAGTATCATCATCAAAGGGTATGATATCTAAATCATCAAGCAAAAAGAGGAAATATACAATAAGATCATCTAGGAATGGAGAGATATCAGGGTCACCATAGATCTCCCAAAGCCTATTCCAAAGTGTGTGGGGACAATCAATTTCTAATACATCATAAATAGTGCTAGGATCAAAACAAGAATAAATTAATCCTACAACATGATCAATAATGTTACCCTAAGCTGGAAAAGGGAAATTATCAAGGGGGATGGCGATCGTTTGCTGTTGTGTGGGCTTGCCTGAGCGAGTCCGTTGAGGCCAAGCTTGCATGGTCATGTTCTCTTTTGCATGCAAGATATTCTTTGTGGATCAAGTGCTTGGAGGCATGTGTGTGTGGTAGGGTGGGGCTTTTGTGCCTCTAGAGTGGGTATCGGTGTTGGGTGTTAGATCTCTTATTTCACTGGTGGTTGTGTTTCTTTCTACTATCTTGGGCAAGTTATGTGTAGGCATCTGTTGTGTGCCTTGAAGGCTACACTGGGTTGGGAGCTTGGAGGTAGTGCTTTGGTGTTTATTTTGCTTGGGTTTTTCTTCATTTTGTGCGGTGTGTGGGGTCTTCTTATCGCTTGTGTGGCGCTTGTTGCAGCCTTGTTGGGTTTTGTGTGTGGTGTTATTCCCTCTCTTTCATGGTTTCTCTCATCTGCAAACTTGCCTTGGATCTAATAGTGGTTGTGGTTTGGTGTGGGGTGAGGTTTGACTAGGACTTTGTGTGGGGGTTTTTATGGTAGCGAATGTGCCTTTGGTTGAGGTGTCAAGGGATGTAGCTATGGAAAAGTTTGGTGATGGGATTCCTAATTTCTCTTCTCCTGGTGTCGGTTTGGTTAGAACTGGTTCCTTTAAATTGTAGAAGATAAATTGGTGCTTGGAGAGGGCTCAAACTCGATCGGTGTTAGTGATTCAATTGGAGATGGTGGCTAGTGATTTGGAATATTACAGTAAGCATGTTCTAATATGAAATTTTAAGGGGATGAGGGTTTCTCTTCCATTCCTTGATACCTAGATCCATAAGACATGGTTTGGAGATCATGGTTTGTACTCTTCCTTTTGGGAGCTTGGTGTTGAGTTATTTGATTGTGTTGGGGCCATGAAGGGTATTCATTTAGAGGATGGTTATTATTATTCCATGGAGAGCTTGGTATCACAGTTCAATGGGACCTTGTAGCTATGATATGGATTCACCATTTGATGGTGGGTGATCTTCTTTGCAGGAGATGGTTATCTTCATGTGTTATGGAGATGTTGACATATTGGTTTTCCATGGAGAATTTCTTTAATCTTTGGTTGAGGGGTCATGTTTTATCATTTGACATGATCCTTTTTTGATAGGATGGTTATGTATTATGTCATGATGTACTCTTTATCACATGCTAGAGTTTTAGCATGATACATGTACATGATATGTTCATTGGAGCATATGATCTTTTTTTGAGGAGATATGAGATCATGATATCATGGAATGTTCTTGATTCATGATTGAAACTTTGACTTGGATCTTGTTTGACTTTACTGTATTTGGAGTTTGGCATGGATTGATCGGTTGCAAGTACTCAAGGATACTTGGAGGCATAAGTGAGACTAGGAGATCTCTTGTGATTAGAGACTGGGGATAAATTTAAGAACCCCCATCAAAAAAGGAGTAAAAATTTGGCGAATCTTGTATACTTCTCAAAAAATATTAAATTTTTTGGCATTTTTTCTTTTGTCGGGAAAAAATAATAAATTCAATTGGTGAATCTTTTGTAATCGCTAGAAGTTTGTAGAAAATCCTAGCAAATTATAAAAAAATTCAAACCAATAAAATATTTTTGTTGGTGATTAAAACTTGTTTTCAAACCAATACAATATTTTCATTAGTGAATTAAACCTATTTTCAAACCAAAAAACATATTTATGCTAGCAAAAAAACCTGTACTCAAACCAATAAAATAGTTTCATTGGAAAATTTAACCTATTTTCAAACCAATAAAATATTTTCATTGGTGAATTAAACTTATTTTCAAACCAATAAAAAATTTCATTGGCAAATTAAACCAGTATGCCAATAAAAATCATAGCATGGGTGGAAAAAATATCAAATGCTACATAATGTTCTATTCTGGGACAAATTTTCCACACACCCAAATTCCTACATAAAGTCTTTGGGATGGAGACAAGTGTCAACATATTATAAATTCTAATCAGAAGTGAGCCATCGAGCAAAGTACTATGTCTGAAGCTAAATGTTAGTGCAACTTAACGACTAGTAACTACGAGTTTAAGATATATTATTTAATAAGTTAATATAACATTAATGTACTCCAAATATTCAACTGTTCAATGGATGCTCGATGGGCAACTATAGTTGTATTCCAGAAGGAAATATTCAAAGTGCTAGACTTGTGAATTCCAACCTCTAGAATAATGTATCTTCTTTGGATGAATTTTGGAGGAGACAGGGGTCCTCTCCTATTAAGACCTATTTTCTTAGTATTGCTTTGATCATTGGCCCTAGTTTGATTGTTTGTCATATTTGGTTGGGGAGTAACAAGTATATTTTCTTAGATAAGAAGTTTCTTATTGGATAGTTGTGGATGAGAATTTTGGGGCTTCTTCAAGAGACTCTGACTACAAAGTGTGATTTGTCAGTGTTGGTTGATCTTGGGGAATCGAGAGTGGTTAATGCTTTGGGCCTCGTTAAATGGGGTAGGATAAATTTGAGCGGTGTGCATCATGGTTGTGGGTGTGAGAGGGTTGATCGAGGTGTTTTTTGGTGCCCTCCTGCTCTGGGGGAGCTAAAAATTAATACGGATGGGTCTTCTAGGGTAAATCTTGGTGCCCTCCTGCTCTGGGGGAGCTAAAAATTAATATGGATGGTCTGTGTGACTGTCCATTCACTAGCCTGTGTGGCCGCTTCCTGATGTGTTCTATCTGTGGGTAAACATGTCACCATCTCTAACTCTACATAGTCCCCTTTTCTCGGTCTCCCTCATGTGAGATTTCTTGGGGGATACCTTCCTTGTAGTTTTGTGGGTCTATAAGGTGCTTTTCTTGATCTCCCTCATGTGAGATTTCTTGGGGGATACCTTCCTTGCAGGTCTACGGGTCTATAAGGTTCTTTTCATGGTTTCCTTCATGTGAGATTTCTTAAAGGATACCCCCCTTGTAGTACCATGAGCTTGTGAGGCATTTTCATACTTTAGCTTTGTGCTTCCGCAGAACTATGAAACCCTCTCCTGCACTTCTGAGTTTGCCAGACTATGCTCTACTTCCTCGTTGGTTCAGGTATACATCTCTTACTCTGTTTCTTCCTTAATAATCTACTTTACCAAAGCACTCATCAGTACTTGTGATCGCTAAAGTGGGGGAAAAATGTATGAGCATGAATTTGCACCCCTAGTGCAAATTCCCCTTTCACCCTTTACACTTTAGAAAACCAAAGGCAGAGGCTTAATTCCACTTAAGCCCATTACTTGCATTCCACTTGGCACCTTGTTTGTGTGTCAGTGGGGGTGTTTTTGTTGAGGACACTCGCGTAGCGTGCAGACGTCCATGTGGTGTGCTTACATCTCTGGCAGATTCCTATGGTTGGAGATTACAGAGGCGTTACATTTTTGATTGGAAATCGAAGAGTAACATCCCTCTTCGGCTGGCCAACCCAAATATGGTCATTTTTCATCCATCTCTTCATAATCTTCACTCTTTCATCCATAGCCTTCTTCAATAAAAGTTTTCAACAAGTGGGCACACTCTCTCCATGCTTTGAGCATACACTTTCAAGCTTTGTAGTAGTATTGTCAACTCCATTGCAACAATCTACCACTCCATCACTCTGATAGTGTGAGTGCAGGACAAACACCATGGTAGCAGAGGGTTGAGCTCCTCTCATTCACTCCTCCATAAGCCTTGAGCACTTTGGACGAAGGTGGTAAGCTCCTCTCATCTCCTCTATCATATTTGATTGAGTAAGCACATACTATTTTGTAGTGTTTCCTGCATACATATCTTGTATTTCCCTTCTTTATCGTTATTTCTATCATTCCAAACTTGGTTTTCCATGGAGGTGGAAACACCAAGACGAGGGTCTGCCTGAGGCAGGCCCCTATACAGCCCCAACAATTTCTCCCTTTATTATGTATAGGTGGAGAGAATTTGAATCAAGTTGGCAAGGAGGATATTCTATGAGATGAGATCATCTTCATCACCCTCTCAGTAATATACCTCTTTTATCACTTTCGTATTTACTTTTCTCTCTTCTTAGTCTTGTTCTTTGCTTCCCGAAACTATTAGACTCGACTATCAGTCCTTTCTCAAGATTCCAACCTCATCTTTCTAGTTCTCTGGTCGTACAGATGCCAGTGCACCTGTGAGGCATCAGCGCGCCACGTTGTCATCCCAGAACCGCGCTTATGTCTGCAGATAGAGAATTGTCTGAGATGTAGAGTTGACTCCCAAAAAGTGACTCATCTGGTCTTCTTGTAACTCTCAGGATCGCAGAGTAATCGAAGGACATATAGTCCTCATCATTCTCATCCTTTTCATCCTAATCTTCCTTTGAATTGAGGTAAGTTAGGGCAGCCTTTCCGCTCTTGGCCTTTCGTGACCTGGGGGGCCTTGCAGTGGTTGGTCCCCCTCTCTTACACCAACAATGTAATTTTTTTCACTTTCTGACAATGTTAACCCTTTCATCCATAATTGATTTTGTTTGTATCTCTTTTTTGGCAAAAAGAAATTTTTGGTATTTATTTCGTTATAAAGAAACCATTCATTGAAATTTCAAATAAATTACATTTTTAGAAACTAGACTCCATTCTACAAATTTTATAAAAAAAATCATTTAGTTTCCAAAATTTGTAGGGGTAGCACGACCAAAATTTTATTTTTTCAGGAAGTGTTTACATCGAAAATTAGTAAAAAGTCAAATATTCATTAAAAAATGATAAAAACATTGTGCATCAACTACATACTATTAGCTAACTTCTAACCATTGCGATTTTAAAAATACTAAAAAAAATTCACCGTACGAGGGTCATACAAGAGTTGCTATGTTATGTTTTTTCTAACAAAAACAACACTGATTTGTGTAAGTCCCTCTTTTGAACCCCTTAATCTCAACAGTTTAGAAAGTAGACTCAGAGCACTTCAGTCCTTGTTTTTGTTCCATCTCAAAATTTTGAGTGTAACTATCCTCAATTTCACGTCCAAGGTCAGTATTTCCTAATTTTAGAAAAAGGTGGCCACTTAAGCCCCCTTTTTGGGACCCATCTTTCTACACTTACCCGACAGTGAACCATCTCGAATCATCAGGTCTTCGGGCACTCCATACTGACCTCCTAAAAAATGGTTGCGCCCTAGGTGCTATCTAAACTAGACCAAAACGATGCATGATGCGATCATAGTAGAAAGGTCATACTATGTAATCATGCCTGCCAATCAAGAATTTGTCCAGCTACAATCTCCTCATCTGTCGAGTGTGATATGGCCATTGTAGCACAAGTTAATAAGGTCTCCAAAGGATCTCATCCTCCTCCAATCGGTCAAATCAGACTCTCCATAGGTGTAAATCCCCATACTGCCAAAGCCATCATAGAGGATAGTTGAAAGCCTAAGGATACCCCAAGGTTGTCGGACATGGAAACCTGGTTGGCCTAGTACATGTGATATGCTCTAAGATACCTAAAGAAGCACACAATGTACAATGATGTCCACCTCTTGAAATACAAATCATCCAAGATCATAGTACAGGTGTGCTAGGATGATACGCCCCCAGGCATATACTATCCTATGGTCTACCATCCCTCGTATCAGGTGTACTAGTCCACCCTCCAAGTGCACTCCTCGGCCGTCAAGGAGGATTACTAGTGCAACGGTCATCATCATAATCCTCACCACCAGTGGAGCCCGTGAGTATAGTAGCATGGCTAAGTCTATCCACAATCTCACCCTCTCATCATGTATTGGTCCTCCAAGGAAGAACTGCATGTCGTATTTCATCTCATGAAATGACTGCTTCACTCGTAAACGTACTCGCTCGCCCTGAATCAATACTCGAAGTATACAGTGTACATCCTCCAATGTGGTGGTCATCTCACTAGTAGGCAGATGAAATATACATGTATCAGCATCTATTTGCTCTACTAATGCCATCAGCATCGAATCATGGTACCTCATGCCTCAGGACATGAGGTACGCAGTATAATCATATGATTTGAAAAAGCTCTATATCCTCCATTGAAAGAGTGGGGGCTAAGTCTCGAAGGAAGCTAATTTTTCTACAACCCAGATGATGTCACGAACGGATGGGAACCTAACAAAAAAGAAAAAATATATCCTATAAATAGTCTAAACTCTTAAATCTTTATATCAACAATCATAAAAGTGTACTAAAGTTGTTCTAGTGTACTTTCCTAGAGGTCCTTAACACTTTAGAACCCTTTTGGGACACTTTGCGAAGAAACGGGACACTTTGTGAAAAAGTGGGGCACTTCACGAACAAAAGGGACACTTCGCAAACAAAAGGGACACTTTGCAAAAAAAAGGGGACACTTTGTGAAAAAAATTCCAAGTCCCTAAATTAACCTAGAAATATGTTACAATCATCAAATAAATGTGTAAGGACAAAGCTAAGGCAAAAAAATAAACTCACCTCATGAAGTTGCTCGATGCGAGCCACCTAGTCTCATAGGATGTCCAATCTCGTAGGCATGTGGTCTCATCGGCTCGGCATTTTCATCTACTCTTCAATCACTTTTAAGCTACAAAAAGGTAAATGACAAAATAGTTACAATTTACTTCACTTTTTGCTCTCATATAAGTTAAAATTAGGGATTTTACTATATTAAGGTTAAAAAGTTCCTTTCATTCAAATCAACATAACAGGTGCTAGAGAGCTCTATTTTTTACATCGTTTGTTGTGTTAGAATTGTAATTTCATTCCCATTCTCATCAATCATCTATCATTATGTGGTATGGTACTTGGAAATACCCTATGATGTAACTTATCCTATTCGATGTGGCTAGATTGCTACCTTGATTCCACCTCCGTAAAGCAAGTGGAATCAAGGGGGGGCATACATTTGTACCCTCGAATTTGATTTCTAGAAGAAGTTAGATAAGAGGATTTTTGGACAACTAACGAATTTGTGTTGCAGTCTGATGTGTTTCCTAACATTGTGGGTTTGCAAATAGCTATAGTGTGGGCTTCATTCTCCTGTATTATGATTGAATTTGTATGTGTATCCTTTTATGAAATAAAGGTTATTATTGGATTCCTTTAGCTTGCATATGCACGTAGAGTCATATGGGTGCTAAAGTGGGGGCTAAATGTGACCACTAAAATTATACTCCCTTCTTGAAGATAGTACAATTCTTGGTCTAATTTGGACCTATCTTGAGTACCCTTGCATTAATTACCCTTTAAATCATCATTAATAGGCCCCTAAGACCCCTTTATTTTAGATCTTGAGGCTTATTTCACTTTAAAACTTGACACAATCATTCAAAACCCCGAAAAATCCTGAAAATCCACCTGAAAAGGCTAAGGTGGGACCCATTCGCCACCTTGGGTGAATGAGTCCCCTTAGGTGGGACCCATTCACCATCTTGGGCTAATGAGTCCCCTTAGGTGGGACCCATTTGCCAAGGGTGGCAAATGAGTTCCATTTGGGGTCTTTTTCAATTTTGAGCAAGAAATTCACCATTTTAATTCAATTTTTTGGTGGATGTTGGTCTGTGAGATCTAAATAACGGTCAATTAGGTGTTAATGCCTATATAAGCAAGTTTCCAGGTCATTTTTATCATCTAGCCTTGATCTATGCAAGCATTCTCAAGAGCAATTTTCAAGATCTAGACATTCAAGAGTCTTCACAAGAGCATTCAAGAGCAAGTAATCAGCAAAGTTGAAGCTTTGGAGTAAACAGGTAGTAACTAAATATGCATGAAGAAGATTGTGGATCGTCAAGTTTGAAGGTTACCAACTCTTTGACGGAGGTCGGCTTTAATTTTGTCTAGCCAATTCTTTGACAGAGGGCGGCATCAAAATAAAGTTGGCAAATGAACAATCAGCGATGAGCTCGCCAACTACAAAAGTGTCATGACATCCCCGAGAAAAATAGCATGAAAACGACAGAGTCATGATATTTCCTCTTACAAATGTTAAAATTAATAAGAGACAAAAACTTAAAATTTAAATATTGCATTATCCTATGTAATAGCATATAATTCTTTAAAAAGAACAATATTTTACTCCTGTGAATATGCTTCCTTTAATAAAAGCGATTTCCACAGTGTATATTATATCATGAGGCAGCCGGCCCACTTTAGAACATCAAAATCTTTGACAAGCAACGGTGAGATTTATTAAGTGCCCATCTTTGACATTGGGTGATCAAATAAAGATATTATAGACCATTAGTAATTAGCATCCATGGCTTGTAAATTTCACACCATACATTCTAAAAGATATGCATGTATAAAGGATTGTCAATGTGTTGACCCATAAAAGCAAGGAGGAGGGGTTAAAAATGTCAAATGAAAATAATTGGATAATCCCAAAAAAAAATTGTTCATCTCTTCTTTCTAAAATTGTACATCTCTTCATTTTAGAAGAAAGATTGAAATTGTGTTGTATTGAATAGAATGGTTAATATTAAGTGTGATTAATGTGTTTCATTAAGTACTTAATATTTAATATGTACTTAATCAAATGTATTGATGTGACATAAGAATTTTAATGTGTGTGATGTTGGTGATAGCTTGAGTAAGTACATTTGCTCTGCAGAGAAAACAATCAGGTATGCAAGTTCAACTTGTGCACATCTATGCATGGAAATGGACCTCTCCAAATGTCTTCTTGCAAAATTAGATCTGAATGTGGGAAATAGTACATGGAGACAACTTGTCAACTATGAGAGGATTCCTTTTAGATGCAGAAAATGCTTCTCTGCAGACCACTCTTCCATGCACTCTAATAAGCATGTTTATGGGTGGGGTGATCAGGGTTCAAAAGCCAAACCTACTTGATGGGTGAGGGTGAAACCTCATCATTACACCATTTCACCTCCAAAACTCAATAGTCCTAAGGTCATTGCAAAACCAATCTCCTCCCCTCCGATAGTTTGCAAAAAACTACTTCAAGTTCTCTCAATGAGGACACTGATGGCATTAATATAGGGGTGTCTTCAAAGGTCATACAAGAGGTTTCTAGGGATGGAGCTACCCTCACTGTCTCACCCATTTCTCAAGCAAAAGAAATCTGCAAGAGTGGTATTTCTTCAATAGAGTCTACAAAACACCCAGAGAAGATGGATGATCATGGAGGCAAAGAAGTCTCTTCATCGGGATAATTGAACCACATTGATATTTCTTCCCCTCAAACAGATCTGGGTTGGATAAAGGTGAAGAGGAAGATGACTTTTCCTCCAAAATTCAGCCATCGGATGATGCTTAGATCAGCAAAAAAAAGGGAAAATCCCAATAAGGAGAGTGACCTGCAACACCCAGTTAAGGGGAATGATGCAAATTAATATTTTGGTTGCGCCAAGGAAACCTAGTTTTTGTATTTGAAATGCATAAAACTTTGTAATACTTTTATTTTTTAATGAAAAAGGAGCAATCCCCATGGCTCCTACTTACGTATCAAAAAATAAATAAAATAAAACATATTTGATGACATGAAATTTTATATTAAGTCAAAACTAAAAAATAAACTAATAAATTTTTTAAATGTTTAACTTCTTATAAACCACATAATCATAACATTACCCATAAATATTCAAGACAATTATATTATTAATACTTTTTAATTTATTTATAAATTATAATAAAATTTTAATTTTTTATCTAAATGAATTAAAAAAATAAAATATTGATTAAATATTAATAATAAGTCGATAGATAGGCTACGTATAGTGTGAGATTTAAGCCTAGAACAAGTCACACATATAGTGTGAGGTCGAATGATTTAATGTGAGATTTAAGCCTGAAACAAGTCACATGCATGTAAACCACTATTGAGTCATCGAAAAACAAATTTAGAAATTTTAGGAGTCATTTGATGGTAAACCAGCTATCTTTTAATGGTAAAAGCCTCCAAAATCTCACTTAGCACATAAAAGGCAGATAAATATTGATTTGACAATCATTTTTTGTCAATTTGATGGAAACTTATATTTTTTCCATTTGCATTGCTTTATGTTTTAAATATGTATCCAAATATTTCATAATCAGTTTTTAAAGAAAAAATTTAGATTCAAATGTCTAAATTTATTTCATTCTATTATTTAGCATTAATTATTATTTGTTTAATCTAGAACACATACTCTCTAATATATTAAAATATGTATAGTTTTCTACTCCTTGAACCTCCTTTAAATACAAGTGTTAATAGTTTAAAAATAAAAATAAAGATAATCGAATAGAATATATAAATAATTAATAATATCAAATTTTCATATTGTTTCTGAATTCCATTATATATCTAGACAAATACGAAGAAAATTTGTGAACGGTTATGAACTGTCTAACGAAGGGATTCTCTAGTTACGTGTCGCCTGTGCATTTTTCACTTTGTTTCAAACACCTTCCCAACTACAATTCCCGTGAGAAGTTTCAAGTAAGCCAGAGGATGCCCGGCCTAACGCAAAATAGATCGCTTTGAAATGATAACAAAAGAAGCATCAACAGTCTTGGGTCCAACCAAGACTAAAAGAGAAATAGATCTCAAAGGGGCAATAGAGAATCCATCATGCGTACGAAGGGTCATCTCCAACTCTTTGTATCTCTACCTATGCTAACCATTTATAAATAAAGTATCCTTTGTTACCATATTGACCCAGCTTGTTAGATCAACTAAGATGCCAATTATGATATTTCCATTTATCCAAGCAAGGATTTATAAAGGGGAGAACTCTTTATTGAGAGGCTCATCATGCAAGGTAAATATTATGTCAGGTGTAGCACTCGCATTTTTATGAGAGGGATACATGTGAATGAAATCATGTTCAGATACTCAGATGGAACTAACTCTATAGAAGATTGTACTAACAAATAGTGACCTACCTAGATTCTGTTTCTGAATATCCAAGAGTCCCTCTGCTTACATATCTAGGGGTCATAAATTGGGTTGCAAAGTTGCATGCTTCGTAACATACAAATCTAAAAACCACCTAGGACATGAGAGAAAGATTCTCCAATACCAAGAAATGAAAACAAGGAGTTCACTCAGGTTCACCAAAAATGTAGAGAAGGGAGATTCATCACCCCCAAGGCTCTAGGTCATAGGAGAGCCCAAGGGAATGAACTTCCCTAAACTACCTCAGGTTGTTTGACATGTGTTTTGAAAATCAGGTGAGTTGGCCTCAAAGGTTTCAAACTGTAGACCAAATAGCTCACTATCTGAGGACGATGGTGCAAGAATCAAACTCCAACATAGCACACTAGCGTCTTGTATGGATAGGGGACTAGTAAACAGATAAAAAATACAAAGGGCCTACTAATGACCCGACTGGCACAATTTTACAGTTTGATAGAAAAAATACAAGAAATAGAAAGTACAAAAAAAAGAATACTGGAAAGAAATGACAAAGAAAGGTAAGGAAAAGGTACCACTCCACTCACGCTTCGATTCTTCAACTCCAAATCCAAACAAACAATCCAACACATGCACACATGAAAACAGGAAAAATGTTGGGTTGTGTTTCAAGGTCTACCTCATTTAGACCTCTACTTTGGTGTTCCCACCTCCACAGACAGCCAGATATGCAACAAGATAGATAAATCGATAAAGAAGAGAAATAAAAAGTATAATATCAAATAGATTGCAAAGACATCTTTGATGCTACTCTATAAGACACAATGATGCAAACAAAATAACAAGAGAAATATCACCTTTCCTCTTGCTAGCACTCAAGGATGAGAGGAAGAGATGAAACCACACTGACAACAGAGATTCGTCAACTTGCAAAGATGGTAGAGTTGTAACAAGAACATTGTAGAAGCCAAGTAGAGAGCAAGAATGAGCTTGAGAGAGTGAGATAGTGAAAAAAGTTGCAAGAGTGAAGGAGAGAATGAGAGAAATTGCAAGAAAGAGTAAAGAAGTGGGAGAATGTGAGTTTAAATTCTTGAAAATGGGGGTAATAGGTCAATTTTTTTTATCAAGGGCACAAGACATTACTTTTGTAGCCAACCAGAAACATAATGGTTCTGCAGATTTCAGGGGTAGGAATCCTATCAAGACACTAGCGCAGTGTGCAAACGTCCACACGACATGTGCACATCCCTAAAAAAATTCCTCCATTGAGACAAAAGGACAAGGCCACATGGAAGGAATAAGGTGACAATGACAAGTTTTCATCATCTAACTTATTTTTTCTAAAGTAAAGGTAAAATAAATGGGGGAATTTTCCAAGGGTGCAAATTCATGCCATTACAATTGGTAGAGCACTTCTACAAAAAAAATGGAATGTTCTTGGTTTGATTTCTAACAATTCCATATAAGTTGTAGCTCAACATGAGTTGTTGGAGTTACTTTTTGAACCCCACAACTCCCAAAAATAACTTGCGACCAAAACAGCTATCAAAAAGAGAGAAAAAAAAGAAAATTATTTTCTATGCAAGCCTTGAGAAGTGTATTGATCCAAAAAAATATTTGAATTATTATAATATACAATAATGAATCCTTATAATAAAGAAAAATAAAAAAAAGAAACCCTAGATGAGGATTAAATTATATCATGGCATATGCCCTCATCCTATGACTTGAGACAAAAAAAGAACATGACCTAAGTTTAGATAAGTATGTTAAAGCAAAAGGGGACCTAATAATTAATTAATTAATTAGGTATTAGCTATTTTACTCTAACACCCCCCTTAAGTACAACTTAGGGAGAAGCTAAAAAATGCTAATGATGAATGCATGGATGGATACATGGATATGTTTTGGTTATAAGGCCTAATTAGGTTTCCATGTACAAATAAATGCATCTCTCATAACTTGATAAAATGAGAAAAATCATAGAAAAAAATCCTCTCCAAAAGAGAGAAAATAAAATAAATGTGTACTAGTGAAAAAAGGAAAGGGGGACTCGATATGAACCCCCAAGGATTTCTATCACATAATTACAATGAATTTCCCCCTAATATAAGAGAAAATATGAGGATATGAATCCCCCCACAAAGAAGTAGCTCATGTGTCAATGATGAAAGCTTAAAGAGAAAATATGATCCATTGCCTACAAATAACATTTTCTCTCTTAGGAAGAAACTGATCCATTGGTGATTGTAGAAGTCATTGCCATAACTTCGATAAAAAAGGAATCCAAATCCAAATGCTTATCTCTAGAAATTGCTCAAATATCTATATGTCAAAATTAGAATCATATGAATATTAATGTAGAAAAAGGTCCAAAGAAAATGATCACGGGCTATCATGGAAGAGGGGATGAATATCCTCAAATGAATCCTTCAAATATGCAATATGGGACTCGACAAACAAAGATGATATGCTTGATAGCTATGAATGCCAAGCAGTTGCATGTCTAGAAGAGGATGTGTGTTTTGCTACACTAAATTAATAGGATCCATAGATGTAGTGATACTAATATCATCAAGATAAATAGAAGATGGAGATGTGATTTCAATAGGAGTGGGAGCAAGAAGACGTGTCTTTGAACCATCGAAACATGCAAAACATGTGATATACTCAAGCTCCTCTAATGTATCATCATAAAAGGGTATGATATCTGCATTATCAAGCGAAAGAAGGCAGTCTACAACAAGATCTATAATGGAGAGATATGAGGGTCACCATAGATCTCCCAAAGCCTATTCCAAAGTGTGTGGGGATAATCAATTTCTAATACAACATAAATATTGTTAGGATCAAAACTAGAATAAATTAATCCTACAACATGATCAATAATGTTATCCTAAGTTGATCTTAATATTAAGCCACCTAATATGTATTAAGATTTTATTTTTCCAAAACTCATAACTATCCTATTCCTAGGTTACCACAAAAGGATGAATAGAAAACCCATGAGACCTCAAATGATAAAATCAAAGGTCAATAACCCTAATGCATATAAATTAGGTAAAATGAAGTCGTCTCATGCAAACAAAACATTTCTAGGTTCCAAAATGTCAAAGTAATCAACCAAAATGTGAAATAGTGACAAACTAAATTAAAAAATCCATGGAAAATATTCTTGAAAAAGTGCAGGGATAGCTTTGAAATACCTTTCTAAAATTTCAAGAATCATAAAAATTAAGGATATAAGAAAAAAATTATGAGCTAGGTAGTTAAAATGAAGATCTAACTTTGACATGTGAAAAACTATACTAGTAGCAAAATTTGATAATAGAACTTACTTGTTTGCCAATTTTTAACACTATATACCCAAATTATGCTAAATATAAAAAAATAGCTCCTTTAAGGAACCAAAAAAAAAAGGAGGTTTGGGGCAGGGAAGAGTACAATGTTATAGACATTATAATGTCATGCAAAAGTTAGTTGCCATAATATGCTTCAACTACTGGAATATCCCTATACTTAGAAATTGAATTTTATGTTAAAAAACCAATACACCACACAATCATAAAATGATATTAGAAATTGTTGTAAATATCACAAAATCATCATATTATAGTCACAAAACCACTTACGAATGTTGCGAACCAATGAAAAATGCTTCAAAACCACTTGCAATGTTGTTGGAAGTCATTTTGTGGATGGGGAGGTGGTATAACAATGGTCAATGGTTGAGATGTTTCAATTGAGAAGTAAATTGCCACTAGTTGGTAAGAACATAATAAATCATTGATAAATTTCATCGTTAGGGAACACACAACCCTTGATTGCATAGGTGACCAAGGCTTAAACCCCAAAAAATCCAAGCTAGCGATTATGTCAACTTTGGTAGAGGCTTATACGGTAGGACGTATGGCACCAACATGTATGCCACAAAAAATTACAGCTTAATTATTTTTAATTTATACCATTGTGTGTTTTTTTCTAGTTAGATTTCACTTATGCAAGCCACCAAATTTCTACGTAGCTTATAATGATTATGTTTGTAGTGTGGTGCATGGTTTGGCATGCATGTATGGATTTGTATAGTCATACAAAAAAAAAACCTTGGGTTTTTTGGTCTTAAAAACAAAATTCCAAAAAAAATCAGATTTTGATTTTAATATTTGGATAGATGTTCTTAAGGTTTTTGGATGTTCTAAATGTAACATTTAGGATTTTTTCTTCAAAATGCTTCATTTTTTCTCAAGGTTGAATTTCTAAAAAAAAGGGATAGAAAGTCACAAATCTATTACTCTGATACCATATTGGAGTTGATTTTTGAACCCCACAGCTCCCAAAAATCACTTACAAGAAAAACACCTATAATAAAAAGAGAAAAAAGAAACTAATTTGATGTGCAAGCCTTCGGAATTGTATTAATCCAAAAAAGAATTTAAATTATTATAATATACAATAATGAATTCTTATAATAAGAAAAAAAAAAAAAGCAACCATAAATGAAAGCCTAAGTGAGGATTACATTAGAACATGGCACATGTCATCATCTCATGACCTGAGATAAAAACATGACGAAAGTTTAGCTTAATTATGCTAAAGTAAAAGCAGACCTAATAATTAATTAATTAGATGACTATCTATTTTACTCTAATTCCTATTTGTGAGGTCCTAATCAAGGATATTAATACCTAGTGTGCAAATATTTTTTTATAGTTTCTTTTATCTATTTTTTAATTTTTCCACATTTGCAGAACATACACCTTGATGCTCAATGAAAATCCCACGTGTTAACCAAAAAATTATATATACCAAATTAAATATATTCAAAATTATACTTTTTTGGAAAACTTACTATAAGGACTACAATCCCACAATAGTATTTTATCATGATGATTTTATTTTCTGGTTCAACCTAATGTTTGAAATCAAAAATTATTAAAAAATCTAAGCACTAAAGAAGAAAAGCCCATCCAAGGGCCTTCATTCAAAAGACTTTTAAATGAAGATACCTTTGAACAAAGGCATCAAGGACATTTAAAAGAGAGTTCCTTTCGTTGTTAAAAATAAATAAAAATATTAAAAATCTATATGACCTTCAAATGAACATACACCTTCATTCAAAGGTATTAATACGAACACCTTTGAATGAAGGTATCTTCATTTAGAGAAATGCATTTGAATGTATGTGTTTGTAATTAAATTTTCCTCTTCAATCATACAAATTTATAATGTCCCACAAGTGGGACACACTGTTGTGAGTCTACCCATCTATAAAGAATTTTTTTTTTAATGATTATATGGATAGAGCTATTATAAGTGGTCAAAGATCCCTAGATTTATATAACTTCATGTCACCTTAAATATATTGGTCTATTGTTTCTATTCAATATTATTTCTATGTTTGTTATCTTTAGCCCCTTAATGGGTGGTGTTAGTATTATTGTTGGTCTACAACCCCAATGTTGTTTATTTCATGATCTATCTCTTTGATTTTAGTCGGTATCCATTTATAAGGGTTGGGGTCATTTCAAAACATCTCTTTTACCCTTTAAAAAATATCTTCTTACATTGATTACTAAGGACCCACATTCAAAGTTGTATCAAAGGTAAATTGTCTTCCAAATTTTCATAAATGTAACCACATTCAGATACTAAAAGATATGCATTCATAAAAGATTGTCAATACGTTGACCCACAAAAACAAGAAGAGGACACTTACAAGAAATGTCAAATGAAAATAATTGAATAATCCAATCACACTATCAAAAAATGTACCTTTGTTCATTTTAGAAGAAAGATTAAAATCATGTTATATAAGATGGTTAATATAAATCATGTTTTATTAAGTACTTCCCTACTACTTAATATGTACTTAATCAAACTTACTGATGTGACATGAAATTATATATGAACTTAGAAAAATAAAAAGTAAACTACTAATAAATATTTTAAATACTTATATTTAAAAGATGACGTGACTTCTCATAAACCACATAACCATAACATTACCATTAAAATGAATATTTGAAACAATTATATTATTAATACTTTTTAATCTATTTATAAGTTATAATTAAATCTCAATTTTCTATCTAAATAAATTAAAAATTAAAATATTGATTAAGTACCAATATCTAAAAATGCACAAAGAAGAATTGTGGGCAGTCAAGTTTGAAGGTTACGAACCCTTTGACGAAGGCCTCCTTTAATTACGTGGCACGTGTGCATTTTTCACTTTGTTTCTAAGACGTTTCCAACGAAAATTCCTGTGAGGACTTTATGTAAGTTGTCATGGTAGGCCTTTTTTGACTCATATTTCGACTCTCTCACGTCAAAATTAAGACAAACTCAAGATATTCTGGTAAAAAGTGCACAGCATATTTCCTAGATGTGAAAAATTATGCAGGGCATTAGAAGGAAAGGAAAATTTCACGTGTTAAAATTTAAATATTGAATTTTCAAATATTAATTTATTTTTTAATGATATTTCGTTTTTGTGAATGTGAATATTTGTTTATGTGAATAGTTTGTTCATGTGAATATGATTGTATTTGTTGATTTAATGTTTAAAATTTTCAATAATATAGCATCAATATTTTGTGACTTTAAAATTGTTAGTGTTGATCATGAATATTCATAATTGAATGAAATTTATTCTTTACATCTAAAAAGAAACAAATCATGTGATGCCACATCAATGCACCAATAAAACATCACATAGTGTTCAACTATCCGTCTAACTTTATTTTTGGACCTTTTTGGACAGGGCAACAAAAACATACTGATGTGGTATCATATTTGATGATGTGGCCCTAAAACCTTAGTTATAAGCAAAATATTGGGAATGATTTAAAATTTATATAAGATTTTAGTAGGCACGAAGTTAGGATGCTCAACTATTGGATATTCTACCTTTATTAATTACAAGGGAGTTGAAATGGAAATAATTGAATAATAATCCAATCACACTATGAATGAAATTTTACACTTTTCATTTTATAAGAAATTGATATTTTATTAAACTAAATATAATGGTCAATATTAAGAATGGTTAATATATTTTATTAAGTACTTCTCTTAATATGTATTTAATAAATTGATGTATAAAAATTAAAATGAATTTAAATAAATAGATTAATAATGAATATTTTAAGTACTTGTCTTAGTATTTAAATAATGATGTGACTTCTTATAAATCATATTATTATAATATTAATAATAAATATTCAAGATAGTTATATTATTAATAATTTTAATTCATTTGTAAATTTTAATTAAATTTCAATTTTTTATTTAAATAAATAAATAATATTTTAATTAAAATATTTAAAATTCATTGATTGACAAGTATCAATAATGTCATAGTGAGAGAGTTAAGTTGTGATATTGTTGTTGTTATCAAAATTAAAATTTTACCAAAATATTATTATTAAATTTGATATTGAAAATAAAATCCTTATTTATAACTTGAAAGTCAAAAGTACTTACCCCTGAAAAAATATCCAATAATAATTAAATAAAGGGAGGGTAACTACCTAAACCGGCTGTAACTTAATACAGCACGAAGAAATTGCGGACCGTCAAGTTTGAAGGTTACCAACCCTTTGACGGAGGGCGGCTTTAATTACGTGGACGCATGCATTTTTCACTTTATTTCACCTCTTGCCCTTCCCCAACAAACTCTTAACGATTTTTCACGAGATCCTTTTTTGACTCTTCCTATTTCGACTTTCTCACGGCAAAATAAAGTTGGCAAACGAACAATCAGCGATGAGCTCGCCGACTACAAAAGTGTCGTGACATCTCCGAGAAAAAAAGCATGAAAAAGACAGAAGTCATTATATTTCCTCTTATAAATGTTAAACTATGCAGGGCATTAGAAGAAGAGAGGAAAATTTCAAGCCTTATAATTTAAATATTGTATTATCCTATGTAATATCATATAGTTCTTTAAAAAGAACAATATTTTACTCCTTGAATATGCTTCCTTTAATAAAAGCGATTTCCACAGTGTATATGATATCATGAGGCAGCCGGCCCGCTTTAGAACATCAAAATCTTTGACAAGCAGCGGTGAGAATTATTAAGCGCCTGTCTTTGACATTGGATGATCAAATAAAGATATTATAGACCATTAGTAATTAACATCCAAGGCATGTAAATTTCACACCATACATTCTAAAAGATATGCATGTATAAAGGATTGTCAATGTGTTGACCCATAAAAGCTAAGGAGGAGGGGATAAAAATTTCAAATGAAAATAATTGGATAATCCAAAAAAAAATTGTACATCCTCTTTCTAAAATTGTACATCTCTTCATTTTAGAAGAAAGATTGAAATTGTGTTATATTGAATAGAATGGTTAATATTAAGTGTGATTAATATGTTTTATTAAGTACTTAATATTTAATATGTACTTAATTAAATGTATTGATGTGACATAAGAATTTTAATTACAAATCAAATATATGTAAATCACTGTTAAGTCATTGGAAAACAAGTTTTAGGAGTTGTTGTATGGTAAATCAATTATCTTTTAATGGTAAAAGCCTCCAAAATCTCACTTATCACAAAAAAGCAAGATAAATATTGATTTGTCAATAGGATGGTGTTTTTTTGTCAATTTGATTGAAACTTATATTTTTTTCATTTGCATTGCTTTATGTTTTAAATATGTATCCAAATATTTCATAATCAGTTTTTAAAAGAAAAATTTAGATTTGTCTAAATTTATTTCATTCTATTATTTAACATTAATTATTTAATCTAGAACACATACTCTCTAATATATTAAAATATGGATAGTTTTCTATTCCTTAAAACTCCTTTAAAATGCAAGAGTTAATAATTTAAAAATAAAAATAAGATAATCGAATAGAATGTATAAATAATTAATAATACGGTTACGAACCGTCTGACGAAGGGATTCTTTAGTTACGTGTCGCCCGTGCATTTTTCACTTTGTTTCAAACGCCTTCCCAACTACAATTCCCGTGAGAAGTTTCTGTAAGCTGTCACGGTACCCCTTTTTTCACTCCTCATTTTTCGACTCCCTAACCTAACAATTAAGACAGACTCAACATATTCTGGTAAAAACTGTACACTATTCTGGTATAGAAGACAGGAAAATTTCACGCCTTAAAATTTAAATATTGAATTCTCCAATATAAATTTTTAAGAATACAATATTTTGCTCCTGTGAATATGCTTTCTTTAATAAAAGGAATGTCCACAGTACACATAATTATCATGAGTCGGCCAGCTCTGTTTAGAACATGAAAATCTTTGAAAAGCAGCGGTGGGCTGGACATTTATTTATTAAGCGCCCATCTTTGCATGAGCTGTTACACCAAAATGTTCAGCCATAACTCGTCGCTGGATTTTACCGCTCGCCGTTTTAGGAAGCGAATCCGTCACAAAAACCTTCTTGGGAATCTTGAATGCCGCCAAATTCTTTTTACAGTGTGTAATTATATCTTCTCCCTTCACCGTCGCACCTTCTTGAGGAACCACTGCCGCATTTATCTGTAACACACTAAACTATAAGCGTCCCGAACTCGATAAAATCGTCAGAAAACAATTCAAAAAAAAAAAAAAATCGTCAGAAAACGAAAAAGAAATTCACCTCCTCGCCGTATTTCTCGTCCGGCACTGCAAACGCTACCGCCTGAGCGACCGCTGGATGCGATAAGAGCACTGCGTCTACTTCTACCGGTGATATTTTCTCGCCTGGAAAAAACAAAAAACAGAATATTAAATTCCGGGCACTGAAAATGAAAAGAGTGATTTCGAATCATAATAATAATTAATACCTCCACGGTTTATAAGCTCCTTGATTCTGCCGATCAAGAAAAGATAACCTTCCTCATCGAGATAACCGAGATCTCCGGTGTGAAACCACCCAAATTGAAAGGCGGTTTTATTGGCCTCTGGATTGTCCTGGTATCCCTTTGTGACGTTTAAGCCACGGATGCAAACCTCGCCACTGCTACCCGGCGCTTGTGCGACGCCGATTTCGTTGAGAATGGCTATTTCTAATCCCGTGGGTTTGCCAACGGACCCCGGTTTACGCTGTCCACGGTGCGGCAACGGGTTCGATGTCATCTGATGTGACGCCTCCGTCATTGCGTAGGCTTCAAGAACCGGTGCTCCGAAGGCATTCTCGAGGCGCTCCAGGATCACCGGAGCCAACGAAGCGCTGCAGCTTCGTATGAATCGGAGCTTCGGGTACGCTTCCTCCGGTTTGGAGTAGTGACGATCGAGGAGTATCTGGTGTATGGTAGGCACTGCAGTGTACCACGTTGCTCCGTGGGCTTTCATGTCGTTCCAGAAAGTGGAGGCCGAGAACCGGGCCGCCGCCGGTAGCACGACGGTCGCGCCCGAGACGAGCGACGATAGCAGAGCCGCGACGAGCCCGTGGACATGGAACAGTGGCAAAGTGATGACAGTGACGTCCGACGCGGAAATGTCGTAGGTGTCCTTGATATGCTCCGTGGAGGCCGCCAGATTTTGCTGAGTTAATGGCACGCCTTTAGGACGACTGGTTGTTCCTGACGTGTGCAGAAACAACGCCACGTCGTCTTCCACGTTTTCAAGTGGTATAGCCTCCGCTTCGGCGCTGCTGCGGATGTTGAAGCTCGCCGATTTGGGCACAAATTCTACGACTGCAACGGCGTCGGAGGACTTTTCGAACCGAGCGGCCACCGCCGGCAGTTTCAGATTGACGGCGGCGGTCTCAGCGGCTGCGTTGCCTTCCAATGGCAACAAGAGGAGCTTCGATTTTGAGTCCTTTAAATAGAACTCAAATTCCTCCGCCGTGTACGCCGCGTTAAGAGGGGCCGCTACGCCTCTGGCTCGTATGACGGCCATGAACAATATAACAAACTGCAAACGCAAAGCCATGCATAAACATCCTCAGAATATCGTGAAACTTAAATGAACTTCTAGAAATTGCCTGTGAAACGAATCTTACCTCGATGGAATTCGGAAAAGTGAGTGCAACGACATCGCCGGGCTGAATACCAGCCTTTCTGATCTGCGCCGCGCATTCATCGACGACCCTTTGGAGCTCCGAATGAAGCAATTCGTGTTTACCCGACACGATCACCGCTTTCTGGTGGGGGAATTTCTCGGCCGCTTTAGCAAGCAGGGCCGTCAAAGTAAATGCCTCATGCATGCTCGCCATCTCCGAACAGACACAGTAAAAGAAAAACAGATGATTGCAGATATATGATTCTAATAAATATAAACCACTGTAAACTCCTCTGAAACAACAGAACGGAATTCGCTCGGATAAATATAAACGACGACCATTAAGGACAGGACGACACGAATATATACTCCCCTTAAACCTTTTGCTACACGCAATGGCCTGGAAGTACACGTCACTTGAGACTAATTGCGCGTCCGTTGTTTTTTCTTGTTAATTGAGGGCGGCGCTATCTGCCTGCTTATGTATGGGGCGTCGGTTGCTAAGGTCCTATTGACTGGCGCTTCCTATGCTAGGGTTTGCTTCACAATTTCTTATTATTCTTTGTACCAGATTTCCTGTGGTCTGTGGAAGATGCAGTATGGACCATAGGGATAGCCTGACATCTGGCCATTTCCTAAATACAAGTTGAAACAAGAGTCGCGTTGGATTCTTCTTTGGGTCGAAAGCGATCTGTTCTTCGACCATTTTTTAAAACCCGAGAAATATTTCAGCCACTCGTATTTCGAGTAGGTAAATAACAACTGATTTTTGTCTGGTTAGGAAACCGAATCAAAAGTTCCCACCTATCTATCCTTATCGTATGTACAGGTCTAATCAGAGCCTACGTTACTCTTCACTAAATCCTATACCTCGGCAAACGCACCTTTAGAGGCCATACCTCGCACGATCTACTCCTTGGTATGGGTACTACTCCTTGGTATGGTTGGTACTCCTTAAGTTAGGTGCCCTATAGTGTGAGGGATGAGACCTAGCCATTTGGTAACAATCCCCACATGATCATATATTTTATTATCTACGTGGTGATTAATGAGTAATGACCACTTCCATGCTCATGGCATGATACCCATCATAATCTATGCCATTGAGACGTCTATCATAATCTATGTCATTGAGACTCCATCCTTACCGGACTTGTGCACCATTCGTATAACTCTTGGTCTTGTTATAGCTTTGGTGGTGCAAGCTTCTCCTCTTCCCCTCCTCAACAAGATATGGAGAATCCTCCACACATTCTCCTCATGCATTATCCATTCGTATAACTCTTGGTCTTGATATAGGTTTGGTGGTGAAAGCTTCTCCTCTTCCCCTCCTTAACAAGATATGGAGAATCCTCCACACATTCTCCTCATGCATTATCCACTCGTATAACTCTTGGTCTTGATATAGGTTTGGTGGTGAAAGCTTCTCCTCTTCCCCTCCTCAACAAGATATGGAGAATCTTCCACACACTCTCCTCGAGGCATTATCATTTCACTTATAGGCATGTGAAATGTGGTGATATCTGAGTCTCACCATTGAGCTAGCATCATAAGCATGAACATTTCATATGATAATGATATCATTGTTTGAAGTTATGGATTCATGGAATGCTCGTTATGTATTGTCCTCAACCGATAGTGTGCCTACACTCATCACCTATAGATATGGATGATCAAGGATCTATAACTTGAATTATAAGAAGAAATGTCATTAGTGCATAATCAATGATATAGCCAAGCTTACACTAACATAATTACATGATTGTGATGGCATGGGATGATTTTGCTAGTTAGTATAAACCTATTTGACAAGTTTGGAAGCCTAAGATAGATCCATGAGATGGTCTTGGACTCGGTGAGACAAGCCATGGATAACAAAAATAAAACAAATAACATTACTTATAACCTACAAAAAAAAATTGAAAAACTTTTTAAAAATCAAAGAAATTGAATAATATGGCTTTTAGGATAACTTATAATCTCTACATCATCATTACAACTAATTTGTGCATGTACTTACTGAAGTTTTCTAGGTGATCCAACAATAGTGTGTTCCAAATTTTGGTCAAAGTGGGACATTGAAATAAGTGTTTTTTACCAAATTTTCATTTTTTGTCACATATAACAATTGAAATGTTGAAATTTTGAAGATAATGCGAACTAGTGATTTTTGAAATTTTGTGTGTAAATTTTAAATATATATATTTTAAAAAATTAAAATAATTTGTGAATTTTTTAACATAATTTTAGAACTTATTTTTTATTGTTAACAACATTTTTAAGTGGCGATCAACTTTTGTAATAAAAAGGATAATAGTATAAATTCTTAAACACTGATTGTTAACATCAATATCTAGTATACATACAATACAAATTTAGAGGTAGTTAAAATATATGATGTGACATTAACACTTTTATACATTTTAGTATTTAGAACATTTAAACTACCCACCTAGTATGATATAAAATTAACAAACAACCCTCAAACTTGTAGCCCAAAAATATGTAATATTTCATGGTTAATTGATGTGGAGAGACCTTGAAGAAGTGCTACTAAGATGTGGCAATCTTGAGAAATATATTAGATCATAACTAAATATCACCAAGGCATTTGTGGGGGGCATTTAATGGATAATACCACAACTCATAAAATCTTAAGGGTAGGTTATTGGTGGCCCATGTTGTTTCAAAATGCAAATAAAATGGTAAGAAGGTGTGATGCTTGACAGAGATTCTCAGGAAGGAAAAAATTTACAAGCACCTTGCATCTTTCTGTTATTTCAATTGAAGAATGAAGCCAATGTACAATAGTGGAGTATTCACTTTGTCGAACAATTATTGAGAGGTACAATAATGGTTATAGATGGATTATTTTTGCTACCAATTTCTTCACGAAGTGGGTGTAGGCTATACCAACTAAGATTTTCATCTCAAATATACTTAGCATTCTCTTGATATCTCATGTTATTATTAGATTTAGGGTGTCAAAAAGGATTGTATTTGACAATGTAATGCGCTTGTAACAACCCCAGTGTTCTTCACAGTAAAATTTCTAATGTTTTCACCTTAAGTGAACTAAACATGATGTCATGACATAGCAATAAAAAAATTCTTCCAATAATGTAAATTACATGCATAATTGAAATAACACAAATTCCAATTTGTCATTGCATTTCGAAGTAATTATACAAATCTTCCAATAACATAGATTTTATATTGAACAAAGATGTCATACAATACTCAATAAGGAATTTATTCCAATATAATAATTTTGCAAATTACATTATTCCAAGAATGTGCACAATTACAAACATAATGCCACCGAGCTTCTTAGCATAAGATATAGATGGTCCAAGAATCCGTCTTTCAAAACCTTGGTCTTTTGTCGCCTGTTGAGAAGGAGAAGCATTACTAAAGCACTTTTCAGCCAACCACGAACTCATTTGCGGTCCCCTGCACATCTATCAATGATAGATGGCCCTACCCTTTGACGAAGGTATTGTTTGGGTAACCCCGTAGGACATACCACTTTGAGCTTAGTATTGTGTCCTACATGACTAGGATTTATAACCTACGCTAGGTATCCCTCATGCATTTAATTGGAAACGGTGAACTGACAATGGAGTCTCAACAATCACACTATCTACAGTGGAGTCTCGTACATCTTCACTACTTTGGCCAAAGTGTTCTCACTCAGTATAATCGAGCAATGGTCTACCATTCATCTACACTATGGAAAGCTTGTTTTGACTTAAGGGCATTATATCTATTCTTAGGAAATCCCTCTCCACAGGAAAGCTACTCCCCAAGATAACCTATCTCTTTAACAACCTAAGGAAACACAACTCTTAAAGAAAAGTACTAGTTCCCTCCCTTCACTAGACAACATTCCCAAGAGTAACCTACTAGCCAT
The DNA here is from genome assembly GCA_007115665.2 of Sequoiadendron giganteum. Classification (NCBI taxonomy): domain Eukaryota; kingdom Viridiplantae; phylum Streptophyta; class Pinopsida; order Cupressales; family Cupressaceae; genus Sequoiadendron; species Sequoiadendron giganteum. The sequence goes on along the minus strand of CM021107.1, from coordinate 21,257,832 downwards.
CTAGTATAATTAAATATCTAGCTATGAGTGTTTCTTAAGCTTGTCTACGTTTGGTCATATCTAGCATAATAACAATGCCTATGACAAGCAATCTCTCTTACCCATGTCTAATCATATCTTGTATAATAATAATAACTAACTAACATCCCTCCTATCATGGAGTAAATACAAGCACAATGTGTGGCCTCGATCAAAGAATTTTCATTACAATCTAGAGGACTCCATTCGAGAGTATCACCTATTTGACTAAAAGGGGTTAAAGCTATGAATAAGCCTTATGCTTCCCATGTTTATTCATATCTAGTATGTAATACTTCTAATAAACATAATCCTCCTATTATGGAGTAACTAGAAGCATTTCACAAACAGTATATGTAGGTTCTACTTTCTTTCAAAGTAAACAATACTTTTCTCTAAATGTATGTAATCGTAAAGACTAGTTTAAGCATACAAGAAGAAAATCATTCAACACTAATGCAAACAAGGGAAGAATATCCTCATGCATGTGATAAGCTTTCCAATTGACTGGTTGCAGTCACAACATTTCCAAATCCGCAAAGTTAGCTTGGTATCAATCCTTCAACAAAGACTCAATAACCACTATCTCTCAAGTTGGAAAATACTTCTCTCCATAGTAATATCAAACTCTCTCTAAAACTCAAGGCTCTCACTCAATGTACTTGGAAAAATATTGCAGACAAAAATGTAGATAAAATACAAAGACTTGCTCAAGGAATAATGCATAGAAGAATGTGTCCAAACATATGAACTTACTCCTCTATTTATACAACTTGGAGATCATACAACCTATAGATTAGGCATGAACTTTGACAGCAAATTGCATGCACACCAGCACATCAATCACAACTAAAAGGTGGCTTTGATGAAGGACCTAGAAGGGTTATCTTGGTTTTTCTTGTATTGACAGCACATTCAAAATGTTTTTTTATGGTAATGGTATTGATATTTTCATCAGCAGCTCAGATATGATTGATGATGGTACCTGGTTTATAATTGTATTTAGCACTGTTATAATTGGCCGAGGTATTATTATTAGTTCCTGAACTAGAGGCCTTTCCTTTTGCATAGTCATGTAATGGGTCTGTGAAGACCTTGTGATCATTGTTCTTGGTATGTTTTTGCCCATTGACTTCTATGGTTCCGTCTTCAACAAAATATTGTATGATGTTTTTCAATTGTCAGCATTGATGAAGGTTATGTCCTTTTATTTGATGGTATTCACAATAGGCGTTATCATCCCACCATGAAGGTTTAAAATATCCAGGATCATTATGTTTTGGTTCCAAAGGTTTTAGGAGATTATGTTTGATCAGTTCTTTGAAAAATATCTCAATTGGTTCCCCCAAACGGGTAAATTCATGTTTAGGAAATCTCCTCTGTGGTTGTTGTTGTTGTGAATTTTGGACAAAGTAGGTTGTTTGATCTGGATTATTAATCATGTCCTGATTGGATTTGTAACCTCTAAGTGTGATGACAAGTCCCCCATGTAGGGTCTTAGCATCAACAATACCGTCATTTGTTACATTTTTTTTCCTAGACTAGAACTTGTTTCTATCATTGGGAGCATTTTGATGTTGAACAACTGGGTTCCTGCTTCATACCTTAATGTCTCCTTTGTCAATAAGACCTTTTTCGAGTATGATGCCCTTTTGCAACAAGTCTAGGAATGAGGTACAACAATGTACTCTTAAGTCACTTCTCAGTTTCGGATGAATATTTTCAAGGAATATCGTGCCTTTTTGTTTTTTTCTGGTATCTCAATTGGACATCGACTAGCTAGACTTCTCCATCTCTGAAAGAAAGTGGTGAAGGTTTCGCCTTCTTCTTGTGTAGTGTGACACAAGGTATCTATCTTTATTTCATTTTCTATGTTGAAGGCAAAGTGTTCGACAAACTTCTCAGCTAATTCACCCCATGATCTTATGTCATATTGTAGTTTAGAGAACCATTCCAATGTTATCCCAACAAGGGCTTGTGGAAATAGTCTCATTAAATACGTGGGGTCATACAAGATGTCCATGCATGTTGTAGAAAATTCTCTAATGTATTCCAACGGATTCCTCTTCCCATTATACTTAGGAAAATTCGGTATAATGTATCCATGTGGGAAAGGTGTCATATAAAGCGCTTTGTCAAAAGGACATGGACATAAATCTTGCATTGAGATAGTTCGTTTGCCTGACATAGACATACTGTCCATTTGTTGTTGAAGGATTTGCATTTGATTTTGTAGAAAATCTACCTGTGTCAATGATATGTTGTTTGTGTTGTTTGGATCAATGTAAGTGTTTTGAAATGTAATATTTTGTGACAGATTGTGATTTAGCGAGGGTATATATCTTGTTTGAATGTTTTCATTCAGTGTCGGATATATCCTGTCTGAATGTTCTGGTTTGGTATAGGAATATTCCCTATTTGAGTGTTATGATTTGGTATAGGAATATGCCATGTTTGTGTAGCCCCTATGTGTGGAATGGCAGTACTGGTATTGATATGAGGTATAGTTGTGTTCGTGCCAACTTTGGCTCGTTTACCAGTGGTGTTTGTGCCAAAGGGGTTTGATGAGGATGCTCCCACAACAAAATGTAAACCTTGTGTTACGTTGAAAGGGGTTGTTTTTACAATTGAGGATTTTTGAGTAGGTATACTAGTTGGTATTGTTGCAGTAATTTGAGGAACATAGACACTTGACGTCATGGTTTGCGTTGGTTGAGTAGATGTCGTTTTCAAACTATGAACGTCAAATCCTAGTGGTAGTGTGGCACCTTCTACTAGCAACTTTGCTAGATATCGTTGGGGATCATTTTCCAACACTCATCCATAAAGGATGCAAACTCAAGATTTTGTACGGCAACGTCTATGTCTTCAGAAAAAATGTTTCCTTGTGCATCTCTAGTGATGTGTTTCTCAAGCAAAGTCTTATGTGGTCTCTCTTTCCCTGATGATTGGTTTCCAAAAGGATTGATGAATTCATTGGGGTCTGACATTTTTCTTTGTTTCTTCTTAGCCCTTGTTTCAACCATGAAAATGTTGCTCAAAAGGGGAAATGCAAAACTATGTCTAGAAACTCATATGTCCTATTTCTATGTTTTTGGGATTTTCTTAATATAAAAGATGTCACTAAAATCAAGGATTCCTAAAATGACGTATACTAGGATGACATACGCTAGGATGGATTATATGCAAAAAATTGAGTAAACTATGTCGATAAATGATTCTAAGTGGGTTTAACCTACCACCTATGGAATAATCCAAAGCTATGACTTAACTTTACCAAGGAACCTGATGTAGGACAAAGACAACTGATAAGGTGAATTTCCCTAACTAGACTGGTGAGCTGGAAGGATTCACTAGTAAGACAATAATGACTAGGTTCAATGATAATGACAAATCGAAGCATGAACGTATCTAATGATGCGGAAAGCTGTTCTATTCTATAATATGCAAATTCCTATGGGGTAACTAAGTTTTTTGCAACTAAGATGACTATCTCTAAGATGTAAATGAGACCTAAACAATGCAAGGTTTTTGAGAAATTTTCCAATTTCTGTCCAAGATTGACCATAAGAAACAAAAGTGAAAAATATAGTTTTCTTTTCGAACTAAGTTTTTAGTTTTTGAGATTTTTGTTGACAATCAATTGTGACTCAGGATGCAGATACGTTGATAGATTTGATAGATGCATTTCCAGTTTCAGATGTGGCTAACTAATAAAACATAGTCTCGATTATTGATAGACAGATGCGACCTTCGCAGACAGATGCAGTTTAAGCTATGACAGATGCAACTCACAAATCAGTTGTGACTCATTTAGCAGATGCGACTCAAAATCTAAACCCTGTGAAAACTAGTTTTGTTGACAAACACATGCAATTTTTGGTTTAACAGTTGTGACTCTTAATTACACATGCGGCTTGAAATTCGACAGTTGCGACTCAATTTACTATTGCGGTTTTCTGATGACAAAATTATGACTGACTCAGTTTTATGATCAATTTTTGAGAAATAAAGAAAAAACAATCATAGAGTGCAAAGTGTTTTCAATTTTTGATGTGAATGAATCTGTTAAAATCAGAAGATAATTACATCCTAGGCTTTTATAGACAGTATTTACTGAGTTCTTACTTGGGTTTCCCCAGCTACGCATATTCAAGGTGAATGACTAGTAGCTTGACCCCACTGGCTCCCCTCCACGACACTCACTTATACGGGGCAGCCAAGTTACTATACCCATGAAACTCCCATGGCAAACATTTCATATCTACACATGAACCGTAAGAATGTAAGACGACTTCACAGGTCCGACCTGTTGCACCAATAAATAGATTGGGATTTTGGCAAAACTACAAGAAGGTTTTTTAGTAAGGGAATTTCGTTTGTTGGGCACCATCCATTCGGCGAGAGACCATTGTTGCCCTTCTCGTCAGAACAGTGAGCATGATTTTGGGGGTTTCCCCCAAAAATCCACTTTTATATACCGGTTGGAAGTCGTTGGTGACAAGTGTGTGACCGGTCTGAGTCATCTTGGGGTGAGTACTTTTTCCCACCAAGACAGGCCCAAGTTCTAGAGTCAGTAACCATTTCTCTTGCACCTAGGATTGCATGAATGAGCAAGGGGAGAGGATACTTCAATATACTAAAAAAGCGGAATGGATTCGCGAAGATTGAAGTGTCTTCACGTCGGGTTCACCAAATGTAATTTTCAGTGTCTACACTAACAATGTCAAGTCACTTCATGACATTGATACACTTCACATTATACATGTAGTCTAAACTATTTATGTATAGAAACAACGTCTAAGTTCCCATGTAGGGTATATATGAGTATTAAATCACTCCCTTAAGCTATTCACACTTTCACCAATCCTAGTATTTAATATTATTGATAGCATTCACTCCTTACTATGGAGTATGTAAAACACTCATAAGGAAATCATATCAATGAGACTTTTCCTTTCCTATAAGCAAATAGACTATTACTCTTTTCAAGCAACCAAATGCAATGCCAAATAAATCATCCTAGACAATCAATCTTTCTAATAAAAGATAAAACATAAAGAGAATAGAATCTCATGCTTGATAAACACTTGGCGATCTCAAGCTTGGCCTTCTCTTAGAATCAACTTAGCAATGAACCCTCTCAATTTCTTTCACTAAAATTCCCCACAATAACTCTTAGCAAAATAAGAATTCTCTCAATGAAAAATACAACAGAATGAAGCAGCTTAATTATGCAAAGATGAGTTGTATCCAAATGAGGTGAGAATGCCTCATATTCATACCAAACACTAGCTTCTAAAGGCTATAAACAAGAATCTTCTATGCCACTTCCCAACCATAAACAATCAATTCAGCTTACCGGTGAAAATGTGGCAGATTCTTATCATATTACTCACCAAAATTATATAACAAATCGACTATATGCTTGCCACAAAAGTTTGACTAGTTCATTTTAGCACATGTTTATCAATAGAAAATTGACTTATTCCTATTTGGTTTATGAGTTTAACTCAATGACGCCACCATTTCACCGCATTTCATATTCTCTAGCTTGCAGTTTAGTTCAGAAGAATGGATCAACTCTTCTCATTCCTACGTTTTCATATGTTTGACCTAGTCATGGTTTAATACACAACACTTTGCAAAATGTATCGACTTATTTCATGATATCCATCCATGTGGTAAAACACATGGAAGTCATATCATCCTTTTATACTTCGCACGCCTTTTTTCATTGATGCATTTATGCATATTATAAACTATGTTAACTTCCATACTTAATGCATTGGGGTCACTATACAATAGCGCGGCCTTTATGATAGGCGTGGGAAAATATTTTATAAATGTGCATATTATAAAAAATTCTCTATATAAACTTTCATTTAATTGCTCAACAACATATATATATATATATATGTATTTATATACATTTGTATATATGTATGATTATAAATGTGTATATGTATATGTATATATTCGTTATCATTAAGTTCATTAAACCATATGATATTTGAATGCATATTTCGATGTCATCATTTTATAAAATAGATAATATTATGTTTATATATTTATACATACACATACACATAAATACTTATCAAGTAAACATACATACATACTTATACACATACATACATACGTATATTAGTATATATGTATATAAATTTCTATTAACGTACTATATACATATATATTAATATTATATATGTATATATATTGATATTTTGACCACCATATTAAACACATACATTCATGTACTCATCGATCGTCGTTTATACACAGTTTATATACTTCATCAATTAGTATATAAATATTAACTCACAAAGATAAGAAATCTCACTCAAAATAAAGACTCGATCACATATGTTTTGTCAAAGCAATCACAATTCAAAGTAACCAACTTTACTCAAGGTAATTGCAAATGATAACCTAATCAATCAATCTAATAAATCAAAGACATTTCTCAAGCATTTTAACCTATCCTCAAAGGTTACGTACTTGTTTCCAACCGACCCGACTCATCCAGACCAACCAATTCCAATAAATCAAGACTAAGATGAAGGGTTCAGTTACCGAATCCCATCTGACTCAACTCTTTTAAACCAAGTCTAGGTCATGAGTGTGTGTAATCTTAGTAAGGTTTCATTTAGGGTTTACCCGACCAAACACTTCTCTTGAGTGATACTTCCCCTCCCTTTTGGAGGCGTGAACCTGTACCTACATCCAACTTGGCACATTTGCAATAGTAGTTAGATGTTCACATGAAACCCACATGCATCATAAAACATTAGCATATTCATAGTGCAATACATGTTCTTTTGTTGTACTTCATCAACATAATTACTCCTTCAAAGTAATAATAACTTAATACCTATTTTAGTATTCTATTCATTTTTCAAACATATCAAAATCATGATTGCATTTATCATCCTATTTACCCATGAAGGTAAAATTAACTTAGTAACAACAAGACGAGGTGTGACACTAAGCTCAACCTAAAATGTTCAAAACCCTTTACAATGAGGAATAAGTCCCCTTAAATAGAAAAAGTGAGAAAACATGCTCACAAGCTAGTCACATGACTCATACATATCTCATATATATTTGGCATCCTTTTATAATTATGTTACCATAAAATTGGATCAGAAATCATTAGAAGAATATTCCCTTTTCTAACTACCTTAAGAGGTTGTTGAAATCATTGGAAGCTCGAAACTGAAGCCTACAATACCACTGAAGCCAAAAAGTTGAAACTGAATGTTGAGGACCACTCCAAAATGGTGGATGTAGAAGAAACTCCAACTCTAAGAAGAGATATTAGGGAATATTTCTCATGATAGGTGTCTCTAAAATTGATCAAGTGTTTCCATGCAAGAATATTCCACAACAAAATTATGTGCTATCCCAATCAATGAAGATGATAAACCAAGACTATGTAGAAATTCATGAACAACTATATCCAAATACAATGATGGTTTGAAAATAGTAGTGATGTAATTCTCATCCAAGAGGAGAGAAAATACCTCAAATGTGTCCTTCAAATCTACAATATGAGAATCACAAAACAAATTTCAGATATACCTATCAAATACTCATCCCACAAAGATGAATCTAAAATATAATGATCATCATGTTGAACTGAAGTATTGGAAGCCATGGCAATGTTGAAATCTAAAGAAGTGATAGGTGAAGAAGATAAAATCTCAAAACAATTCTGAAGAACTCTAAGATTCAATTGACCAATTTGAGCCTCTGATGATCTATCCACACTAGATGCAGGTGTGTGAACCTAAGAGAAAATACCACTAGGATAAAAGTGTGAGAAGGTATAAAGACAAGAGAAATTATCAACCTTGCCAACTGCAATAAGTTCTTTACTCTTAAAATTTTGAATAATCATTTAATCTAGTGTGAAATTGATAGATTGTAATCTAATAGATGGAAAGGATATTTATTGAAAAAAATAGGAATGAGAAGTACGCTAATGAAACATCCTTCACCTATGTCAACAATTCCTTTCCCACAAGCACTCATATAAGTACTATTGGTCATTAGAATTTTAGATGTATATGTAGGTTCCAATGATGAGAACACTTCTAGTGAAGAATTCATCTAATGGGAAGCTCCAGACTTAAGAATCCATCTACTAGACTCACAAACTACATATTCAACAAGTTCTCTAAGCTTCAACGTATCAAATCCATAGTTAATCTTGCTTTCTCTAACTGTGTGGGTGATGATGGTTTAGAAGAAGAGGGTGAACTAGAAGACTCTAAAGGAAATAAAATATTATGCTCCTAAAGGAGGTGCTTCATCTCTTCTATTTTTTTATTATAACAATTGTGTTCACCATGCCCTTGTTTATTTCAATATGTACATTTGGGTCTCTCCTTATTAGGTTTATCCTCTTTGGAAGACATGGGAGGATCACTAGATTTCGTCTTAGTTTTAGATTTCTTTTTTCCTTTTCCTTTGGGTGTTTGCAAACAATGCCTAATTTTTGGGAAGTGCATCTAATTGGATAAGGTCAGCTTGCTCTCGATAGTCAAATGGTTGGAAAATGTCTCAAAATAATGAATGTTAAATGATTCACCTAACACATCCATGGCAGAATAAAATACTATAAATGGTCCTTTTAACTTAGACAAAATCAAGAATACACATTCCTTATCATATTTATCTTTCCCACAGCCAACCAATTGAGATATTAATATTTGAACTCAAAAAAAATCCTCAATAGTAGGAAATGCATCAGGAGAAAGAGATGCTAATTATGTCTTGATTTTCAAAGCACAAAATTCACTAACTATACCAAACAAATATTTATACTTTTATCATACCTACTTTGGTGTAGTGCATTGCTCAATGATGAACAACAAGCTATTAAAAACATGTAATTCAATCAATCCCATAACCTCATCACATTTGTTCTTGTGAGAAAAAATTTCATATTCCTTAGTGAATTCAGGTTGATCATCACCCAAGATAGACCATAAACCCTTGGAATGAAGTAACCTATGCATTTTGTTCTTTCATGTGTGATAGTTGTGAGGAGTGAGTAACTAAAATGAACTTAAATTTTTCATAAGATCAACAATCACCAATAGATAAAAATTAGCTTATCGATCTTAATATATTAAGATATATATATATATATATATATATATATATATATTATACGCTGAGAGATCATTATCTCGGCGTTTTCTTTTTTTTCTTTTTGAATTTAAAAAATACGCCTCGATAATTATATCTCTCGGTGTATAATATATATATATCTTAATATATTAAGATAGATAAGCTAGTAGTAGTCGCAGTGTGCATAACACATTGAATAAATTAATATATTTAGGGTTATTATATTAGAGTTAGCATTTAGGATTAGGGTTCATATCATGGTTAGGGTTAGCATTAGGGTTAGGGTTTGGTTTAGATTTATTATTATGATTAGGGTTAGGGTTTAGTGTAGAGTTTGGGTTTATGGTCATAGTAAGTGTGAGAATTATGTTAGGGTTAGGGGTAGAATTATGGTTAGGGTTAGGGTTTAGATTATAATTATAACAGGTTTCAAGTTAGGAATAAGGCTTTGGTTAGTGTTAAGGGTAGGGTTGGAATTACTATTAGGGGTAGGGTAAGGATTTATATTTGCTCAGGGCTATGGTTTGGGTTAGGGTTAGGGTCAAGGTTAGGATTAACATTAAGATTAGCATTAGTGTTAGGATTTGGTTTATGATTATGATTATGGCGAGGGTTAGGGTTTAGACTTATGATTGGGGTTATAGTTAGCGTTAGGGTTTAGTGTTAAGGTTTAATGTTATACATTGAATAAATTAATATAATTAAGGTTATGATTAGGTTTAAAATTTAGGGTTATGATTTATATCACAGTTAGGGTTAGCATTAGGGCTAGAATTTTGTTATATGGTTAGGATTATGTTTAGGGTTTACATTTATGTTCGGGATAGGGTAAGAATTATGGTTAGGGTGAGGAAATTGGTAGGATTGGGATTATTATTATGATTATGATAGAATGATAGAATAATAGTTATGGTAGGTTTAAGTTCAAGATTAGGATTAGTGTTAATGTTAGAGTTCAAATAATGGTTAGGCTTAGGATTTACATTATGGTTAGGATTATGCTTAGAATTAGGGTTTGGGTTATAGACACACACACATATATCTATGACACATTTAGTATTTCATATATAACCCTAATCCTAATTTTATCCCTAACACCACACAATTTAATAAACCACATATATAAAAATTAATATTGTTGTTCGTTGAACTCATATAAATCAAAGAGAAAATATATGTTTCACTACAACCAACTTGAATAACTAAGAAGTATCCTAAGATTAAGCTTGATCCCTAACCCTAATCCTAAACTATTGTATTTTAACCCTAATTGAACCTAAATCCTAACCCTAATTGAACCCTAACCCTAATGCTAAACCCAAGCTTTATTTTAGAACCCTAACCCTAACTAAACCCTAACGTAACTTTAATCCTAGTTATAATTTTAATCTTAATACTAACCCTATTTGAAATTGAATCCTAATCCTAATTGAATTCTAATCCTAACTTAAACCTAACCCTAACCGTAATTGAATTCTAACTCTAACTCTAATTTTAACTCTAAACATAATTCTAACTCTACTCATAATTCTAATTCTAACACTAACCCTAATTCTAATAGCAATCTTAATTATAACTATATTACTAATTGAAACCCAACCCTAACCATAATTAAAACCTAACCCTAGGTGAACTCTAACCCTAACCTAGCATTAATCTTAACCCAAACCCTAATTGTGCCTAATTGTGCCTAACTCTAACTCTAGTTGAGTCATAACCGTAATTCCAACCCTAATCTTGACCCTAACCTTTACCCGAAGCTTTATCCTATAACCCTAATCATGATTGAACCCTATTGTAACCCTAACCATAATTGAACCCTAACCCTAGCCTAACCTCAGCCATAATTGACCTTTAATTGAATCCTAATTGAATCTTAATCCTAACTAATCCCTAACCCTAACCCTATCCCTAATTCAACCTTAATCCTAATTAATCCTTAACCCTAACCCTAGTTTTCATCTTGATCTATCTTCAATCACCTAAACCCTAACTCCAAGATTTATCTTAGAATTTTTATTGAACCCTAACCCTAATTTAATCCTAATCATAATCATATCCATCTCTATCTATATACATATATATCTCCCTCTCTCTTATATACATATATATATATATATATATATCTCCATCTCTCTATATACATATATATCCTAATTTAATACAATTGTACCCCTATATATATATATATCTCCATCTTTGTACCTCTATATATAACTTCCTATATCTTTCTATCCCTCCATAGATCTCACTCTCTTTGTCTCCCCCTCTTTATATCTCTATTTCTCTCTCCCTCTCTCTCCATATCCATCTCTCTCTCTCTCTCTCTCTCTCTTTCTTTTTATATCTCTCTACTTCTCTATCCTCTCTCTATTTCTCTCCCTCCCCCCTCTCTATCTCCCTATATATCCCTCTCTATCTCTATCTCAATATCTCTCCCTCACTCACACACACACTCCCTATTTCTCCCTCCGTATATTTATCTCTATATATATCTCTCACTCTTACACACAAACTCTCTATTTTCCCCTCCCTATATCTGCCTCTCCCCTTCTCTATCTCTCTCTCTCCCTCTCTATCTCTATTACCTCTCTATCACCTCCTTTATCTCTCACTCTTCCCCCCTCTATCTCTATCTTCCCATATCCCCCTCTCCCTCACTCTTTATATCTCATTATCTCTATCTCTCTCACTTATTCCATCAATCTATCCCTCCATCTCTCCTAGTCTCTCAATACCCCTCTCTACCTGTCTCTATATATCACTTCCTATATCTTTATCTTGCTCTCTCCAACTCCCCCTCTTTCATTTTCTCCCTCTTTTTGTCTCTATTTATCCCTCTCCCTCTTTGTCTCTCCTTCCATCTCTCCCTCTATATATTTATTGCTTTATCTTTTTCTTAGACACTTTATATCTCACCCCCTCTATCTCTCCATCTCTCCTTTATATCCCTATCTCTCCCTCTTTTTATCTCTATCTCTCCCTCTCTCCCCCTTTCTCCCTATGACTCCTTTCTATATCCTTATACTTCTCCTCTCTCCTATCTCTATTTTTCTCCTCTCTCCCTCCCTCTCTATATATTTATACATAACTATCTCCCTCCCTCTCTCTCTTATGCATACACACACACTCCTTGTTTCTCACTACCTATCTCTACCTCTATCTCTATATCTATCTCTCTACCTCTATCTCCCAATTCAATTATTTAAATCTCTATCCCTTCAATTCATGCATTTCATATGTGTAATTGAATTGTAACCCTAATTAAACCTTAACACTTATTTAATACTAAAACTAACCCTAACCCTAATAGTAATCCTAACCCTAAAATTAATTGAGCCTTAATTCTACCCTAACCCAAATTAAACCAAAAACATAAATATACCCTAATTGAACCCTAACCCTAACCCTATTCAATTATATCTATCTCTCTACCTCTATCTCCCAATTCAATTATTTAAATCTCTATCCCTTCAATTCATGCATTTCATGTGTAATTGAATTGTAACCCTAATTAAACCTTAACACTTATTTAATACTAAAACTAACCCTAACCCTAATAGTAATTCTAACCCTAAAATTAATTGAGCCTTATTTCTACCCTAACCCAAATTAAACAAAAAACATAAATAAACCCTAATTGAACCCTAACCCTAGCCCTAACCCTAATTCAATCATAAGCTTAATTGTACGCTAACCCTAATTTAATACTAACAATAATATTACCCTAATATTAATTGAGCCCTAACCCTAATCTAACAATAACCCTAAGCTTTATCTTAGAACAATAACCTAAATATTTATCATATAATTGCAATTGAGTCCTAACTCTAACCTAAATTAAACCCAACCCTTATCATATCCCTAATTAAACCCTAACCCTAATTGAAACCTAACCCTAATTTAACCCTAACCCTAATTGTTCCATAAGCCTAACCCTAATTGAAATTTAACCCTAAATTTGAATGAAATTGCTTCTTGTAATGTAGGTGAGAGGAGATTTCTTTCTATCCATTTCATTTTTATTGAAATTTTCTTATTTTCTTTGTCAATGTTATTTTAGGGGTCTTACTACATCCTTCACGTCAATTGAGGTGGAAGTTAACTTATAATGATCCAAAATTAATATTATGGTAGCATTTTTAATGAGATAATCAGTAGCATAAATATTTGTGCATGCTTCTATCTTATTCAAGAATATTAGAGAATATGTTTTTAATTATTGAACATTTGAATGCCAACAATGCTAGTCCAAATTATCATGTTGTATACATCCTAAGTTTGGTATGAGATTTATGTCTCTAAAATAATATTTTTATTTAATATGATAGATTTTGTACATATACATCAAATATTGTATACTACAATTGATTAATGTGAGTCCTTGACTCACTTGCACATCGTGGAGTGATTCTCATCATCAGAGTAGTTATTTGTGTCTTTTTTTTGAGGGGATTTTAATATATAACAAATTCCCTTTGATATTTGGAAAGGGGTTATAAGTAATCTTATAACAATACACCTTTAATAGAGTTTGTAAAACACTAATTAAATTAGTCTCCTCCAAAAATTCGAGAAACATATTACGAATAACCTGAGTATAAAATATATCACCGTTTCCATTTATATATTTAACTTCTTCTCTTAAATACATAGCAGCACAAAACAAAAAACTCTTCGTAGTGTCTTCATTCCAACTATGAAACCAATTTCTCATAAATGAATATTTTCCCAAGCCAGAATTTTGCAGAAATCGTGCATACAAAGCACGCGGAACTTAGCAATCTTTGTATTCAATGTAATTGTCCCCGATTTTATATAAGCAATAACTGCAAATAACGCAACAATAACAGTAAAAACGATCTGAATAAGAGACATTGCATCTTGAAAAGTTAACATTGATAAAAACTCAGTGGAAGACATTATGGTCCACATAAGAGACATTACTCTTTGAATGAGAGACAAAATAAGAGACATTTTAGTCTGAATAAGAGACATTCTGGTCTGGAAATTGAACACAAGATGAACACAGTGCAAGAAACAGATCGGAATGTGCTTCCTAATTTAATTGAGATGTATTGTGTTTAAATAGATGTAATGTGTTTAAATAGAGGTATATTGAACGCATCAGTCTGTAACGAAATAGAGAATATATTAACCTATTCATATATGATGTGATTGACTTAGCTCAAAAATTTGAAAGGATTCAGCTTCCTTGGGCAGTACAACCATAAGCAAAGTCGTACGAAGCACGATGAGAGAACAATCAGCTTGTAAGGCCCGAGGCTGTAAATGTCAAAGTGACATTAATGGTCGCATTCAGGCAAGCGATCCAACAAACTCTTTAATTGCATATTATATTATTTAATAATAAATCAAATAAACTCCTCACCATGAAATCCTGGAGATGGAACGAAACAGAGTGCCAGAGAAGGTTATGTGGAAGAGATGGAAAATTCATTTGAGTCCTAGACTTACCGGTACAACACACGCTACAAAAAATGCCAACAGCAACAGCGTGTTGAAACAGCATAGCGTTAAAGAATAAGATCGTCTAAAAAAGTTAGAAGATGTTTCTAGAAGAACTAGAATCTTCAAAAAAGGTTACAAGATGTTTCTAGAAACTAGAAGATACTAGAAGTTGTTCAAGGAAAAAGAACATTCCAGTTTTAGAGATATATAGAATATTAGAAGTTCTAGATCTTAGAATCATCAAGTATAAATATGAGGTTGTCCATTGTGAATAACACTACTGTTGAGGTAAGTTGTTGGATTGTATGTAAGCAAGTTAGATCAATATAATTTCTTTTAGCCACTTCACACTATTTTATGCTTTGTTTTTGCCCTATTTTCTACTGTTATTTTATGATTTGGGCATGTTCTTACATGATATCAAAGCTAGAAATATTCTAACAGAGTTAAGATATTGTTGAATTGATATTTTCTTAACAAGATAATATTTGAAGTGGTTTAATCTATTTGTTTGAGGGTTGTTTTTTTAACATGGACTCTACAAATGAAAGTTTGCCGATCTTTAATGGAAGTGGATTTGCAGATTGGAAGATTGTAGTTAAGAATGCTTTGAGAGAAAATTCTCTATGGGGTATAGTGAATAAAGAGATTGGAGAGCCTCACCATAAGAAAGAAAAGGAGTTATGGAAATTCAAGTTGGAGCAAGCTAGAGGAATTATTGGTAAGGTCTTGAGTCCCAATCTTAATAGAAGGTTTGTTGATGTTGGTAATCCAATAGAACTATGGGAAAATCTAGAAATAGATTATAAAGATGCAAATATTGCTAGTGTTTCCAACATTGAAGAGAAATTGGTACATAGGCCCAACAGATTTTAACAAAATGGTTGATTACTTTAATGAGGTTACATATTTAAATGCCCAGTTGAAGAAACTAGGTATTGAATATGCAAAAAAGGATTTTCAATTAATTGAAATGGTTGAAAGTAAGCTTCCCCAACCTTACAAGGTATTTAAAGAATCAAGGAAAAGGGTTATACAACTAAATCCTAATACCCCCCAACAAACTTTTGATCAATTTTGTAAGTTAGTTTTAGATGAAGAAGTTCAACTTATTAAATAAGGTTATATTAAGAAGAATCATGCATATGCAGCTAAGGGTAAATCATTCTGCAGATATGATGATAGAAAGAAGAATTGGAAAGGATATAATAAATTTTGAAATAATGGTAGTTCTAACCACTTTTCTAGAAATGAAGGTGTAGAAAAGCAGTTGGAAAGAAAACCCGTCATTTGTAGGTATTGTGGAGGTGAGAATCATATGGAAAAAATTTGTGAACAATGAAAGACAACAATACAAGCCTAAGCAAGAACGGTTTAAGGAAGGAAAGCTAGATAAACAAAGTTTTGTAGCCATCTCCAGGCAAGTAAAATCAAGTGTAGAGGAAACTTCTAGAATTGAAAATACATCTAGAGTAAAGGGAGGATACTTTGCTTCGGATACTAATAAAGAGTGGATTCCAGATTCAAGAGCATCTTTTCACATGACTGGAGATAGATCTTTATTTATTGATTTTCATGAAGGAAAGAATTCAAATCAATAAATCACTATTGGCAATAAAATGAATTTATCAGTTCTAGGAACAAGAATTGTCACTGTAACAAATGGAACTTTGAAAATGTTTTACTTGTTGAAGGATTGGGGGTGAATCTTATTTCAATATATAGAATTTCTCAAGCTGGATATGAGTTTGTTGTTACTGCTGATCAAGTTATAGTAAGAGATAGAAAAGACCCAAAAAATATTATTGCTATTGGTAGAATTGACCATAAAGAAAGTCTCTTTAAATTTGTTGGATTCATTGATGATGAATACACACTCTCCCATGCTTTTTATTCTCAAAGTGATTATATGTCAAAATTGTGGCATGCTAGACTTGGACATACAAACTATAGAAAATTACAATACATGGTTAGAAAGAATATGGTTAGAGGATTAACAAATATTTCAGCTTCTGAAGGTGTATGTGAAGGATGTGTGTTAGGTAAACACCATCGAGATCCTTTTGATTTAGGAAAAGCATGGAGAGAAAGTTATCCACTACAGCTCATTCATAGTGATTTATGTGAACCGAGATATTTTTTCATCTCAGGTGCTAGGTACCTTCTCACTTTTATTGATGATTATAGTAGACGAGTATGGGTTTATTTTCTTGAAAGGAAAAGTGAAGTATTTGAGATATTTCAAAGGTTTAAGGCATTAGTTGAAAACCAAAGTGGAAAAAGAATTAAATGCCTAAGGACAGATAATGGGGGTAAATATTGTAATTATGCATTTGAATCATTTTGTGAAAAAAATGGTATTAAGGTACAAAGAACGGTTCCATATACCCCTCAACAAAATGGAGTAATTGAATGGATGAATAGAACTCTTTTAGAAATGGCACATTGTATGTTGCATAATAAATTTTGGGGATTGGTTGTCTGTTGTGTTGCACATATTGTGAATAGAATCTCGACCAAAGCCCTCACAAATGTCACTCCTGAAGAAGCATGGAGTGGAAGAAAACCTCACATTGGGTATTTTAAAGTATTTGGGTGTATTGCTTGGGCTCACATCCCAGAAGAAAACGGGAAAAAGCTAGAACCAAAAAGTCATAAGTGTTTATTTATGGTTTATAGTGAAGAGTCAAAGGCTTACAGATTGTATGATTTGGAAACAAAAAAGATCTTTATTGGCAGAGATGTAAAGTTTGATGAACATTCATAGCTTACAGCCACAAATGATTTCCACATTTCAGATATTTTACAAAGAAATGGAAACTCTATTAACGAGGATGATAACTTCCAGTTAGACAGAAGACACAGAGTATTGAAGAGATATATAGACAAAGCCTAAAACTCCAAGGAAGGAATGGCAATGCCCTCATGGAAAAAGTCTTACAAATAAATGACCCAATCTCCTATGAGCAAGCTAGAGGGAAGAAAGAAAGGGAGAATGCCATGAAAGAGGAATATGATGCATTACTAAAAAAATAAAACTTGGGAACTTGTGCCCCTTCCCAAAGGTAAGCATGTTATTGGTTGTAAATGGGTTTACAAAACAAAATTCAAATCTAATGGAGCCATAGAAAAATACAAAGCTAGATTGGTTGCTAAGGGATTCAATCAAAAGGAAGGAGTTGATTATGAAGAAACATTTGCTCCTATCATCAAAATGAACACAATTAGAATTATTCTTTCTTTGGCAGCTAGTCTTGGGTAGCATGCTCATCAAATGGATGTTAAAAATGCTTTCTTAAATGGAGATTTAGTTGAAGAAATATACATGAATCAATCACCTAGTTTGTAGATTAAAGAAATCACTTTACGGTCTAAAACAAGCACCAAGGGCATGGAATGAAAAGATAGACAAATACTTTCAGCATCATGGATTTAGAAGGTGTAGATATGATCCAAATCTTTATGTGAAGAAAGTTCAAGATGAGATTATTCTTGTTGCAGTTTATGTAGATGATTTACTCATTGTTGGACCGAATATTGGTATAATTAATAATTTAAAATCAGAACTCAAAAGGGCATTTCATATGAGTGATTTGGGAGAATTAAACTATTTTCTTGGTTTACAAGTTTGCAGACTACATGATGGACTATTCTTCTACCAATCAAAATATGCTTTGGATATTTTAGAAAAGTTTAAAATGCTAGAATGCAAGCCAGATTCTACTCCCTTTCAATCTAGAATCAAGCTTACTAAAGAATGTACTTTCAAGAAGGTTGATGCTACTTTATACAGACAAATTGTGGGCATAGATTGGTTTATCTAACTCATTCTAGACCAAACATTTGTTTTGCAGTTAATCAAGTATCGAGATTTATGCAGGAACCTAAAGAAAGTCATTGGTTGGCTACAAAAAGGATACTGCGGTATGTTCATGGAACAATACACTATGGCATCCACTATGGCCAGAAGTCCTCAATTTCTTTGGTTGGATTTACAGATTCAGATTGGGGAGGTGATCTAGATGACAGATAATCTACAGGCGGTTATGTTTTTCAGCTTGGATCAAGCCCTATTACATGAAGCAGCAAAAAGAAAACTACTACATCATTGTCTTCATGTGAAGCAGAATATCGAGCAGCAAAAGAAGCAGGAAAGGAAGCAGTTTGGATTTGAAATCTTCTATTTGAGCTTGGTTTTTCTCAAAGTTTTGCTACTACTTTGTACTGTGACAATCAAAGTACTATACAGGTTGCTAGCAATCCAGTTTTCATGCTAAGACAAAACATATTGAGCTTGATGTTCACTACATACGGGATCTTGTTCAAGCAAATATTGTCAATCTACAATATTTTCCAAGTGAAGAACAAACAGTTGATGTATTTACTAAGAGTATGATTGAAGCCAAATTCTTGAAATTACGAAAAATGCTTGGTATGTTAGAGGTGAACATTAAGGGGGGATGGTAGTATAATGTTCCTCTCTCCTTTGTATATTCCCCTCTTCTTTGTATCTTGTTTGTAATATTATATCCAATCTTAAGGGGGGATGTTAAGGAATAAGACTGTCTAGAAAAGTAAGAAGATGTTTCTAGAAGAACTAGAATCTTCAAGAAAGGTTACAAAATGTTTCTAGAAGAACTAGAATCTTCTAGAAGGGCTAGAACCTTCTAGAAACTAGAAGCTACTAGAAGTTGTTTAAGGAAAAAGAACATTCCAATTTTAGAGATATCTAGAACATTAGAAGTTTCTAGATCTTAGAGGCATCAAGTATAAATATGAGGTTGTCCATTGTGAACAACACTATTGTTGAGTTAATTTGTTGGATTGTATGTAAGCAAGCTAGATCAATATAATTTCTTTTAGCCACTTCTCATTGTTTTATGCTATGCTTTTTCCCTGTTTGCTGCTGTTATTTTATGATTTGGGCATGTTATTACACAAGAGAATTTGCAGAATATGAGACTTGCACCGCATGAAAAAGAAGATTCCATTCAATTGTCTGAACATCAGGTAAATGTATTGAGCATCATCTTAGAGGGACATTCTATGTTTTTCACATGAGCCGCCAGAACGGGCAAGACTTTCTTGCTTTGTCGCACCATAACAATTCTTAAACATTTACGCAAACATGAATTCATATTTGTTACAGCTTCCACCAATTATTAGAATTTTATTAGTTGCCTTGAATGAAAATGTTATTATCAGAATACGAATAGACTCCCACTATATATTATTAACATCTATTATTAGCAAGATACGAGTTATTAAATGTTAATGAATTTTCATGGTTGTAATGAAGAATACGAATCAATAGGAATACGAATCATTTCTTTTTGCTAAGACAGTTATTTCTGATGGCCTCCTATAGAGGTTGTGTTGCCATTATAAGGTTACGCCTCTCGGTGTAATAAACATAATACTGCAAAAACCTAATATGAAACCTCTCATACCTGAATCAAGATTGAAAATGGAGTCCTCCCAAAAAGATAGAACTTCTCTAGGTGTTAAGATGTCCATAATCAATCAAAATCTGATATTAGAAAAAATTGAATAAAAGTGCATGGGGTTGAATCTAGAAAAATTGTATGGGTAAACTAGAAGAACTTTACAATTTACCTTTCTAATGTCGCAAGAATTGTGAAAAATGGATAAACAAGAAAAAAGGTATGAGCTCAAATATCCAAATAGGAGATCTAAATTCAAACATAAATAAAATGCACCAATAAAAAATATAATAATGAGACCTACACCATGAGAAAATATGTAGAACTAGCTTCCCAATGACTATAAGAAGTAAAAAATTTGATACCTTGGTAAAAATTTATAGCTAAATAAAAAAAATAGCTAATTTGGAGGAGAAAATGAACCCTTGGCACTATGTTGGTGGTGCTTGTGCTAAAGAATTCAAGGGTGGTGAAGCTTTGGGCCAATGTGGGTGGAATTTGGATAGATTTTTCACATATTTGGTTTGAATAGAGCCCCGGCAAAGAAAGCTTGTAAGAGTAGTGATGGGGCAAGTAGGTGAGTTGTGTCACCTCTTACGCTCGATAGGGGTTTTATCCCCCTCTAGCTAGACAAAACCAGTGGAGAGCACTCCCAATAACTAGGTGCTTATCAACCAAAATCTAACAGGGCACGAAAATTAAAATAATAATTTAAAATTAAAACCACGTTGAATTTGTACCTCTAATGCAGACCCTTTGTAAAAATTACACCTGCAAATAATATTCTTTAGAATATGTTGTCCAACCTACGACTGTGATTGTACCACCAAATCCAATGCCTACAAAACCGTATAGATCATAAAAATGGTATGTATGTTTACAACTTTATAGACTATACAGATGAAAATTGTATATTTTCAAACCCTAGCAAAAATGACTAAAAATTTGTCACCCAAATATCAAGTATTTTATATGAAAATATGGGTTTTGGATCTTCTAAATCAATGGTGAGGTCATTTTCTTTGCAAATTGCACCTAGAAAATATCATTTCCCAAATCACCCTCAGATATGCGAATAATTTGCACATCCATAACTCTGATAACATGTAGGATTTGATAGTGAACTCACATACCCCAAGATCACCTGCATGTTAGGATTAAGGTGACATCTACCTTGTAAATTGTATGTCATATTGCATGGTTCCAACACCCTTGGAAAGTGTCCCTAGGCACTTAGGGTGTATTGGAAAAATATTTTGTAATATTTATTCTCACCATTATTTGTATTACATCCATAAGGGGTGATGTGTTCCACTGGTAGTGATAAAGATGACTTGTGGACATAAATAGTCAATATTATTTTCCCCACATGTGGGATGGTATTCTCCAAGTGGGTGCTTGGAAAGAGGCAACATGTCTCTCTTGGTATTCTATCATTTATTGCATTTAATGTAATGTTTATTTTCCAAGTTTGGGTGCCCAAGTTGGAGAGAAGTATTGGAGACAAAATTGGTGTCCTTTCATATTATGAGGTGGAATTCCAAGGGTTGGGGATGTTTGGAATGAAGGGTCATCTTTGGGATCCATGTTTGGTGCATTAGACCTCTTCACAAGTCTATAAAATCAACTCATTCCAGATGTGGAAATTATGAGGAATGGTTGAATGTAGAGTTTCATTGCAAGAACAAGGATAGGTTGAGGCATAAAGAGATTTTTCATAGGTGCACAAGTGCTACCATGTTGGAGGAAAATAGGATCATGGAAGGGAATGTATTGTAATCTGATTTATTTGAAGATAATGCATACTTGGCCTCTCTTCTTGGTGGAGTTTTTTTCCCGTAAGGGTTTCTCCAAATAAATCACGTGTTATGTGATGATCTTAAATGTTGTTGATTTGTGCCTCATTTCTGCTATATTATGGTGTTGTTATTATTTGTTTGTTTATTTTATAATTTCGCATAAGGTGGTGTTATTAAGCATGTTATGTTGGGTGTTTTTTAGCATCAAAAAGAAGATGAATTTAATCATGGTAATTCCACATCAAGGTAGCTTAATTTTATATTTGCATATAAGTTTCATATTTTCATGTTGTTTTAGTCCAAGTGTTGTATCTAATCCATTGAAATCATATTTGGATAGCAATTTATTTTCCCAACAATTGATATTAGAACCTATATATTTCTCATCACTGCAAAACCAAAGATAGCCTTCCACAAGAGAGTGCATGGCAACAAAATAGTGTGTTTTATTATGGATTCAAAAATTATACAACTTGATACAATATGATACATGGTCCCTTGCTTATATAGAAAAGGTGAGAAATAGTATTAGACAAGATTGTGGTCCAAGATTCTTAATATTGTGACATGAGACACAAAAAGTGGATGAGAAGATAAGATAAGATAATATCACATGAGAACTAAAACTTCTAGAAAGATTCCTAGAATCATATGTAAACGTAACATGAACATGTGTGAATAGGACCTACTAGGTGAACTAGTTAGGTAATATATCCCATTCACACCAACAGAGTCAAGCAATCCATCTAATCAGAGTTTCATTACTTATTACTTATAACTCCCTTCTCCAAGGATAAAATCGATTCACAAATTATCTATCATGTATATAATATTAAGTCCTCTATCTATATATATTATATTAAGTCATCTATATAATTTTATATATACTACTTTTTCATATATATAATCTATCTATATATACTACTTTGTTATCTAAATTATCTATATATACTACTTTTTGTTATTTTATTGTATCTAGATATTTGAGAAAAGATTGTTATTGTTATTGAGCCTTTCTTTCTCTTTTTAAGAACTACTTAAAGCTAAGGGAACACCCACTAGTAAATGAGTTATTAGCAACTTTTATTATTAGAGAAAGTGTAGAGATTGATCTAGCTACTCTTAACTTTATGAAACTTATATTCATAATAAGAAGAATAATTCAATGTCAGAGTTTCATTACTTATTACTTATAGCTCCCTTCTTTGTGGATGAAGTCGATTCATGAATTATCTATCATTTATATAATATTAAATCCTTTATATATATATAAAGTCATTTATATAATCTATATATACTACTTTTCCATCTATATAATCTATTTATATATACTACTTTGTCATTTATATAATCTATCTATATATACGACTTTGTCATCTATATAGTCTATATATACTACTTTTGTTATTTTATTGTATTTAAAATTTTGATAAAATATTATTAATATTATTATCCATTCTTTTTCTTTCTAAATAAGAACGACTTAAAGCTAAGGGAACACCCACTAGCAAAATGAAGTTATTAACAACTTTACTTATTAGAGCAAGTGTAGAGATTGATCTAGCTACTCTTAAATTTATGAAACTTATATTCATAATAAAAAGAAGAATTTGATGTGTTCTTTACAGTAACCTACCCCCACCCCTACATTCATTCTTTATAGCCAGCATCCCACCACTATAGTTCTCCCCCACCAGTAGGATAGAGAATCTAGGAGATATTTCAGTTGCTTGTGCATCCTATCCATGATTCAAGTGCCCATATTATACTACCCTATCTCACAATCTAGTCAATAATCACTCCCACCCATCCCAACTTTAATCCTCCAACCCACCCCCACTTCTACTTCCTCTCACCCATCCCTATATTTGAGTTTCCTGCTCCCATGGTCCTATCCATTAGAGTGATGTATCCATGCATTTTTTCATCGAATAGGCTTGCATTGAACAGTCTTGTCATCACATACAATGAATATGTTTTATCTTGTAATTTATCTTAGTGATTTCATCCTTAGGTTTTACTAAGTGATTCTCTTCAATGATTAATTATTATAAATATGTAAGTTGATATGACCTTTCTTGAACAAATTTTCAACCTCATACTTGAACACCTACATACTAGGAACCTCCTTCATTCATCAAATTGCCTACATAGACTACTTCTAAATAGGATCAAGGTATAATATATGTGTAGTTCTATTTTCTAAACTAAATTTGTTTTGAAATGTTTATGTAGGTACATAGTCCTTTCTAAGGCCCTTTTCTATCAAATAGTTCCTCTTAGACTACTACCCACTTAGGGAAGCACTTAAATGCAAAGTATGCATTTATCATGACTAATACATGTTTACTAATTTGTTATATTTCCTAGTCCTATCAAAATAAAATTAAACTCTTCTTGCACTAGATATCAATAGTCTCATTCCCATGTGAAACTATAGGATGATAATTTTATTTCCATTTGAAATTATAAGATGATTTTTTTATTTCTCTTAAAACTATGTGAGGGTAATTCTACTTCCCTAGGAATCCATATGATGCTGATCTAGCATCAATTTGTTCATTTGATTTATCTTTCTTAGTTTGTGATCTAAGGAAGATTACTTATTCCTAATCATCAATATGTCCCTTATTTCTCACTGGAAATTTATAGGGATAATGCCACAAACATCATTGTTTCATCTATATTAGGTTATAAGCGTAGTAGTTCAAGCACAATGGTATTACCTATAAATATGAACTAAAGACATCTTTGTTACTATATTTTGTGAGATTTTATTTTTAAATTTTGAATAATCTTGTTTAACTAATGTAGAAAATAGAAAAATTTCTAAAATATCTAATATATATTAACTAAAATTGTATTTTAAAAAGGAGATTAAAGTAAAATAATTAAAGCTAATTACACATCGAATTAAATAATTTCATCTAAATTATTATGTTGTTTGATGAGATAAAATTTAAGATAACATTAAGGAACTATCAACTAATTGAAGTACTACTAAATTACATATTCATGAGTGAATTTTAAAATCTTAAAATAAACAATAACACAAACCATCCTTATGAGTTACTTTGACACATTTATTGTAGTTATTGATGTTACAACATTATTAAAACATGAATTTAAAAAGATTGGAGAAATTATAAGCAAAGATTATTTTAATCAATTGTGAGTTTGAAATAAAAATTTGAATTAAATTTTATTGCTATCAAAAGAATTGATAATAATAAGTATTGATATCTTGAATATTAAATTGTAAGAATTTTAAAATTAAATGTATTACTCAATAGAATTAATACAAAATTATTAATTGAAAAAACTAATATAATTGTGGACCCAAGTAATTCTAATGAATATCCATTAACGTATTCACAAGTCAACTAATATGGTTAATATTGTTATGATTTACTCTTACCACAATGTTCTTAAATCTCAAGTTGGAACTTTGAAGTTATCACCAACACAATAACTCATCTCATTGATTCAAATACCAAAATTCATCTTGCTGAATTTGTACAAGTTTTGATCATTAGAAAATAGAAATTGATAGAAATTGAGGGAGCAGATTTATAGAAGCATGCAAAAATCTATACACAAATAATACTATGCTTCACTCCTCATTTTTGTTCAATAAGATTTTATAGATCTAGAGGAGTTTCATCTCCTATATTATAGTAGATTTCCTATAACCACCCTCATTCATGGGTTAAAAAATTCCTAACAAACCATAACAAGTACACACATGTACTAACAAACTAAAATAAACTAAAAAATGACTATTATACACACCCTAAAGACACTAAAAAACCTAAAGATATGGGAATGATGTAATATTCACAAAACCCCCCATATTACATCATTCTCCAAATGGGGATAGGTGGACTAACAATACTTGATGACCACGTTTAGTAGTTCATAAAAAATATAACATATGAGTAGGGATCTAAGTTTGTGACAAGCAATAGTGGAACTAGCCTTACTAGGCTTCTTTAGTAGGATTGACCATACAAGAATTTCATCCAAGGATAAGAACAAACACATCTATCCATGGAACCAAGCATAAAGACTAACACATCCATCCAACATCGAAATTATGGACATGGACACACACTTCTAGTTATAACAATTATGATTGGGAACAAGCACATCCAATCATAATTACTCAATAAAAGTGATTTGGAACAAACACATCCAATCATAATTACTCAACAAATATGATTTGGGACAAACAAATCCCATCACAAATAACCAACAATTATGATTGGGGACAAACACATCTAATCAAAAATATAAAATTGAGAATAAAGTTCTCATTTTCACATATGCATCCATCATTGTAGATCACTACCACTCTGATCATAAATGATACAAGTCAGATATCACTACCACCTGGGAACTGATCTTGTCTTTAGTCATTTTGGCACAAGTAGTTTTGTCACTAAAACAATTTTGTAACATCATCGCTAGTGACTGATGAGAGGTCATTGAATGCTCTCCAACGTCTTATGCCTCACTCCTCCAATAGACTTGCTACTTAGTAAATTTGTCTTTAAGACTTAGTTTTGAAGTACCCCTACAAAATGGATGTCGCATACAAGTAATAATGCATCCAATTGCAATTGAAACAATTTTTATTTTTTATTATTTTTTCACACTTTTGAATTATGACATACATACTTTTGTTGAAATTGATGAATCACTCTATTCTTAAAAAATATTCAATTTTTGACTAAGACCAAAATAAACTATAAACTCAAGCCAAAAGAAAAAAATAAACATTATACTTCGTTCCTATGATCCTCTTTCTTTCATCTTTCTTGTAACTTAACCAGATCATGAGAATCCTTCCCCGAAAAAAACTTGTATTTCTATCCAAATATGTTGTTGTGTCTCAACGCATTCAGAAAACATAATAAATTATCAGTGCAAGCTATGTTCTCGGCTAGATAAATATAGCAAATTTTTGGACAGTTTGCTTGACTGATTCTCAACCCATTGTTAGGCCAAATTTTGTGGTGTTTGAAGATCCATCTTAAAAATTATGATAAATCTTAGCTATTTAGCATGTCACTCCAAATAATTTTATTTTAAATTAACTATAGATCACCTTCAAATGATTAACAATGCTAAAGTTTTAGTCAACTTTTTTGGATCTCTATTTTCTATATATTTGTTTAACTTGTATACAATCAATTATGTCTTAGATCTATATAAATAGAGTTGATGAATAATTAGATTACCACATTGATTAATCTCAACAATATTTTTAGTTTGAAAGAATTTTCTCTAATGAATCTCTTCCCTATTTACAATTAATAAAATGTGTTTTCCCATTATTCTTACTTTTTGCCTATCCACAACCAAATTCTCTTAAAACTATTGTTATAAAACATGGATTTGTACAGTATAATTTTTGCTATTTATTTATCTCTTTTATTCTATGGTGCTTATATCTAACCTATTTTTTATTTAGTCATATAGATTAAATTAAAGAGTAAATATTTTTTTGAAGATTGCTATCAAAATATTTTGTTCTAGTGTAATTTAATCCGTCATATATAAGTAATTTTACGATGTTACAAATCTATTATATCACATTTATATTATATAATCCATTTGATCAAACTTGAGTTGAGCTTGCTATCTTGAATCCTATTATAACTATTGTAATTGTGTGTGTGTGGAGGAGCTTTTCCTACAACCAAATAATTGGCAATAGCCACATACTATGGAGTAGTTAGAGAAAATAAATGTTCATAAAAAATGAGTCATCAATAATAGGATCATCTATATTGAGGATGTCTGGAAAGAAAATCTGCCACTACATTGGATTTATTAGGTTTATCTACAATGGTGATGTCAAACTCCTACAACAACAACCATCTTACTAGTCTACTATTGACTACAGGATTTTTCATTGAAGATTTTATTGTTGCATGATCGATATGAACAAACATAGAGTAGCCAATTATATAATATTGAAACTTGTCGATTGCATAAACCACAAGGAGTTAAAAATATTAGTTACAGTGTAATTTAGTTCAATTTCTTGTAGATTCTCGCTAATAAAGTATAAGGAATATTCTACGGAACCATATTATTGTCCAAGGACAATGCCTATGGCTAAATCAAATACATACATCAATATGAATATGAAAGGGGGATTGTTCAATTTGTTTCTCTTATCACTAGATTTGTGGTTAAGGAGTCTTTAAGGGATTAGAAAGCTACTTATCATGTACTTTTCTAGACAAATTCAACATCCTTGGCATGTACGATAAATATAAACAAGTTGTAATTGTTGGAGAATTCCAAGATCAAAGAACATGAAACAACCTTCCATAAGTGAAAATAATCAGCACAATAGTATGTCTATCAATATATTATGAGAGTGTATAATACAATGAAAAACATTGCATATATAGGCAAGGTGGATGAGGTAAGAACGTAGGAGACAATGACTAACTAGCCCTCGAAATGTGCAATATTTGTGAGCTCATTTGACAAGTGTGTGAGAAAGTGGTAAGTATACATGCAATAGGTGTCTCAAGTGATGAGGACACATGTCTCAATGCTATGAAGTAAGAAAAAATCCTAAAAAACCTAAGTAAACTTAAGCTAGGTATGAATAGGTCAATCCTAGAAAGGTGATTAGCTAACTAGGTATGATAATGACTCTATTTACACTAACAATAATGACCAAAGAAACTCCTAACATCTTTGGTATTTGAAAGTTTATAATGACCTCAATTTTAGTAAGGTCTACTTGAATTCTTACTTGAGAGATGTAATGTCCTAAAACTATGCCATCTTCCATCATCATGCAACACTTTCCATTGCTTAGAGATCAATTATGGTCTTGGCATCTTTTCAATAGTTTTTCCAAATTTTCTAGGGCTTCATCATGGGTATTCTAGTAGGTTGTGAATTCATCCATGTATACTTTAAAATAGTCATGGGTGAGATCATATGAGATTCACAATACAACCCTTTAGAAGGTGGTAGGAGCATCACATTGTCTATTTGGAAGGATTTCATAAGAATGTGTGCCCCAAAGATGGGTAAATATTATTGTCTTTGTCTTCAAGGGTGATTTTTTTAGACACTAAAAATCATCCCATGCCTATGGCAACATGTTTCTACTAATTTTCATCTAAACAAATTAAATAATTTATTATTTAATTAGGTTAACCCCTTTATTCTAATCTAAAATATATCTTTCTTTTTTCCCTTATAATTAAATAATTTTAATTAATTATATAATTATTTTAACTTTCCTCTAAGGATTAATTATTTAATTAATCCTCACCAAAAAAATAAAATTAATCCTCTTCTTCCTCATTTATCGTTATTAATTGGCTCCTTTTCTTCTATTTCTTTCTCGTGAAATAAATTCCTTTATGATTAAATAAATTTATTTATTTATTTAATCATTCAAATGTGGTTGAAAATAAATATTTTTTTGTATATTTATTTTAACTACCGCTTACCATATTTCCTTCTCCACTCAACTCTTCCTCTCTTCCACTTTTGAAATGGCAACCTATTTTTCTCTCCACTTAACTCTTTCTCTCTTCCATTTTCAAAATGGCAACCTATTTTTCTCTCCACTTAACTCCTCATCTCTTCCATTTTCGAAATGGCAACCTTCCCATGCATGTTCTCTCCTTTGATCTCATTTGTTGATTCTCTATCAAATCTTGATCGTCGATCGAAGTTGCATTCTCTATAAATGCAACCTTCATACTCTTTCAAGCTAACCATGATCTTTGAAATTTCATGATCACTATCTTCCAATCTTATTTTGGTTGCTCATACAATTTTGAGAGTAACAATTACTCAAATCATGAAAGAGAAGTACAATGGAGGTAAATTAAAATGGGATGCTCGAAGGTATAATACTTGTTTGATTTTCTTATTTCTTGCATTTATTTTGTTCCTCATTAGTGGATTAGTTTGTTAGCATAAATCTGATGGTTTTCTTGGTTTCTTTTTGACAATTTATGTATTACACTAATTTTTTATCCGACATTATGGTGAACCTAACATGAATCATGTCCCTAATACTAACAAATTTTGTGAGAAATTTTGAGTTTATGGTAGTTACAAGATCCCACAATGCATTCATGACATTTTTCACATCTGAAAGATTTTGTAATGCATTTGAGGGATTCCACGATGTAATTGAAAGATCTTACAATGCAATTTCTAGGATATTTTATGTTTCCCAAGATCCCTCAATGTATTTATTTAAAAAAAATCATCACAATTGTCTGATTTTAAAACATTTTAAATTTTCATATAATAATTGTTGCTTATTTGCATTGCATGTCATTGAATTTCTTTTGTTTGGCAGATCCAAAACCCTAACAGTGAATTTATGTGTTCTAGGTTGCTTTCCTATTTCATTATTTTCTATTCTTGATTTACAAGATTACTTCAATGCATTTGTCGAATTCTCCACTACTATTGAGGAATTTTGCACCACATATGACTTGTAAAATTGAAAAGGTATAAAACTTTGTGGTTTCAGTCATTGCATGCATTCTTATTCAATTAGATAAGGGTTTCATTTTACTAATCCACTTGTGCAGCTATTTTGGCAAACATTGGGATAATATTTGACCATAAAACTACTAATATTTTATTGTAGGACATTGAGAAAGACTTTAATCATAAAACCTTGTGTGTTTTTTATTTATTAGATAGCTCACATTTTAATTTATAAGGTTAAAGAACCATGTCTATTGTGTTTTGTGTGCTTGCACACATTTTTATCCCAATTTATTGTGTGTATCCTCTCCCCTCATGTGTTTGTGTGATCTTGGGTGTAAGATTTAAACACACAATAGCCTCTTTTTATTTCAATAGGAAGCATGCTCGGGGATTTCATCACCCTAGGGTTCGACCTCAACCACGTTTCCCGATGGGTTATACAAAGGAGGGAGAGTGAAATTTGTACCTCAATGAGTGGTCAACATCGTTTGAAGCCAAGTCGCAAGACCCTTGGTCCGTTGAGACTTGTTTAGTGAGGAGAGCGAGAGAGTGCCTCCCAATCTCAAGCTATTATAGATGGGCTCTATGTTCACGATTGTCCCCTACTATGAACTTGTGTTTATTAGAATCTTAGGAGCCATCAATTGTTGCTTAGTGTGGTGTAGGGGATGTGGATCATACTTTGAAGCTACTCGTGATGTACTCCCTTGATTTGAGATAAATATTAATGGGTTTGGATTCTCTAGCCTCCTAGGGAAAGAAGAAAGGTGAGCATGTTGTCGTATTGGGCATGTGCCACTAGACCTCTAGTTATCCACTCTCGAAAGAAAGGTGTCTCACACCAATCTTTGGGTATTAGCGCTTGCACTATGAGCCTACACTAAGTATACACACCTATATGACTAATTAGGTTGTGCATGTTTACAAGTGTCTAAAATTCGTGCTATACTAGTGACACCATTGGCCTTTTAACCTTAAGCCTTTATTCCCTAAAGTCAAGAGTCAAAACAACCATTCTATCTTCTAGTATTTTATGAGTGTATTTTTGCCTAGAAATTGAATTTTCCAACACAAAAAATCATTTTAAACACCTAATTTATAGAAACAAACCAGAATCACGCATCTGAGGTCTTATTTTTGGCTTCCTATGGTTTTTGGTAGTTGCAATGCTATTTCTGATAATTATGGTGTTTAAATTGATAGTTGTGGTGTTCTATTTTTTGGTCTCAAATTGATGTTTTCTAAATGGTTTTCTATTTTGGGCAGTTTCCTAATTTGACCATAAAACACAGCAAACACTTAGAAAACAAGTTTGGTTGTTTTGACTCTTTGAATCTTGGAAAGTGAAGTATTTTGCAAGTTTTCTTTCACAAAACCTGCTAGACCTTGGTTCACAAACAATATAAGCAAGCACAACCTATCTAGTAGTAATAGGGTTATCTACTAAAATGGACTTACCACACCTTTTGGGTGTTTTTAAATCTAAGTACAAGGAGTGGGTAACTAGGGTATGCCAAGTTCATATACCACCTTAACACCCCTTGCCTTGAAATGATGAATCTGAAACAAGGAACCATGTCACCTCAACCAAGCATCAAACGTGGTAAGTAACTTCTCATGGCAATGATATTGCAATGCACCACAATAGCAGACAGCCAAAAAGGTCTTAGGCTTATAAACACAATGGTTCGAAGTGGAGGAACTCTGAAGAACACCATGACTTACTAGCAATGGGAGTTCAAAATCTCTAACCCATGTCTGAAAACACCCAGGACCACAAGGCCCACCCCCTAAGGCAAAAGTGGATTGAGATCACCTTTTGATTTTTGCACTTTTATATAGCCTACTGAAGGTATATACGCTAGGGGTTGCTCCCTAGGGTGAAACTCCACATGCAGACCCACCCTACTCAAAATAAAAAAGAGGGAAAGCTTGTGTATTGCTCTTTCTCATCACCCATAAATCACACATAGCGCAAGGGGAGAGGATACTCAAGACTATATTGTGTCAATATTTCCAATCACCCAAGAATTGCACGTAGTGCAAGGGGGGAGGATACTCTAGACAAACACGCTTTCGGTAACTGACTCACATGCGTGCAAGTGAACAAAACACGAAAAACATTTATTCTTTTTAAGCACCAATTCCAAATGTTCCTAATTTATAAATCACAAACACACAATGGAACCCTGTAAGAAATTGGATTAGTAGATTAGTTCAATTTCTTCTCCCAAATTTTGCCACAAGCTAAAAATTAGATATCAGTAACAAAAAAGATTTGCCCTATCGAATACAAAAAGCAAAAAAATGAAAAACTCAGTTTTATACCTTCTTTTGCTTGGCAGTCAAATGTGGTGTGGAAAGGATCAAATGCGGTGCACGGATGCATCACAGAATCTAACAAATGTAGCTTAGGAAATGATGAATGTGGTTCTATAAAAGGCGAATACGATGTAGGAATTGACGATTGCAGCACTTAAAGGCACAAATGTGGTGCAAAAATCTATGGCTAAAAATCACAAAGATCTAATTAAAAAATAGAAAATCTAATGATTCCAATGATGTAAGCTCACTGTCAAAATGTCAAAAAAATAACCAAATCCTTGTAAAATGATCATAAACAACAATAATGAAGCAATTATGATTTTTGGAAAATGACAGTCAAATGTAATGTTTTGGGCGACAGATATAGTGCAGAAAACCTTGCATGTGTCATTGCAGATGACGATTGTGGCGTTTAAAGGCACTGCACAAAATGATTGTGTTGCACACTTGAAAACTCAAAATTTCTCAAAAAATTTACAAAAATTTGATTAGTTCATGTCAAGCTCACCAATTTGTAAGACTAGGGGAAATTTGAGGGGAAAATATGAATCATCAATAGCAACCACAAAACTATCTAAATTCAAGCCATAATGACCCTGATCTAACAATGAAGCACAAATAACAATATAAATCACTAATAAAACAATAAAACCTTAATTCCTATGCCATAATTGGTTCTCCTCCATTTCTCTTCTCCATTTTGTTTTGTTTGCCCTCATATTTGTAGTATGCAAGATATTTGATAAGCTTGAAATGAGAATGATAGGTTGCTTTTATAGAAATCCCAATTCAAATGAAGGGTGGGGAATGAACATGATGATGTATGATGATCAATGGTGAGATTAATTAAGAAGAAAATAGATAAGGATGGGAAGAAAGGACCACGATCCAAGAAATTAGGTAAGAAATAGGGCTTGGATAAGAATAAATAAATTAAACAATTGTAACAATTATTTAATTTAGAAGAGGGAAAATGAATAATTAAATAATTAGAAATAATTATTTAATTATAGAAGAAAAGATGAAAATAAAATATTAGATAATTGAAAACAATTATTTAATAATAGATGGAGGGGAATGGTAAATAATTAAATAATTAGAAATAAACAGTTAATTATAGAGGGAAGGATATGATAAATAATTAAAAAATAAGGAATTATTTAATTATAGAAGAAAAGAGATAATGAAAAATTAAATAATTAAAAATAATTATTTAATTATAAAATAAAAAAGGGGAAATGAAAATGAATAATTAAATAAATAAGAATTTATTTAATTATAGAAGAAAAAAGAAGGAATTAGTGACGTAATTAAATAGATAGGATTTATTTAATTAATCAAAAGAGGAATAAAGATAAAATGAATTAATTAAAAACTATTTAGTTAGTAGAAGAATATGGCATTAGAAAATAATTAAATAATTAAAATTATATAATTATGTATGGAAGATGGAAATTAGTATGAAAATGTTACTCGCAGGCTAAGGACATTTTTCAGTGTCTACATTTTCCCCTCTTTGATACAATGCGATTTGAGTGTTGTGTCAAAGAATAATTAGGAAAATTTGGCCCAAGACCTACCCTAGTGTGCCCCAACATGCCCCGATTAAAGCAAGATAGAATGATGGCCCCTCAAAAAAATTGACAAACTTTTGAAAAAAAATTTTAAAAAATAGCAAGTTTACCAATAGGTCAATTTGATAGGTGTGAATGCAATGGCAATGAAAAACTAGGCTCAAAGGTCGATCTAGGGCTTGATATATGAGTTCAAAGGCAAAATTTGATGCATCCAATTATGAAATAGGGGGGCCCTTTTAGGTCAAAAAGGTTATAAATAGACTTAGGGGGTCCGCAATAGGTCATTTGTGCACTTTGAGTTTACGATTTCAAGAGCTCTGGAGTGAGAGGTTGATTTAAGGCAGCAGAGCTATGTCGCCTATACCATTCGCAATGCATCATGGGTATCGGGTTTGATCATTCGGGCGTGCAGAGGGCTTAGGCGAGGTGGTATGTGACCTATCTTTGCTTTATGATTTTGTCATTTTTGGTAGATTTTAGGGCTCGAAGAAGATCAAATACATGTGGTGCAATTTCTACATTGCATGTGTTATCGTGTTCACCGCATGTGTGGTGTTGTGCACCACAAGTGTGATGTGTGATGCAATTGTGAAACAGAGTCACAAGTGTTAGGTTGTTCACAAATGTTATGTTGACCGCATGTGTCATGATGCACCACAAGTGTAGGCTAGAATGACGCATGTGAAATGTACGACCGCAACTGTTGGATGGTGTGACGCATGTGAAAAGGTGAAACGTATATATATGATAGAGTGACAAATGTGTAAATTCATATCGCAATTGAAAAGTGCACTGCATAGGTGTGACACATATGACAGATTGCGCGACATATTTGATTGATAGGAAAATTAAAGCATTTTTTGATAAAATTTTGAATATGCAATAGGTCCAAAAGGATAACTTAGGTGTCATGATCAACATGATGTGCTTTTCGTGAATGCAGGTGAGACTTCCACCTATTTATACATGAGAGAATCGACCAACATCTTTCAAGTTATGAGATCATCTTGGCGATGAGGAGTGGGATACTTTGTGTGTGTTAGGGCTATACCATGTCACATTTAAGCCTATTGTACGGGTGAATAGGGGACTTTTGACAACACTAGCAAAGAGATGGTACTCAGAGAATTTTATTTCACCTATCAATTGGAGATGTAGCAGTCACTCTTGAGGATGTTATGGCTACATATTCATGGAGAGTGGGCTATGTATGATCCTGACTAGGAACTAGTAGTTATTAAGAGGGTATTTGAGACTGGTGACCTAGTTCAGCTTGGTGTTGAGGACTATGAGATCAAGTGGGATACTTTGGTTGATAGGCATGATAGGTTGATAGTGGTGATTGGAACTATGATTGGAGGTGTTGTGATTCCTGATTGATGGGTCCACGAATTCCCAATATGATGGAACAAGTGATTATGTATGCTTGGGAGCACTGTTTACTAGCTATGTTATACTTTTAGTTGTATGATGTGGCTTATAGGGATGCACATTCGATCAGTTGTGGGATGACCTTTCTCATGGTATGGGCTTAGAAGCATATAGTTGTGTTTCGACCACCGATGGACAGGTACTTAGTACCAATACTACCATATATTTATATCTATGGAGGGGCAGTGACTCGGATACGCGTTGGAGATGTGGGCTACTAGAGACATGGGATTGATCTTCTAGATGGAATTACTTGGAGGTTGTATAGAGACTATGTACCATGGGATGATGATCGTGAGCACCTTTTGTATTACTGACACACTATATATTTGATTGGATGCATTGTGCTTACCCAACACATTATTGAGAGGGTCCTCTGGCAGTTCAGAGAGAGATGGGGTGTATCAATTGGCATTGTAGAGTATGCTCGATCATCCTGGGAGGTTTTATAATGGGGATTGATGATTATTCTAGAGGTGGAAATGCAAGAGATGGTGGGATTGCAACCTATCTAGTGGGGTGTAGCAGTAGATATGGCCAATGCAGGCATGACACTGGATTATGCTGCTTGGTAGGCTATGCATAGGCCCATTCCCTTCACAAATCCATATCAGTTAGCACCAATAGAGCGGTTGGGAAGGGTCATAGAGGTAGATTATGAGGGCAAGGACATGGGAGAGGAGGTGAAAACCAAGGTGGTCAAGATGGTGGAGATGATGGTGGGGGTGGTGGTGGTAGGGGAGAAAAAGGTAGAGGTGATTGTGGGAAGGGGAGGGATGATAGGGGTTGATGAGGAAAATTTGGTTTACCATTGAGAGCACCATAGAGGATACCACCCATCCATGAGGAGGGGGAGCATGAGAAAATGGTTGGAGAGATGGAGGTGGATGTTGGTGAGGTAAGAGTGGATGAGGTAGTGGGAGATTTCGGTGAGGAGGCATTGGTGGGTGAGTTTGTGGTGGAGGATATGGAGGATAATGTTGCAACAAAGGAGGAGGTGGTTAGAGACATTGCTATTGAGGAGGAGGGTTTAGAGGATGTTCCCATTAGCGATGTGATCATAGATGTGTATGGGGAGGATGTGGAGGATGGAGGGTAGGGACCTCAGGCCCGGATTCGGGTGTTACATGTTGGGAAAATGTGTCTCAACCTTGCAATTATATATGATTTATTCATAGGATGTATGTTGGTATGTGGCGACTGATCATGCAAATATTGTACACTATAAATTCGCTGACATGTCAAGGTTTTTTCCCGCTGAAACGTCAAGGTTTTTCCTGCTAACATGTCAAGGTTTTTCCATTAAAACATCAAATGAAAAATGACCTTGTAAAACCCTAATTATAGAAGGTTCCAAAAAGCTTGTTATAATTAGGTGGGATGTATGTAGACAGTGGTGTATTCTAAGATTCTGATAGCGGTCGTGGGGTCTCTTGATCTCTGGTGGTGATATTCTTGTGAGAAGCTTGCTCTGCAAGTATATTGTAATCTTTTTATTTCTAAATAATATATTGGCGACTTTTGGAGTGTGGGGTTTACTCCCGAAAGGGTTTTCCCCACGTATCATTGTGTTGTGGTATGCATGATATTTATGTTTATTTTTGTTTAAGTTTTTATAACTATTAGAGATTTGTAAAAAATTTGCATTATTCTCCTCTCAAGGTTAGTGTAGGAAGTTGTTCTGCTACCTTAGCTTCCTTACAAGTGGTATCAGAGGATATTTATATGACACGACCAAAGCACTATGTGGTGAAAGGTAAAAGTAAGTTGGTTTGCAAATTGAAGAAATCTTTGTATGGCTTAAAACAGAGTCCTAGGATGTGGTACCAAAAATTTGATACATATGTGTTAGTTTGGGATTTGAGCATTCTAAATAAGATCATTGTATTTATTATAAAACGGATGGTGATCATTTCCTATTTATTGCCTTATATGTTGATGATATGTTATTTATTGGTAGAGGGAAAGGTATGATTTTAGAACTAAAATCTCAACTTGCTACTAAATTTGAAATGGACGACCTTGGTGCAGCTAAACACATTCTTGGGATGGAAATTAAAAGAGATAGAGTGAACAGAAAGCTATAGCTTGGCCAAAGCAAGTATATCAACTCAATTTTACAGAGGTTTGATATGTAGGATTGTAGACCATTATGTATCCATGTTTCAATTGGAACAAAGTTATCTATTTCAGATTGTCCAACATCTCCATCAAATATGGAAGACATGAGCAGTGTCTTACCAAAGTGCAGTTGGAAGTTTGGTGTATGTTATGGTTTGTACTAGACCAGACCTTGCCCAAGTAGTGGGAGTTCTTTCCAGATATATGTCTAATCCTAGTAGAGCTCATTGGGATGCAGCTAAAAGAGTCTTCAGATATTTGTGTGTTACCTCAGATTATTCCTTATGTTATCATAGTAATATGACTAAATACAAGATTTCTCTTGATAGTCATGGTTATGTGGATTCAGACTGGACAAGTGATGTT
Source organism: Sequoiadendron giganteum (assembly GCA_007115665.2). NCBI lineage: Eukaryota > Viridiplantae > Streptophyta > Pinopsida > Cupressales > Cupressaceae > Sequoiadendron > Sequoiadendron giganteum. Next base: position 21,219,639 of record CM021107.1, on the reverse strand, counting down.
GATAGCAGAAGATCCACCAGTGCTTATGTGTTTACTTTATTTGGTGGTGCAATTAGTTGGATGAGTAAGCGACAAGTTGTGGTTGCTTTGTCCACTAATGAAGCAAAGTATATGGCAGCTACTCATGCTTGTAAAGAAGCCATTTGGCTTAAGAGATTTTGTTCAGATATTGGAATAAAACAAGGTTCAATGAAAATTTATTGTGACAATCAGAGTGTGATGTGTCTATCCAAGAACCCAATATTTCATGTCAAGACCAAGCACATTGATGTACAGTATCATTTTGTTAGAGATATGGTTGAAGATGGCAGGGTGAAGCTAGTTAAGGTAGAGACTGATGAATGTTGTTGATTCCTTAACTAAGACTGTGAGCACAGAGAAGTTTAGATGGTGTTCAGAAACTATGGGCCTTTCGACCTGTTAGAACTGTAAAATTTTGAATTTTTACAGTCTATTGCATTCAAAAGTTTCTAGCATTAAGTACTTATCATAAGCATAAAATCTCCTCTTTGCATTGTCTTGCTTATTTTTCGTCATGTGACCCATTTGAATACATCTACCTCTTCATATTTCATTGAAAGACCCATATCGGCAAGACATAGTAAAAGTCTCCCCGAGCTATATTTTTCACTAACATGTATTTGTTGCAGACAATTGGCAAGGCTTTTCTTTTGTTTCGGCAACTGAGAAGATTCATATCGGCAAAATAGGAATTTTGGGGTAACGTTATAGCGAAGTATTTTTTCTTGTCGACCGGCATATAGAAAAAATATATCGGCATATGCTGGGGCGTCATTGTGGTGTCACGGCGAATTCAAATTGTCTTACCGACTAACATGTGGAGGGGTCATTTCGGCTAAACCGATTGGTATCGGCAGGAAGTCATAACGAAACCATTTTGTTTTACCAATTGGCTCGCAAGCAAATGATTTCGGTAAGTCTTATGTGCATTGGGGAAAGGTCTTGGCGAAGTGACTCTTGTCTTGCCGAACTAAATACAGGGGGATTCAAAAGGCTATTGGAGAGAGTATCGAGGTCTTGCCGATTTGAAAGATATGTCGATTGAGATATGCATCGCCAGGAGAAGAATTTTTCGACATGAGTTTCACCGAAGTTTGAATGTTATGCCGACAAGTAGTTCAGGGTGAGTTTCACCGAATAGGAGTAATATTGAGGAGTGATTTTGGTAAGACATTTGGCATCAATATAGGTCTTCCCGAAGGTTTACTGTCTTACCGAAGGTATTATTTCATTGGTGGGGTTTATTTCTTTGGTGAGAAAACTTGGTGGACACGTCGAAATGAGAGTTCATCGGTGAAAAGGGTAATTTTGTCTCAGGGACTATGACTTGAAGAATGCATATCGATATGACACAATGAAGTCTATGTAACATCTCCCTGACTTGGAATTGTTATAGCGACATAAAAGGAAGTAACAGTCTTCATTATTTTTTATCCCAAGTGTCGGTAAGACAATGTTATGTCTTGGTGAAGGGTGTAATAGATGTTGCAAAAAGACTTCGCCCTAGATTTGAAAGTCTCTCATCGAAAGGATATTTGATGTGACAGTGCCAATTTCAAATGGGTTTTCATTTGTGCTTCATTAATGGCGCAACGGGATATAATAGTAAAGTTTGTATCAATTCTTCAGTTCTGAATTGATTGCAGGTGAATTGGCATGCTAAACAGAGAACCGGGACATTTTTCAATCTGAGGAGCTCGAGCGGAATAATGTAAGTGATTGTTTCGTGGTTTTTTACATTTTGATTCTATAAAAAGGGATTAATGAAAGCCACTAAGGAAAGTGTGGTCACATTTTCTAATAATAAAGGGGAATTGAAGGATGCCACTAGATGGAAGAATGAATGTGACACAATGCTGAATGAAATCATGAAGACAGCTTCTGCAGAGGATACAGCATTAGAGGAAGTGAGCGAGCAAAGTGAGGAAATGGTCAAGATGGAAATCACGATCCGGGATGCTGTCGGAGATGCGGATACACATAAGCATCGGGATTATTTGGACCACCTCGCTAAGACTCATTTGTGGCTAACTAGAGCCTAATTATTCTCTATCTTTTGTTTTATATTTTGTTTTTCCCTATTTCCGAAAGGACGCATCCTTTCATATTCTCAGTGTATAAATGTCCATTTTGAAAACAATATTAGAGGTAGAATTAGATAGAGGATAGAGAAGAGACAGCAGAATACAATTTTTTGGGCAAAGATAAGACTGGTTGCATATGTAAAATCATGGAGATATCAATGAAAATCTAATACGATGGTGTGATGTTTTCTGGTATCGGTTGTTTATGATATTTGTTGAAAAGTATTATTGAAGTTGTCTCCGTAATGGTTTTTTCTGGTTATTCAAATTGGTGTAAACAATTTTATACCTAGTTCGTCAATGCACATTTGTTGCATCTATATGGTCAATTAATTGTTTTTTTCCAGTAAAGATTAAATTCTCTGAATTGATCATAGTAATTAGGGAATGTCAATTGGATTATTAAGAAGAACTCAATAATCACAATCCTGCACGTTTATACAAGCTATAAAAATGCTAAATAACTTGAATGTCTTCCAGAACAAATAAACTTGTTTTAGATTTCTCTTGACTCCGTGAACCCTATAAGGCATTGGTCTTTTCGTTTTTTCATTCTTTAGTTTCATTCAAATTTTTCAATCTGTTAACTGAGCATATTAGGGTTTAGTTTTGAATATTGATATACTATTTATACCAAATTTGATTTATTTTGTCCATTTCAATTTGCCATTGTGGACAAATTAGGGAAATAGGAAAAGATTAGAAGTCAAGTCTGCTCAATTCAGTTAGGTGCACCCGCCTAGGTCTAGCAGCACCGAAAGAGTAGAAGGTTTAATTGTTTCAAATCTTGTTCTGTTACCCTAAAACGTTGTGAAAGCTTGGAAACCTTTTGTGGTTCAAACCTACGTTTTTGAGAGCTAACAAATTGGCGACTCTGCTAGGGAACAACAAAGAATCTATGCCTTAATCATAGAGTCAGAAGTCCTATATACAGACTCCGCTGGGAATAATAAGTAACAATCTTTTTCTCACTTTCAAAAAAGTGAGTGGCAACTCTAATTTGAACATTGCAATATGAATGGAAGAAGATCTCAATTTAGGGGGGGTCATTCTGGAGCTCCTCCTGGCAATAGTAGGTGGACGCATAAAGATGATAAGGTTGACAAGGGTAAAGGGAAAAGCGAGGACATGTTCTTGACAAACAAAGACAAATCATCAATAAATTTTGGTGAGAATTGTTTTGACACATGGAAAGATAGTTCAACTGAAGAGCCTTGTACCCCGAAAGATCAGAAAAATCCTTTTTACAACCCTCAGAAACACGCCGAATTTGAAGTTGGACTCGAATCTGAACGACTCATAATTCAATATGAATATGACCAAAAAATGCAAGGTAATCAGAATAGACTTACTAATCAGGAAATTGATCAAGAAGATTATGAATCTTTAACTTATGATGAAGTTAAAGCACGGTTTGAATCTCAGAAGAGGGAGAGGGAAGAGCAAGAAAAGGCCCAAATGATTCAAGCAATAAGAGAATTCAAATTGCAGAAAGCTCAAAACATTCCTCACACATCTGGTCTTTCCCCAAAGTATATACCACCCCATAAACAGAGTAATCATGGTACTGGGTATTCTGAACCACCAAGGATCCCTCACCATCAAATTGGGAATCAATATAGACAACCAAATCATCCACCGCATATTCCCACACAACATATAAATAATTATCCACCTCCTGGTCAACATCATGTGCCACAATGAAATGTACAATATAATAACCCTATGTACCAGTATCAATATACTACTATGATCAGACAATTTGATTTGGCAGGGTTTCAGTTGTACCCTTATCCTATGGATGGTTCTTGGAGAAATTTGGTGCCTAAATTCACAGGGAGTAATGCAATCACTATCAAGGATCATTTAAGGAGTTTCAATGCTTTTGTTCAGGATTTGGATGTACTTTATGAAGATTTGAATATGAGGTTATTCATGATGTCCCTTATTGAGGAAGTTAGGGATTGGTTCAATAGCCTGGCAACAGCTTCTATTTATTCTTTCCAGATATTTCAAGATCAATTTCTTGAACAATTTGGGAATCTAAGTGCACCAGACGCTGCTCTCCATGAACTAATGCAAATTCAAAAGGGTCAGAATGATTCAATCTTTGATTTTAACAGAAGGTTCAATAAATTGCAGAATAGAATACCTCCCAGATCAAAGTTACCGGACTCCGTAGCATTAAGTGTTTACCTAAATGCATTCGACCCTAAAACAAGGTATGAGTTGAGAAACAGGTTCCCAAGGGACTTAGCTGAAGCACAAAAGATAGCATTAACAATTGAGAACAACAGAAAGGCTGCTGGGATAATGAATAAGAGAGACAACCCTAGAGCTCTTCAACAAAACAATAATTATCAATATAAGCAGGAGAACACATATAGGAAGGATAGGCCTAGGCTACATGATATGCCTTACAACACAAACTAGAAAGATGGAAAACCTATGACAGATAGGCCTAGAGACAAGGATACTCCTAATCCATTGAGAAAGAAGGGAACGTATATGGTGAATAACAATTATTTTTGTGAAGCTTGTGATAAACCACATTCCCTTGAGTATTGTGTTGTAGCCCAGAGGATGCAAGAGGAGGGAGTGTTAATGGGAGATGGTGGAGAAGATCACAAGATCTACTTAACTTCAAATTCTCTTCACCATGTTGAGGAGAGATATTCATCTTCAGAGGAAGGAGGTTATGAATATGATGTTGCAGAACAAAGGTACAAGGTCCATATGGCTGAGCAGCAAGTCTTTTCTGATTTTGAGGATGATTATGAAGAACCACAACCTGTTGAGGTTCCCACTCATAGTAATGTGAGGAGACTTACTAATGAGGAAGTAGAGAGATTAACTGTTGCTACAGTTGAAGAAGCAAAGAATAAGTACTCGTTGAGAAATACAACAGTAAATGAGAAGGAAGGTGTTGTATCTTTATGAAAGATCAGAAAGTTGTACAAGGAGTTTCAAAGAAGACTAAAAACAAACAACGTGAAGAAAGCAAACAAAATCCTATCCAAAAGGATGCAGTAAAAGAATTACACAAAGAAATTCAAAAGACGGATCTGTTAGGTAGAAGAGAAAAAGAAGAGAATAAAGGAGAAACATCAGAACAAAAGAAAGTGATTAAAGCAGAAGGTTCTTCTTTTGATTTCACTCAAGCCTTGTCTCAGGTAAAGATGTATGTCCCACTTCTTGAAATGATGAAAATTAAAGAATACAGGGATAGTGCAGTGCAATTGATAACAAATGAAAGTGAAAAACATGTAAGTTTTGAAAATAAAATGACTGCTAAAAATAAGCAGGATAAAGTAAACATTCCAGAAATTTGCTTGAGTAATGTATTGACAAGTCCGCCACAAGTTGATCCTTTCTTTATTACATTACTCATAAATAACAAATTATTGAGGAATTGCATGATAGATTCTGGTGCTACCATGAATATTATGCCAGTAGGAGTGATGAAACAGCTAGGCATGTGGGTGGATACATATGAAGGAAAATGTTATGCGATGGATAACCGAGCTGTTCCTGTGGTGGGTATAATGAAAGATGTAGAAATCAAGTTAGCTGCTTATCCTCAAGTAACTTATAATATTGATATAACAGTGATAAACACCCCTCCTCAATTCAGTATGCTTTTATCAAGACAGTGGACAGCAACTATTGGTGGAAATGTCCAATTCAATCTATCTTATGCAACAATTTCGGTAAATGGCCAAGAGGTGAAGTTGTACAGGGAACCGAGGATGAATTGGCTTATTGATTATGTGCCACAAGACCAAATCAACTATTTTTGTGATGTTGATCTTGGGAGTTTCAATATAGAGCCAGCACAACCAGAATTGACTAATAGTAATCCTATTGAGAAGCATGTTGCACAGAACCACAATGGTGTGTGGAAAATGTATTTTGATGGAGCCTACAACCAAGAAGGCAATGGAGCTGGGATAGTATTTTTTTCGCCTGAAGGTATTACATTTAAGTATTCGTTCCTGTTAACTTTTGAATGTACAAATAATGTGGTAGAATATGAAGCTCTATTAACTGGTCTGAATATAGCAGTGAAGCATAAGATAAAGTTGTTGGCTGTTCTAGGAGATTCAGAGTTAGCTGTCTTGCAAGTTAGGTCAAAGTATACAGCAAAAAACAAAATACTAAAGCAATATAGAAATTTTGTATGGGATACAATTGAGTTTCTTGACGCTTTCTCAATTGAGTGGGTAGATAGGTCGAAGAATATAATGGCAGATTTTCTAGCTAATGTAGCGTTGAAGAAAGATGATATTACGTTGGATGGAGTGTCACAAATTGAACTCAAGACTAGGCTTGTTGTGCCTGATAATGTATATAGTTGGCAAGTTTTTAATGATGACACTGATCTTTTGAAGTTCCTTCATTGTGTAGACCATTAAGAAGCCCAAGAGATCGAATTCAATGCCTTTGTTGAGGAAGTTGATGGAAAAGAAGCAGTATTTGGGAAGGAGATTTTGCAGCTTAAGACAAATAAACTTCCTAAAGGGTTGGTGGCACTTGAGAGGGTATATGATGGAAATGATCGGTCTTTAATGAAGCAAACACCAGTTGGAAAGGATGATATTGAAGAAATTAATTTGGGAACTGAGATGGCACCAAAAAAGGTGTACATTGGTAAAAAGATAAGTCCTGCAATTAGAAAAATGTTGATTGAATTGTTGAGAAAGTATAAACATATATTTGCTTGGTCTTATGAAGATCTAAAAGCGTATAGAGAAGACTTGTTTCAGCATGAAATACCGTTGAAAACAGATGTTAAACCATTCAGACAAAAGCAAAGACCTATAAATCCAACTCTAGAGCCTAAAATGCAGGAGGAATTGGTGAAGCTCAAAGATGGTGGAATTATTAAGCCTATCAGACATTCAACGTGGGTTTCAAATTTGGTCCCTGTTAGAAAGAAAAATGGAGATATCAGATTATGTGTAGATTTTAGAAATCTAAACATAGCATCCCTTAAAGACAATTATCCTCTGCCAAATATGGAGGCCATATTACATAAGGTGACAGGCTGTGAATTGTTTTCTATGATGGACAGATTTTCAGGGTATAATCAGGTCAAGGTTAAAGAGTCTGAACAATACAAAATAGCATTCACGACTCCCTGGGGAACGTATGTTTATCTGAGAATGTCATTTGGTCTCACTAATGCAGGGGCGACTTTTCAAAGAGCCATGGATGTGGCGTTTGTTGATTTGATCAATATTCTCATGGTGGTGTATCAGGATGACCTCACTGCTTACTCCAAGAAGGCTGAAGATCATGTTCATCATTTGGAAAAGGTATTTATAAAATCTTTTGAATATGGTATTAGCTTAAACCCCAAGAAGTGTAATTTTACAGTTACAGAGGGTAAACTTTTGGGACATATTGTTTCAAAGGAAGGGGTTAGGATAGATCCCGAAAGGGTTGAGGCCATTGATAAAATTCATGTGCCGAAAAATGTTAAGGCAATATAGTCATTCTTTGGACAGATAAATTTTGTTAGGATATTTGTCTCTAACTTTGCTAAGATTGTTAAACCCATAGCAAGAATGTTGAGAAAAGGACAGAAGATAGAATGGACTATAGAGGCTTTAGACGCATTTGTATCTATTAAACGAGCCATCAAGGAGGCTCCTGTTCTTAAATCTCCTGATTTTTCAAAACCTTTTCAGATTTTTTCATTTGCCTCAATGCACACTGTTGCAGCTGTTATGCAACAGAAGAATGAAGATGGTCATGAATAGTCTGTATCTTTCTTCAGTAATTCATTACAGGGGTTTGAATTAAAGTATGATATAATGGAGAAACAAGCATTTGCACTAACGAAAGTTGTAAAAGCTTTCAGACCATATCTTGTTGGAGCTAAGGTAGTTGCTTATGTTCCTCATGCAGCAGTCAAGGATATTCTAACACAGTCTGAAGTAACAGGTAAAAGATGCAAATGGATCAACAAAATCCAAGAATTTTACATGGAGATACAAATTACTAAATTAGTCAGAGGTCAAGGTTTGGCTAAACTAATGGCAGAGGCAAATATTGAAGCAAATCAGATTTGCAATGTAGAAGAAGAAAATGTAATTGCAAGCATTGAACATACTCAGTGGTATACAGATATCATGTATTATCTTAAATACTGAAGTGTCCAGAGGGAATGAATGACAACCAGAGAAGAACGTTGAAGTTACAGGCGTCTAAATATGTTTTTATGGATGGAGATTTATTTTGGAAAAATAGGGATGGTATATTATTGTTATGTCTGGATGAATTTCAATCTAAACATGTTTTGAGTGAAATGCGTGAAGGGGTTTGTGGAGGACATTACTCGGCAAAAACAACTGCTCAAAAAATTCTCAGGGCAGGATATTATTGGCCAAAGGTCTTTAATGACTCTTTTGCACATGTGAGAAAATGTGAAGCTTGCCAGAAGTTCTCTGGAAAACTGAAGTATCAGGGAGCTTTGCCACTTCGACACATGCAAGTTGATGCCCCTTTTCATCAATGGGGAATTGATTTCATTGGGGAAATACAAGAAAAATCAAGTGGTGGACATAGCTGGATATTGGTGGCCACTGATTATTTTACCAAATGGGTAGAGGCCATTCCAACTAAACAAGCTACAAGTAAGGTGGTGACACAGTCCCTGATGGATAATATCATTACTAGATTTGGTACACCAATGAGGTTGATCACTGACAATGGAATGTGTTTCAGATCAGATGAGTTCAAAGGCTTCTGTAGCACATATGGTATTGTCATTTCTTATGCAGCTCCTTATCATCCACAGGCTAATGGACAAGCAAAATCTAGCAATAAGAGTCTTCTGAAGATTATAAGAAGGATGCTAGGTTAGAACAAGAAGGCTTGGGATGCAAAGTTAAGACTGGTTGTATGGGCTGATAGAATTACGGTGAAGAAGGCAATTGGGAAGTCCCCATTTGAGTTAGTGTATGGAGCACAGGCCAGGATGCCTTTGCAGAACTTATTACCAGTCTATAAGTTTGTTCTTCAGGAAGATTTGGATATTCTTGAACCCATGGAGGAAAGGATGGAGCAGCTAGCTGAACTAGATGAAATAAGGAGAGTGGCTCAAAATCAGAATATAAAGTTGCAGGTGCAGATGAAATATTTATTTGACAAAAAGGCAAAGGATAGGAAATTTGGAGAAAGTGATTTGGTACTGATGTGGAATGCAAGGTGCCAGGAGAAGGGAAAACATGGGAAGTTTGAAGCCTTGTGGCTAGGGCCTTTTGTGGTGGTTGGAAAGAAAGGCGAAGATTCATACTACCTGCAGAATATGGCTGGTGAGGATTAGGAATTGCCTGTGCATGGGCAATTTTTGAAACATTTTTTCTCTTGAGGTAACACAGAGGATTGAGGGTTGCCAGTGCATGGACAACTCTTGATGATTCTCTTTAAAATTCTTTTCCATGCACAGTAGTCTAGGATATAAAAGGAACAGGATTTGCAAGTACATGAACAATCCTGATTTTCCTTTCTTCAATATTATTTTTCCATGTACAGTAGTATAGGGTCTCATTCTTTTCCATTGCCATCTGTTCCATCATGCTCACATGTTCCATCACTTTGAGTTTGGTTTTCTCACCCAGAAATCTGAATCCTTGCAATGATCTTGCTATTATTCATCCCCAGATGGAGTCACTATTAGAACTGTAAAATTTTGAATTTTTACAGTTTATTGCATTCAAGAGTTTCCAGCATTAAGTACTTATCATAAGCATAAAATCTCCTCTTTGCATTGTCTTGCTTATTTTTCATCATGTGACCCATTTGAATACATCTACCTCTTCATATTTCATTGAAAGACCCATATCGGCAAGACATAGTAAAAGTCTCCCCGAGCTATATTTTTCACTAACATGTATTTGTTGCAGACAATTGGCAAGGCTTTTCTTTTGTTTCGGCGACTGAGAAGATTCATATCGGCAAAATAGGAATTTCGGGGTAACGTTATAGCGAAGTATTTTTTCTTGCCGACCAGCATATAGAAAAAATATATCGGCATATGTTGGGGCGTCGTTGTGGTGTCACGACGAATTCAAATTGTCTTACCGACTAACATGTGGAGGGGTCATTTCGGCTAAACCGATTGGTATCAGCAGGAAGTCATAACGAAACCATTTCGTTTTACCGATTGGCTCGCAAGCAAATGATTTTGGTAAGTCTTATGTGCATCAGGGAAAGGTCTTGGCGAAGTGACTCTTGTCTTGCCGAACTAAATACAGGGGGATTCAAAAGGCTATTGGAGAGAGTATTGGGGTCTTGCCGATTTGAAAGATATGTTGATTGAGATATGCATCGCCAGGAGAAGAATTTTTCGACATGAGTTTCACCGAAGTTTGAATGTTATGCCGACAAGTAGTTCAGGGTGAGTTTCACCGAATAGGAGTAATATGGAGGAGTGATTTCGGTAAGACATTTGGCATCAATATAGGTCTTCTTGAAGGTTTATTGTCTTATCGAAGGTATTATTTCATTGGTGGGGTTTATTTCTTCAGTGAGAAAACTTGGTGGACACGCTGAAATGAGAGTTCATCAGTGAAAAGGGTGATTTTGTCTTAGCGACTATGACTTGAAGAATGCATATCGATATGACACAATGAAGTCTATGTAACATCTCCTTGACTCGGAATTGTTATAGCGACATAAAAGGAAGTAACAGTCTTCATTATTTTTGATCCCAAGTGTCAGTAAGACCATGTTATGTCTTGGCGAAGGGTGTAATAGACATTGCAAAAAGACTTCGCCCCAGATTTGAAAGTCTCTCATCGAAAGGATATTTGATGTGACAGTGCCAGTTTCAAATGGGTTTTCATTCGTGCTTCATTAATGGCAGGACGGGATATAACAGTTAAGTTTGTATCAATTCTTCAGTTCCGAATTGATTGCAGGTGAATTGGCATGCTAAACAGAGAACCGAGACATTTTTCAGTCTGAGGAGCTCGAGTGGAATACTGTAAGTGATTGTTTCGTGGTTTTTTAGATTTTGATTCTGTAAGCTTGAGAATGGAGTCTTTTGGTTCTAGAAAGGGTAAGGGTAGAAAGCCTGGTGAGAGTAATCTGTCAAAAGGAAAGAAACAAAAGTTTGATACAGAGCATGAGGGCACTGAAAGGAGGTTGAACCAAGACCTTATTAATCAACTACCTGGCTCAAGGCCTAAAGCTAGAAGATCCGCACAACTTAGGGCAGAGATTGACAAACTAGATGACAAGTGTAGGTTCATAGGTGACGTCTTGACTGCCATAAGAGGATATGAGCTATCCAATTTCCATTACCACAGAAGAAATCGTTTTGAACCAGTCTGTAACCCATGGAAGTTAAATGTAGGGACACTGGTGTGCCCTAATATTTTTGTAAATGCAGAATTAGTAAAAGTGCTTGCAGATAATTATGATCCAAAATATAAGGCTATATGTGACCCATCTGGAAAACCACAGATATATGTGTCTAAAGAAGCAATGGGTGAGGTTTTCAAATTGGAAGGGTTTTGCAATGAGGAGATCAATTGTGAAGAGTTGGAAAATGAATTTTCAAGAATGGATACAATCTATAAGGGTTGGAGGTTGCCTATTCATAGAATTAAACAGGGTAACAAGTCGGAACCTCTGCAAGATAGTGAGGGGCCTCCTTATCATGTAGATTTGTTTGAGCCTTATATGAAGTACACATATTTCTCAGTGTGTCAAATATTGGGGATGGATGCCCTGGAACTCATGTCAATTGTGCCAATGATTATCATAGCAGATATTCAGTATCATAACTCCAGGCCATTTGACTATGCTTCATATATTGCTAGGGAGCTTGATTCAGGATTGGTGGCTATAAAGGGTGGAGCTTCTATTGTTCATCTCAGACACTATTCGTTGTTAATGCACTTGGTGTTGTATTTTGGACATGAGTTGGGAGTATGGCCTCCAGAAATGAGAGTTTCTCAAATTGGTAAGGAGGGTGAAGCATTTCCTGTTCAGTTGTGGACTGCTATTTGGGATAGCAGGTTTGCTAATTCTAGTTTCATCCACTTTGAAGAATATTTTGTGAAAACTTTGTACAAATTGTATAAGTATCCTTGTAATTATTCATTGACTGATGAGATTAAAAGGTTTCTTCGGCCAAAAGATTTCAATGGGTCGATTGATCATAACTAGGGTGATTGGTATTGTTTGGAGGGAGCTACAATGATCAGAGTATATGGATTTGAAGATGCCCCTTTTATTCTGCCAAGGACAGTTCCGAACAGAGTTGCATATTTAGAAATTGTCAGACAAATGGATTTCAGCAGTGTGATGCTTTTCAGTTCTTATGGGAAGCAGGCTTTTATGCCTAGTACATTGTGTTTTGATGATTTCACTATGTTGGCTAAGGAGGGATATAATTCAATCCTTGATAGATTGTTGCATTATAATATGAAAAGGGGACCACCCAGGAAAAACTTTGACCCTGAAGGATATATCAATTCAGCCAAAGAAAGGATTAACTTTGGAAGGTATCAGCATGTACCTTATCCTTTTGATGATATGATCAAGAATTTGGATGAAGAGGAAGCAGAGGTGGTGGTTGAAAGCTATAACCAAGGTTTATAGGATATGGAGATATTGTCTTCTGGAGGTGAGGAAACCCCAATGGATAAAGTGCCACAGAGCATAACAGAGAAAATATCTGGGTTAAGGACTCAGCGGTATGTTTGCCCAACTAGAGAACAAAGTATTGAAAGTGGTGGTATTGATGCAAGGCATATGGAATATAGATCATTTGTTTCAGATGATGAGTTTATAAATTCTCCAGAGTTCAAGGCATTCTTGTACAAACAGAAGGGGAAAGAAATAAGAGAAGATGTTGGTGTTGTCACTTCCGAGAATGAAGAGCAATTATTGGGTCAATTGAGAAAATGTGTGGATGATGAAATGACAAATATGACTCCTGAAAAAAGGAGGAAAATGTTGGAGAATGCTGGTGTCATGATTTTTCCTGGACTTGATTTGAACTCTGCATTGGTTTTTGATGGTTTCTTAAGAGATAGTGATGCTACACACAAACTTGATAAGGAAAAGGTAACAGAGGTGTATTCAGGCTCTAAGTATAATATTGATGAGGGATCATTGTTGATATGGGCTTTGTACCCACCCCACAGGAAATTAGTGGTAATTGATACAAAGAAGGCATTTGGCCATGTTATGACCCTAAAGGTTGGAGAGGCTGATCCTGTGGTTACTGCAGAGATTGGGATAAATATTGCAAAATTGAATAAGGCACAAATCCAGACACTGATAAAAGAAAGAGAAATGTATAAAGCAAGTAATGAAAGAATGTTGAGAGAAAATGATAGATTGAAAGACTTGGTTGGTGTTTGAATGGGTCCAGCCAAAATGATCACTCAAGGAGAAAGCTCTCAAGCAAAAGATCATTGGAAAGGGTCAAGTGCTTATGCTCAGGGAAAGTATGATGCCATTGTAGCAATTGTTAAGAGGAGGCAGGATAATTTGACATCTTGGTTGAATAAATTGTGGGGAAAATATTCTAGTACTCTGACTACATTGAAGGAGCATTAAAGGATGGATGGACGAATTATGGAGAAGTTTCATGAATTGGCCCAGAGTGATGAGGCTGACAGTACTGCACTTGAGGCTGCAAATCATATTATCAATCGCCATCAAAAATTCTATGAGGAATTGCAGGGGGATGAAAAGGGATTAATGAAAGCCACTAAGGAAACTGTGGTCACATTTTATGATAATAAAGGGGAATTGAAGGATGCCACCAGATGGAAGAATGAATGTGACACAATGTTGAATGAAATCATGAAGACAGCTTCTGCAGAGGATACAGCATTAGAGGAAGTGAACGAGCAAAGTGAGGAAATGGTCAAGATGGAAATCACGATCCGGGATGTTGCTGAAGATGCGGATACACATAAGCATTGGGATTATTTGGACCACCTCGCTAAGACTCATTTGTGGCTAACTAGAGCCTAATTATTCTCTATCTTTTGTTTTATATTTTGTTTTTCCCTATTTCTGAAAAGACATGTCCTTTCGTATTCTCAGTGTATAAATATCCATTTTGAAAACAATATGAGAGGTAGAATTAGATAGAGGATAGAGAAGAGACAGCAGAATACAATTTTTTGGGCAAAGATGAAACTGGTTGCATATGTAAAATCATGGAGATATCAATGAAAATCTAATACGATGGTGTGATGTTTTCTGGTATCGGTTGTTTATGATATTTGTTGAAAAGTATTATTGAAGTTGTCTCCGGAATGATGTTTTTTGGTTATTCGAATTGGTGTAAACAAGTTTACACCTAGTTTGTCAATGCACATTTGCTGCATCTGTATGGTCAATTAATTGTTTCTTTCCAGTAAAGATTAAATTCTCTGAATTGATCATAGTAATTAGGGAATGTCAATTGGATTATTAAGAAGAACTCAATAATCACAATCCTGGACGTTTATACAAGCTATAAACCAAATAAAATTCTAAATAACTTGAATGTCTTCCAGAACAAATAAACTTGTTTCAGATTTCTCTTGACTCTGTGAACCCTATAAGGCACTAGTCTTTTCATTTTTTCATTCTTTAGTTTCATTCACATTTTTACATCTGTTAACTGAGCATATTAGGGTTTAGTTTTGAATATTGATATACTATTTATACCAAATTTGATTTATTTTGTCCATTTCAATTTGCCATTGTGGACAAATTAGGGCAATAGGAAAAGATTAAAAGTCAAGTCTGCTCAATTCAGTTAGGTGCACTCGCCTAGGTCTAGTAGCACCGGAAGAGTAGAAGGTTTAATTGTTTCAAACCTTGTTCTGTTACCCTAAAACGTTGTGAAAGCTTGGCAACCTTTTGTGGTTCAAACTTGCGTTTTTGAGAGCTAACACGACCCCTAGCAATTAGAGATGATGATGACACCCTTCCATTTTCCTTGCAAGGTGTTTGACAAGTGGGAGATTTTTTGGAAAAATGTGTCTCAACATTGCAATTATATATGATTTATTGATGGGATGTATGTTGGTATGTGGCGATTGATCATGCAAATATTGTACACTCGTAACAAGATGTGGGGTTCAGGGCAACTCCACGAAAAACAATCATTGACATATTAAGGTTTTTTCCCACTGACACGTCAAGGATTTTTCTCGCTAACACGTCAAAATTTTTTTGTTGACACATCAAATGAAAAATGACCTTGTAAAAACCGTAATTCTAGAAGGTTCCAAAAATATTTTTATAAGCTGGTGGGATGTATGTAGATGGTGGTGTATTATGAGAGTCTGATAGTGGTCGTGGTGTCTCTTGATCTCTAGTGGTGATACTCTTGTGAGAAGCTTTCTCTACAAGTATATTGTAATATTTTGATTTCTCAATAATATATTAGGTAGCTTTTGGAGTGTGGGGTTTTTCTCCCGAAAGGGTTTTCCCCACGTAAATCATTATGTTGTGGTATGCATGATATTTATGTTTATTTTTGTTTAAGTTTTTGTAACTATTAAAGATCTGTAAAAATTTTGCATTATTCTCCTCTCAAGGTTAGTGTAGGAAGTTGTTTTGTTACCTTAGATTCCTTACACTACAAGCGCAAGTGAAAATGTTGTGAGCATAGGTAGCCCAGATTCCAGCACTATATGGACAAGTTGCACAGTTGACGGCTAAGCAGGACATGAAAATTATACGAGCTCAAAGGGTCAACTAGCGGTGTATTGAGTTTATTGCTACCATCAATGGTGGTACTACAGATCTAGCTCGGAGGTTTCGTCGAGCCAACAAGGCTAAGCAATTTTATCGGGATCTATATGAGAGAGTAGTGCCAACTGTTGAGAGGGCTCCTAGATTCATCTAGAGCCAAAGAAGATCTCATTTGATGAGGAGATATCATAGTAGTGTAGGGGTATCTCAGCACAGGATGGCATCGTCGTATGCTAGACCATCAAGGTCAGAGCATAGGGAGGACAGACCACTAAGATCAAGATAGTCTCCCTCGTGTGATAGGGGCAACATAGCTTAGGCCTATTTTTAGAGGTTGGATACATTTTTTATTTAGCTTGCAAGCTCCAGTTTTGAAAAACATCTTGATATTGTACTACAACACATTTTTTTTGATATATATGAGATGCATGATTTTGGTGGTGACTATGTGATATGTTTTCTTCTATATGCATGTTCCTATGTGATAGATTTATAATGTGATGTTATGATATGCATTCTATAGTTATATTATGCTTTCTATTTGATGTGGATTATGGATTCATGATATATGATATCTGATGTATGCTTATACATGTTATGATATATGTATGAACGCACATGCTTTTATTTACGCTTGTATATGTTTTGATGCATGGATGGATGCACATAATAAGATGAGATTAATATATCGATGTGATCTATATGCAGGATGATACTATATGCTTATGACATGCTTATATAATTTTATGTGGATAATGATACTATGTGATGCAGTGCTATTTATATTTTTGGATTTTCTCATGCAATATGGATGATCTAACATGTATATGATGATGATATCTATGATGTGCTAACATGATTATGTATGCAGGATGACATGAGTGTGGATACTTTTGGACAGAATATGGAGGCTTTTTTATTTTTAGAGGAAATATCTGTATTTTTTGCATTGTGTTCTATATTTATCTCTACTAGATTATGGATTGTCATCTTCATCAATGTGGCCTAGAACACCTATTTGGAGTGTCAACTTTTGGCATCGACATGGAAACACTTAAGCATAACTCAAAGACATCACACATCATTTAGGAATGGGAAGACATTCTACATATCATCTAGGTTTTATTTTTTCCTAAGGGGAGGAATGTTGTTCAATGTGATTGGATCATCTTTATCATTCAATGTCAAGCATCTCCCATCATTGCGAGAGACTCTACATTGAAGGGGGTTGCATCTTTTGTCTTATGGAGGGTCTTTTTCCTCGCATGGGGTTTTTTCCTTCGCATTCTTCATTGAGAGCATTTTTTTATTTCTTTTGAGGAAATTTTTTGTCCCATTGGGTTTTCTTTTTTTCTCTATTTGTGAGAGATTGCATTTGTACATGGGTACCTGACATGGTCTAGTAGTCGAGACCCATCTTTGCATCATTTGCATAATAATCTACTCCCTAAGTTGCACTTAAGATGGGGGTGTTGGTGTAAATAGGTATTTTACCTATCTAGTTCACTTATAGGTCCTATTTACATGTTAAGTTTACTTAGATCCTAGGAATCTTTCTAGAAGTTTTAGTTGTATATTAGATCTTATCTTTTTTGGCATTTAATTATTCTTGCCTAGCTAATTTAATATTTTATGAATTAGTTGTCTCACCTTGGTTATATAACCAAACTTGGTTCTCATTTGTAATTCAATACTATTCAATTGCAATCTTGAATATTGCATATTGATCATATTTGATCTAATATTATCGTGCATCCATTAATATAAATGTATGCTCTTACTTTTCTCTCTTGTAGAAGGTCAATTTTTATTTTGCAAGTGATCTTGGAGGCTTGAGTCCTTGAGTGACTCTAACAACTTGCAAGTTGACAAATAGTTTGTGGTCTTACATAATTACGAAGGATATCAAATGTTTGATAGCCATGTTTTGGAACTTGGATTTGTATGAAGCAACATTGATCATTGTATATTTCAAACAAGTAGTGACCTTTTGTTATCATTTTATTCTATGGTGAAGACATGCAATTTCAAATATCATGTACATTTAATCTCACTATCATCACAATTTTATATAAGATATCTTGGTACTTCAATCTGTATTTTGGATAGTAATTAAAATTTATCAATTAAACAAAAGAAATTCTGTTTAATCAAAGGAAATATGATGGATCTATAATGCAAAGTTTTGGAATGAGGTTATGTAACTTCTTGTTTCAAGTTATCAGTGGAACAACATCCAATGACACAAGGATATTAAGTGATGTTTTATTTTTGCAAGTGTTGTTTGAAGTCTGATGTATGTGCTAAATAAAACATTGTTCATGTAGTGTTGGTTTTGAGCAATGATATTTCAAACACAAGGAAGGAATATTGGACAACATAAAGGGTCTTTATATACTTGACATGATAGGAATGCCTATGCAATCTACTATCAAAGGAGACTGAGGATTGACAAATCAATAGACGAACAAATTTGTGTTGGTGCTAATTGGGGATACAAATATTGATTGCTCAAGCTCTACAAGTAGTTATGTGTTTAACATTTTTGGCGAAGTTTTCACTTATATCAACAATTGGCAAGTATCTATTATGATTTACAATAGAATTTTTGTACATAAGAGTGCCTCATACATACAAACTTGTATGATTACAAAGGCCGCATTTAAATGTAAGTTTCTTACAAAGTGTCGTAAAGATATTTCCAATGAAAAGGACCTAGTAGCCACCCACATACCAATAATTGTCCATTAATACATGATAATTAAAAGCCCACTAAATATTCCACATGTACCAATAGACACTCACTTGTATACCCACTAGTTAAAAATCAAATATTTAGTTGAAGGAGTTGTGCAACTTTATTGGTACCCATAGCACATGATTATTGGGGCATCTATGCATAGGTATTGGTCAAAACATTGATTAGAGGAATATGTATTGGATCAATTGTGCAAATTTCTTGGTGGTTGTAGCATACAATTAATTGGGACATCTATGAATAAGTATTGGGCATCACTTTTGAATGACACTTTTTTACCTTTTTGCAAACAATGAGCCCTCCCACATTCGTTGTGACTACCCAAAATTTGAAACAATAACTTTAAGCTCTTAAGTCACATACAAAGAAACCCAAAAAAATCATGAAAAATCTTATGTACGTTTAATACCTTAGGGTGCATGAAGTTAAAGTAGGTGGCTATTGGGTCCTTTCCCCTTTTTAATGCTCCTTATCGTGCTTGAACAAAACATATCAATGTGTGATCTCATTGTGTTAGATATGTGGTTGAAAAAAAATATATACTTTATAGAATGTCGTTGAATTATTGACAAAGCTTATTCAAGTAAAAATTAGTTTGCAAGAAATCAATGGGCATGGTTCTACTTAGCAATAGGTGTATTGTTTAGCTTCAACATAAGTATTCAACAAGTGAGATTTTTATGAATGCATTACACCGCACCACATGGCCATGAGCTAAGGGGTCAAGAGTGGCAGTCCTTCAAAATAAGTTTTAGGCCATTTACATAATTTTTCAACCCATGATCCTATACCCATCATATTGAAATACCTCTAAGTAATTTGTTATTTTAATATGTCTATAAATTCTTGCATTCAGATTAAGGATTACACACAAGTGCTAAACATCTTATTAGTACAAAAAAAATCTCTAAAAAACTCAATTTAAAATTATTTTGGAGCATTGCTTCTTTGGCACTCATTTATTGGTATTACTTTTCTTAATTCGGCATGATACAACTTAACCAAAAGGTTGGGCATCATCAAGTGTAAAGAGCATATAGGGAGCTCTACTCCTTTAAGGTCAGCGAGGCAAACTATTAACATTTTAACTATACCGCATATTTTGAGTAGGCAATAGCAATTTAGTGTGTAGTTGTCTAGAACATTAAAATGTTGCAACTTTCTGGATTAAACTATGTGAGCAATTTTTCTTCATCAATGTTTCGGATCACTCTACGTGATCCACCATCAAGATGATAAGAAAGAAAAGAGAATAGATAGTTGTGTAGCTAACCAACTGGTCATATAGATGAGGGGGCAAGTGACACCCCTTCATTTATTTAGCCTGCTAGTCTGTTACACAACTATCTATTATTTTCTCTAGCTTATCATCTTGATGGGGTATCATATAGTGTGATCCAAAATGTCAATGAAGAAAAATTGTTCACACGATTTAATCCAAAATTTTACAATCTGTCATTAGACTCTGGAAATTTCATATCTTTAACTCTATTATTTTTGGTGCACATTTGGACAATGCCATGGCTAATCTACTAGATTGCCCTTAATCATTAGACATGTGCAACATTCAAAGGAGATTGATTAATGGTCTAAAAGATGCCACCAATATTTGAAGAGTGTTTGAG
The DNA here is from genome assembly GCA_007115665.2 of Sequoiadendron giganteum. Lineage (NCBI taxonomy): Eukaryota > Viridiplantae > Streptophyta > Pinopsida > Cupressales > Cupressaceae > Sequoiadendron > Sequoiadendron giganteum. The sequence goes on along the minus strand of CM021107.1, from coordinate 21,199,423 downwards.
AGTAATACAAACTATAAAGAATGAGTCAATGTTAACACGAGCCACAAGAAAGGGTCAGCATCATCATTGAAAACATGTTTGAAAATCCACCTAGATCCTCAACAAATCAATTCAAGGCAAGTGTTGCAATAAGCAACCTACCAAGATTAGTAACTTGGTTTTGACCTACCATATAACTATCATATCACATACAAACTTAAAATTCAATGTTATTGCTATTGGTGTCTTTACATTTTCAATGTACCATGTGACTACTGATGTTGGAAAATATATCATCAATATCCCTTAGTCATTTACCCTTTGGGGAGCGTAACATTTTCTATTCGAGTCTCACCATATATTCCCCGTTAATGAAATTCAAGAGTTCTAACTTTCAACAGAAAATGATTTTCCCTTGGTAGTATAGCCTGACCCCAGTTCCAATAGCTAGATGAATATTTTCATTAATTTGAAGGGCATACTTTTGTAAATGATATTCAATACAAGCACGAATGATCCCAATATTTTGGAATTTTGATTTCTAATTAACACATTTGTTCTTGCCATTATTACACAATAATATGGTTTTTCTATTTTTGGGAATATTGTTGGATAATGACAATAATAAAATATCTAGAAATAAAGCAAAATCTTATCTTTGAAAAAGATAAAGAAATAAAACCAAAAAAAAAACTGATTTTTTAAAGTTTGGCAAGGGTTGGTATCTTACAAGCAAAATCATTGTAATGAATTGTAATTAAATAGCAATGGTTGTGTGAAGATTGTAATCAATTTCTCTAAGCAATAAGAATATTGATACTTTGCCCCATGGATCTTTCCTTTGATATAAATCTATGTCTTGTCTATTATTTTGTCATTCTTTTTTATAATCTTCATTATTTCTTTGCAACTAACTTGTGCTGTAATATTATTTAAGTTTGTGGGTTTTACGTTTCCATTTCCACAACAAATGGTATCAAAGTAGTTATTTTTGCAATGTCTGTGTTAGAATTTAGTGTTTTTTTTGGACATCAAATGGCAAAAAATTTGAATGCAAGGTTCGAGATGGAGAAATTCAATAGAAAGAATAACTTTGAATTATGGAAGCTCAAGATATGTGATTTGTTAGTGCAACAAGGATTGCACAAAGCGTTGGTAGGAAAGTCAAAGAAATCTGCAAATATGACTAATGAGCATTGGCAGGATCTATATACAAGAGCTCTTAGCACAATCAATTGTGTTTAGCAAATGATGTTCTTTTCAATATTGTTGGAGAGAAAACAATAGCAGACTTATGGAGTAAAATGGAGTCTTTATATGACAAAATCCTTGGCAAATCGGATCTACTTGAAGAGACAGTTGTATAGTTTGTGAATGAAATAAGATAAAAATTGTTGATCATTTAAAAAAATTCAAAACTCTTATATGTCAATTAGCTAGTATGGATGTAAAAGTCGAAGATGAAGACAAGGTAGTTACATTATTGTGTTCATTGCCCAAATCTTGGAATCACTTAGTCATTTCTATTAGCTTTAGCACAATTGACACCCTTGAATTTGATTATGTTGTGGGAGTTTTCTTGTCTAAAGAGGTGTGGAGGAAATCTAACATAGAAACCTCTACATCAAAAGCAATGATGGTTAGGGGTCGATCTGTAGAAAAAGGGGAAGATTCGAGAGGTACATCAAGATCTAAGTCAAAAGGCAAAAAGAGTAAGGGAAAATGTCGATACTACAATAAATCAGGGCATCTCAAGAAAGATCGTTGGAAGAGGAAAGAAGACAATGATGACTCCAAAAAGGAAGCAAATCCGATTGAGACAAGTTCAATTACGATTGATGAAATTTTATCTATTTGTAATTCCTTACAATATCATGAAGAATGGTTATTAGATTATGGCGCTTCTAATCACATGTGTCCACATAAAAATCGGTTTTCTTCTTATCAAGCTATTAATGGCTATATTGTTCTTATGGGAAATAATGTTTTTTGTAAAATTGTTGGGATTGGGAGCATTAAGATTAAAATATTTGATGGTATTGTGAGGACATTAATAGAGGTAAGACATGCACCATAATTCAAAAATAATTTAATTTCCTTGGGAATTTGGATTCTAGAGGCTATAAATTTACAAGTCAAGGTGGATCACTGAAAGTTTCCAAGGGCATTTTGGCAATCACGAAAGCTACAAATATTAGAAACGTTTACAAGCTAGAAAGGAGTGTTGTAATAAATGAAGCAGTGATGATATTTGAGGAAACAAATGAATCTACTCATTTGTGGCATCA